>LR545739.1:0-212378 GCA_900536305.3 Caenorhabditis sp. 40 LS-2015 | reverse complement strand
TCTTTTTTCTCTCTCTCTCTCTCTCTCTCTCTCTCTCTCTCTCTCTCTCTCTCTCTCTCTCTCTCTCTCTCTCTCTCTTTTCTCATTCTTCGTTCCCATCTCGTGTGGTCGTCATAGAAAAAGTCCCATAAAGTGGTACTGAAAACTTCCACGAGATTCACCATCCTCTTAAAATAGGCATGTGACGTCAGTTTTGAGGTCGGGAGCCGCCCCCTCATGCCGTAAAGCCAGTGAGCCGGACGGAGCACCCCCTTGGCATAATGAGAAGCAAATATATTTCGCAACTTTTGGACAGTGTTTTTTATTCTGTTCTGGTCGACTCTCTGTGCCTCCGAGAGCACTTTGCAAGGAGAACAAGAGAACACACTGAATTCCTCAAGAGATTGCGTCATTTTGACATCCAGGCTGCAAAGAGTTTCATTCGTTTTCTAGTTCTCATTGGACGAAGATGTTTTTTCATTATTGTCGGATAGACTTCAAACATTCTTGCCATGTGCTCTTAGTTCTTATCACGTTGTATTGATTTGTCTGTTTGTCTGTTCACTCACTTCCTCGTGTGAGGTAGCACTTTGTTTGATTTTTTTAATGCCTCGTTCGCCTGCTTTTCTTTCTCTGTCTCGCTTCTCTCTAGTGTCATGGCGCCGCGCCAGAACTACCGCATCCAGTCTGTTCGTCCTCGTTTTCCGTAGTCTTTGGTACCACTTCAATTCATAAGTTTGAACCTATAACGAGGGGTTGGTGAGAATGGAGTCGAAGAACAGAAAACGGGGGGTCTCCCCAAATTTGAACTTTAAATCGTCGGTACAGATGTTCTTTAATGAGAGAACAGCTGATCAGTTTCCTCTTTCCTATCCTTTTCCTGCTTCGTCAATATCCGGTTTCATTTCAAAGGACGCATGACTTTTAGTATTCAGTTATATGGGTCCTAGCTCACTTACTAGAGAACTTTTGGAATGTGACAATGAGACTCCAGTATGTGATGGAAAGAAGATGTTTTTAAATTATTGCGTTTTTAAATTTTGCTTAATCAGATCTAGAAGAGCAAACCATACAATGTTGAGTTTAGGGTATTTTTTTGTAGTACAGCTCGGCAAAATCGCATTTTTCTCAAAATTTGCGTTTTAGCTCGTCAAAATCGCTTTATTTTTCGAAATTTCGTGTTCTAGCTCGGCAAAATCGCGTTTTTAGCTTTCTCCTAGCTCGGCAAATTTCCCAAAATTTTCCCTACAGAAAGACTGGCATTGTATGGAGCAAACTCAAAAGCTCATAATCCATGAAAAAAAGCTCGTAAGACTTCTGACGGTCAATAGCAGATTTTGAAAATGAAAAATGTCTCAGAAAATCCACTTTTCAATGATACCTATAATATACAAAAGTTCCTCCCTTCGCGCCATTCCCGCACTAAAAACAAACCATTCTGATCGTTTTACGAGAGTTTTCAACTCTAAAAAAATAATTTTTCAGGGGAGGCAACGAGCGTGGCCCGGTCGACACCACAACAGCAGCAGCCAACGATTTCTACAACTGCGTCGTCCATGTTGGGTGGAATGTCTTCTGATGACCCGGCACTGCAAGCTGCACTCAACATGGCCGCCCCTCAACCGGCTGTCGCCACCGGGCCAAAACGGGCTCACATCCCCGCCTGGCTTGGCGCATCGCCACTCGGGCGTCAATCGATGACGAAAGAATTCGATTCGCAGTTGGCTGCGCTGGAATTGGCCTGCGAGAAGGCGACGTTCCCGTTGGACAGTGAGAAGCCGAGAAACTACTTGTCGAAGATGTCGTTCCCGGTGCCAAGTTGGTATGGACAGGTCAGTAGCTATAGGAAATATACCATGTCTATAATTAGTTTGCAGACCGCTCCAAACACATCGGACAGTCTCGAGTACTATCTTCGCCTGGCACCTGATACTTTGTTCTTCATCTTCTACTACATGGAAGGAACTCGGGCTCAACTGCTCGCTGCGAAAGCTCTCAAGAAGCTGTCGTGGCGCTTCCACACTAAGTATTTGACGTGGTTCCAACGTCACGAGGAACCGAAACAGATAACGGACGATTATGAGCAGGTAACACGAGAAGGAATCTATGCAAATTTATTTATCTTTTCTTCAGGGCACATACGTGTATTTCGATTTCGAGAAATGGTCTCAACGCAAGAAAGAGTCGTTCACTTTCGAGTACAAATTCCTAGAGGATAAGGATTTTGACTGAATCAGTCTCACTCTTTTTGCGTCTCTCACTCTCCCACAATCTCTCCCATATACATTACTCTCCCAACTTTTGTCATTGTATCTGAATTACCGTAACTTAAGGTTCTTTTAAGACACACTGTAGTTTAGACACCCTTATCATCACCCCTCCCAAAGTATTATAGATTTTCATTCAGAATCCTAGGCGCTGTAGTATTCCACATAATAGCGTCCCTCCTCGATTTTCATTTTTAGATAGACGTCGCGGTATTCTCGATCAAATTTACCATTCTTTCTGAGTGCGGGTACCTGAATGATGTTCCCAGAGAGATTGGATAATCAATAATTCCTAATATTTTTGTTCGTGTTATCTAGTTTTCTACCCGACTTTCTCTATTCATCTGTGAAAATACCTCTTTAAAATGTTGATTTCACTCCCCCACACCACTTCTCCCTCGTTGAACAAATATTTTCTTCGTGAATAAAGAGAATTCAAGTTCGATTGTTCCGATTATTCATTTCAGGCAGATCTTGCTGAAAAGGTACATAGTATTAAGAGTATATAAGAAGCGAGACGGGTGGTACATGGAATAAAAATGATAAGAAACGACATTGGGACGTAAATAATGTCCGCTCAAAACATGATTAAGTTTCGAAGATTTCGATTGTTGGAGATTTGAAGGTACACGATGCTAAGTTTTTCAAGTGATTTAAAACGAGGGGATGGATCAGTATCTGTCGTCACGACGTGGTCCACCGCCACCGGAACCATACGATTCAACGCGACGTCTGAACTGAGGATCATACGGACGATGGCCACCACCACCACCACCGTTTCTGTCGCTGTCACGGTGATCACGTCGATCCGGCGCTCCATTTCTCATGTAACTGCTGGATCCACCATCGCGGAAGCCGCCACCTCCTCCGTATCTGAAATAATACAGTAGAATTTCGAACAAAAGGTCTATTCGCTCTCACCGTCTTCCGGGAGATCCTCTGCGACCACCACGATCTCCTCCGTATCTGTCTGCACTACTGAAACGGTCTCCTCCGAATCGATCTCCACCACGACGATCTCCACCACGACGATCTCCACCAAAACGATCTCCACCAAAACGATCGCCACCAAAACGATCGCTACCAAAACGATCGCTACCAAAACGATCACCGCCATATCTGCCGCCTCCACCACGACCTACTCTTTCATTGAAGTGGTTTTTTCCACCGCTATCTCCTCCGTGGCGGTCCCCCATGTATTGCCCCGGAGTAGGAGAATGTCCACGCTTAGTGAATGAGTAGTCAACACGGATCTGAAAAGTTGAATTCAACAAGGCTTTACGTTTTATACAAACCTTATGCCCGTCCAAATCTGTGTTGCAAAGCTTTTCTCTAGCAGCGGTCGCATCTTCGATCAAATTAAAGTAGATGAAACCAAATCCACGTGAATTTCCGGACGGACGATCATACACTAAATCGCACTTGTCTATTTCACCAAACTCTCCGAAGACATCGCGCAAATCTTTTTCAGTTGTGTATGAAGAGAGATTGAAAACGCCAAGACATTTAGATGGTGGTGGATTCTCACGATCATTTCCACCACGACCGCGGCCACCGCCGCCGTAACGACCATGTGGAGAACGAGAGCGGGATCTGAAACTACTACAGAATGGTGTTTCGAAACTGAACTTCTATTTTACCCTCCGCGTTCCTTCCGATATTCTGGTGAAGCTGTTCTGGAGCGTCCGCGAGAGTTCTGGAAAACGTGGCAAAGTCCGAGGGAATCGTCTTAATCGTCAAATTGCATGAGTAATGTTGAATTTCTTTCCCCAAATGTCTTCTGAATTCTTGCTAGCCTTGCTTCACTTATTTCTTGCTTCAAGCCTTCTCAGATACATTCTTCTTTTTGCTCCGCTTTCAAAATTTGATTACTGCGTTTTTCTTTCATCCCAGTCCTGATTTCAAGCTTTCTTTCTTCTTCATTTCATTTTCAGACAAGTCTGCAGAATATCACAGTTTTACACTCATCCAAAGACGGTTGAAAATGAGTTTTAGTACTCAGATTGTTAGGTGAATTATGGGTTAAATTAACAAAATATGCTAACTTACCCCTCGAGAACGTGATGGAGAGCGGCTATGACTATGAGAGCGTAAACCCATTGTCGTCTGAAAATCAATAAGATATTGGACAGAACGCAAAGGAAAAGGGATGGAAGGAATGACCGACACTCTCAAATTGTAGACATAGCAATGAAACTAATAAAAACGTCGCGTTACGTGCGCGCGTCGTCGCGGTTGTGTACAATGGGGCGCATTTACATCATTAAAGAGTCAATAAATCGCAGAATTAGTCTGCGTTTTCGCTCTTGAAATAGAATGCCGAATCAGACGACAATGAATATCGGAACAGTTTGAAAAATCCAAATTTTCCTGTTTTATTAACAAGTCAAAACAAAGAACAGAGATGGTAGAGCGGAGGCGGGAGTTGATGTACAGTCTATCGGAACTTGGGGGGTGGAAATGGTGGCAAATCAAATCACAAGACACACAAAATTCTAAAAAGATGAATTTTTCAATTTAGAGATAATAGAGAATGGGTAAAGAGTAAGGATCTGATGCCAGCAGTGCGTTTTCACGTCCAGCGTGCATTTGAATATGATAAAACTGTATGAGGGGGAGGGGGTTATTGATGGAATGGGAACAGATAAAAATCAAGATGAAATCTACTTCTTCTTTTTGTTTTTCTTCTTGATGTTAAGCAAAGAAAGGCTGTTGGCATGATTCATTTCGGCATGAGCTTTTGCCTCGGCCTTTTTCTGTGCTCGATTGACCTTCAGATCCTTGTAGTTGACGTAGTCACGCTTCGCTGGAGCAGCTCCCAATGAAGCGAGCATTCGCTCACGAGCCTCGACTCGGTCGCCTTTGCTTGCTTCTCGTGACAGAAATTGTTCAATCTGTAAAATTTTTCGAATAGAATCGAAGAAAGAAACGCCTTCTCTGCCTTACGTCGAAATGAACTCTCTTTGGGTTAGCATCGTTGAGAACTTTCATGTTGTTATTCCCGTTAGCCTTCTTCTTTTTCAAGATCTTGGGAGCATGAACCATTGGAATTTTTGAGGCTCCAACACGTTTAAAGGCAACAATCTTGACGTTTTCCGCTTCCTGTGGAGTAGGCGGGACGGGCTGTCTGTTTCCGTTCTGAAAAATACAGTTTTAGGCCCCGAAAAGCGGAGACCCACTCACCATGTTCTTTTTTGTAAGGCTTTCCACTAGTTCTGTCAACGATTTGGAGCTCGGCTCACTCGTCTCTCCGAACAAATCCACATTGCATCCCCAGTCATCAGCCATTTCTGAAAACAAATTATTCATACTCATTTAAAATCAAGAATGATTGGATTCTCAAAACAATAGATTGAGCTTCTAGTCTCATTCTCTATGGAAAACCCTCCGATCCTAAAATCCTCAATACTATGTCCTGAACATTTCGAGATTCAGCAACATACCTCTTGTTGTTGTGCCGATTGGGCGAGATTTCGGGGAATTTCGAAAAGTGAGAAGTTATAGAAGCATTGAAAGTTCCGTGAATTTTGGGTCCAAAAAGAAAAATACAAAATTCGAGTTGTCCTAAAAACAGAAACTACGGTGTGCAATGGTGTTTGCACAGTCACGTGTTCACCCCACGCGCAACTGCAGACCTGTAAACAATAAATAAAAAAAGTGCAGAAGAGAGAAAAAAGCAGCAGTGCCCAGTCACTGCGCAGTGAGATGCACAAACAAGATATTTGAGTCATGAAAAAAAGAGAAACGCGCAACTTTTCAGAAAACTTGCAGGCATCATATGCATTATATATATAAAAGCTGGCGATAAGTGAAGAGTATTAAAGTTTCAAAATTAAGACAGGTAGAGAAAGTCTTGAAATACAGGAAGTTTGGAAAGGTTTCATTGCAAAAAGTATTTAATTGGAGAAAAAATCTGCATCTACAACTCTGAATCAGAATTCAGCTCACTAAAATGAGTGAGATGTTTTTGCAGCGCTGGAAATTGTTAACAGTATAAAATCGAATCATAATCCAGACGAAATCGTCAGAAGGACAGTGGCGAGGAATGGATCAACTTCATCGAAAAGTGTAACTGATGCACTACCTAATTGATTCGAATCAACCATCCCCATCCCTTTCCATTGATATTTCTCGCAAAATCAGTTTCCTTTTCTAATTTGCTTTTTTTTCGAGAACTTTCCCTTTTTCTTTCATCGTCGATGCCGTTTCCTACCACAATGCCTCCTGATAATCTTTGAACGGCTACACTGTCGTCTCGCCTTATCAATCTATCAATGTGGCATTCCTTTGTTTCTTTAGTTTTGTCTTCCACAATTATGTTTTCTTGTTCGTGTAATAAATTTGATTTAGCCCATGCAATCCAATCCAGAATCCAGTGAATTCTGAGATTTTTGTCTTTTAATCATAGGCTATCGCGTTCACCCATTGTCAGATGCTCCGTTATCATGCACACTTCTGTTATCATCACTTATCATCTAATTTCTGCTGACGAAACAATTTCAGAATTATTTTTCTACTTCTTTCCGTTGTTGATCAACTCCGGTCTCAGTTCTTCCAAATGTCCGTGTTTGAGACAGCAGTTTTTATTGTTCAGAATTTACCGAAGGATGGTACGTTATTCCTAGTTAGATAAAACATAGGAAGGGATTCTTGAATTCCTTTGGAGATTTCTCAGCTCCGGCAGTTCAACACTTTCGTATAATCTAGATCCAGCAAAAATAAAATCGGCAAATTCAGAATCTAACATAAAAATTGGCCAAATGCTAATGTGATTCGAGTTATTGTCGACGTAATGCGGATGTGACTTTGGTGTTTGCGGACAAAACGCGCGGGAATTCAAATCGGGCGACGCGCACGAAACGAAATAAATTCCAGTGGCGACGAAAAATTGGATTTTTTCGGCTGAAAGTGCACAAAACGAGAAAATATTCATGGGAATGTGAGATATTATGATTCTTCACATATTTTCATCAAAATTTCCTAGTTTTGTGCACTTCCAGCCGAAAAAATCCAGTTTTTCGTCGCCACTGGAATTTATTTCGTTTCGTGCGCGTCGCCCGATTTGAATTCCCGCGCGTTTTGTCCGCAAACACCAAAGTCACATCCGCATTACGTCGACAATATGACCACTAAAAGTTACTCCTATGGTTATGGATTTTGCAACTTTGACAGTATTCCTCTGATGAGGTGATTCACTTCAATTGGAAAAAAAAAAGAAAAAGTTTATAAACTTCCTCACATGGGTTTATAAATCCCTCTGTGATGAGGGGTTTATAAACCTCTCACCTGATGTCTGTGATGAGGGATATTTAGGTCCCGTTAAAACATCGAATGATGAGAAACTCAACTTCTACGGCCTCTTCAAACAAGCAACACATGGGAAGTGTGATGTCCCAAAGCCAAGTTTCTTTGATATACAAGGAGTCTACAAATGGAATGCATGGAATAAATTGGATACAATGACAAGTGAAGAAGCGAAAAATGCATATGTGGACGCAATCGTTCAAAAGATTCGCGAAGTCCAGAAAACGTACAAGACAGAGGAATGGATGAAGGGAGATGTTTATGATCTGTTGGCACCGAAGTTTCAAATTTTGGGAATTCTGGATAAGAAGAAGGAGGAAGATGCAGTGCAAGACTCGGACCCAGAAGATGTAGTTGAAAAGGACCCAGAAGATGTTGTTGAAAACGAAGTTTCAATGGTTGAAGAAGAGATAAAGGAAGCTGTGAAGAGAAATGAGGAATCCGTGAATTCTAGCGCCTGTGTACTTTCTGATAATGAGTACGCAGATGCTTTAGATGATGAGATTCAGTCGAGGTGAGTATAATCCTTAGATCCTTTTTAAGGCGTTCTTCCAGATCCTCATCCTTTACCGAGCCACGCACTTCGTCTCGACTTCGAGTCTCTCGCCAGGGATCTCCAAGTCTCAAAAACTCGTTTCACAGGTTTCTTAAACTCCACTCTATTCTCTGCAAGCTTAAAGTTGCAGACTGGAAAAAGAGCTGAAAGTTATCACAGAATCGATTGATAAACTTGGAAAGGCAGTCGAAGAAAGGCACAACTTGTTGCTCGGATTGATGAAAAAAGCAGTAAGTTCACAGATTCTGAATTTTCAAAAGTTGTTTTTTCACTTCCAGACAGTCTACATTCTTGTCCCCAAAGCGACGTCTTGGAAAACTATGATCTTTTTCGTCTTCTGGCCATTTGTCGCCAATTTTCTGCTTCGATGGCTTCGACGATTTCTCGGATGGATTTAAAATCTTGTTTTATTATTCTCTATGAAAAACAACTGAAAAACTTTTCTAAAAACTTTTTCAAATTTTACAAAGGTAGTGAGGAGCAAGAGAGAAAGGAGAGATACCGGTATAAACCACTTGAATGGGGATGGGAACAAAAGTTTTGGGGAGACGAAAATGAGCAACAACTAGGATAAAGAAACATGTCTTAATATCTGTATGGTGGTTGTTGATCGTAGTGACCGTATGGCTGTTGTCTGTGCTGATCCGGATAGTATTCTGCTCCACGGTGGGGTGGTGGGGCGACGGCGTGAGTCTCACCGTAGTAGGTGGATGGAGCACGGGATCCGCCACGGACATCGTACTGAAAATTGATCATTAAGCTTTGTACATTGTTCAACACTCACCACTTTGTCTGGAATTCCATTCTTTCTGTTGTGAATTCTTTGGAATTTGGCAGCAATGATCATCCACAGGGAGATCTGAAATTCTCAATTCTCAGTTTTAGATTTTGGATAAAATCACTAACATGAAGAAATTGCAATCCGAGGAAGAAGATTCCTGTGGCGATTCTTGCCAAGTTACCGTATGAATACCAGAAGATGAAAAATACCGAAATGAATCCACGAACAATGTCAATTATCATCAAGAATGCCCATGGCAAGAGCAGCCATTGATTGTAGCTGCAAAGTCCGATGAGAAGGACAATTGAAGCAAGACAAAGGGAGACATAGAGGATGATATCGATAACAAGGGACACGTAGCGATCTGGAAATGGAACACGTAATGATTTAGCTCAAACACAAGACCCACTCGCTGCGGAGTACTTCAATTCCTCGGTGTAAAGTCCAAGTGAGCAATGATAAGAGGTCGAGTCCTGCACGACGACAACAGTCTTGCCTCCTGTGAATGTGAGTTTTCTGTTTTCAGCGTTGATCTTTCCTTGTGCTTCTAGTTCACAAGAGTTGTAATGAGAGGCATCTCCATTTGTAGCCGTGTCGGAAAGGGCCACTCCAGCAGCGATGGCGAGGAGCAGGTAGAGCAACTGAAAGAGTTACACGGTTCTCAGATTTTTAGATTTGGGGAATGGAGCAACATACTAATACTTCAATTATATTTCAGGAAAATACCAACAGTTTCAGTTTTCCCGCGACAAGTCATATGTCCTTTAGGGCTCACACCATCTCAAGTGAAATTCAGCAAAATTCTGATATTTGAGATACCGTGTTTCCTCTAACAGGCGGCACCCCTGACAGTCATTTTGGGAAGGTGGGCAGGTCAACTAAAGGAAATACGGTATTTTTCTTTGACGGCATGTATCTCGGTTCGCATTAGAATTTTTAAAAAGTTGCCAACTGAAGAAATGTTGCTCGTAATAAGAACTACATTTTATCAGTTTACAACTTTTTGAAGTTGTCCATGCGAACTGGGATAAATTTCCATGAATATTCTTCGGCATTTAGTACACCGTAGATTCCTCTATTCAATTTGAGAACACCACATTCTCCTTGTCTAATTTCTTCTTATCACAGAATCCCATACAGTTTGCCACTTCTCCATCTAATAATCATTTGCCACTCGCTAACAGTGTTGTTATAAATCAAAAGCGGTTGCCTTCTTCTTCTTCTTCTATCTCTGCCGATTGGAAATATAGCCCATTACGGGTTGTGTAACATTACGGTGAAACAATCCAGTTTTCAAAATAAATGATTAGGAGAAACAGTGAGAGATGGGAAACTGGGCGCGGCTCTTGCTGAATTTGGGCGACAAAAAAATCTACTCGGGAACTTACGAATGTGTAGACAGCAATGACCGATGTGGCAACGGAGAGACCACAACAGAAAAAGTGACGAATTTGAACTTCCACTTTTGCCATTCTGGAAAATGGAACAGCTTTTTTTAACAAAGAAGAAGGAAATTAAGGTTCAACACAGTACAATAAAAGGTAGTTGCCTGACCGAAAAATTAGGTGATAAACGTTACAATGAGAAAGTAACGGTTACTGTTCGATTCTGAATAAAAGGAGATGAAACACCAGAAAAGAAGACGTCAGTATTTGTCCCAGTTTTTGTGATAGAAGCGCCTTGATTCAACACAAAAGAAGAAAGAAGAAAGGTTTGACAAGAGAAAAATGATAATGCATTTTCACAAATAGAACAAGTAGTCGTTTGATATGAAGATGGTCTACAGTACTAGCTGAAAAGGATGAGTGATTCTCAGTGCAAAATGATTAAATCCGAGAAGTTGAAAATATGATTTCCAGTAACCCGATTTCTCTGAAACTTTGTACACTTATCAAGCATCTCTCGATCTTCGTTTTTGTAGTTGGCAAGTTTGCTGGAAAATTACGTTCAAGTAAGTTGCCAAGCAAATAGTGACGCGACATCAAACTTACGATGATCTTCGTGCTAAATTCGAACTTTTTCGAGCATCTTCTCTTTTTTCGTACTAAAATAAAGATCTAGAATTGCTCAATACACTCACAAAATTTCAGAAGAAAATTGCACTGAAATTCACGAAACGCACATCCGTTGAAGGAAGAGAAAGTACAGGAGACGTGTAAACTCGAAACACACTTCAGAAGTGTGATCTTGAAAAACGTTTCATCCAAAGTGAAGAGGCGATAAATCAAAGATTGAGGATCCAAGAGGAATTTGACCTTAATGTACAACTGAGCTTAGCGGGGGTTCTATGTACAAAGAATCGTATAGATTCAACATTCGGAAGAATGGAAAATGGAAACCAAGAAGAGTCGTAAAAAGTCGTCGAACTTTCTGAATCGAAGAGACACAAAAACGCAGATAATCATGAATCGTAAGCGATCGGATTGCGGTGGAGAGAGAGAAAAAGAGAGAAGGCGCTGCCTCAATCCATCGAAAAAAACGAATCACACCAAACCACACCCTTTTTCTTCTTCTTTTTCATCTCAACATCATCTTCTTGTTGTATACTGTTTTTGCCCCCATACAAGGTCTTATGAGTTGTTGAATAGAGAGAAATGAGACTCAGAGAGACACAATGACATTCACATTACCCAGCGCGTGCCAAAACATCATCCAGAGAATAGAGACATATCCGATGAGATAATTGCATATACAGGTACAACATAGACAACAATCATGGGTGTTTGTTACGAAACCACGGGATAAATTTGGTTTCAGGTTAAACAGAAGTTGAAAGGCTCATTCGACTCAACTGATTCCCAAATCAACCCAAAATCTTAGAAGTCCATGGGAAATTGTGAGCGAAAACCTTAATTCGTAGGGTACGCCTTAATGGTATACCAAATCAAAACCGCGAAACCGACAGTTTTCTTTTTCGGATGTTCCATGGTGAAAGTACTTATAATGAATGGGCATCAGAAGGAAAGAGGATTGTGAAACGGAAAACGAAAAGGTTTCTTTCGTCAAATTCATCAAAACTTTTTTTCAAAACCTTTTAATCCCCATCTAATGGATGGTCATTGACTGTCTCCTTTTTCTAAATTGATAATAAATAACTCTTAAGTTCCAAGGTTCCTCTTTGTTCTCCCAATGATCGGGTGTGGCTTTGGAATGGCATCTTTTTGGTGAAAAAAGTGAAAAAAAAACGAATCGACGGTGGCATTGGATAGAGGGGCGAAATCGAGGGATAAGACCTCGAAAATGCATCGTTTTGTGGTTTCAGAGAGAAAAGAAATAGAAACCTGTCGGATTTTGGATTTGTAGAGAAGAAGGAAATGTTATGGCAGAGAATTCAGATGAATCAGATGATGATGTTAGGAAAGAAGGAAAAGAAGTTTTCAGAAGTTTGACGAGAAGCTGGAAGTGTGGAAACAACTTCAAAGCTGGCTTAATTTTCAGTGCAAAATGGTCAACTTTGAGCAGTGGAAAAATTATGTTCCATATTAATTTTCCGATTTTCTGAGCATTGGTAGACTTATCAAACTACTCTAGATCTTCCTTTTTGTAGTTGAACACTTTTAAAAAATGGCAAGTCAGATAAGTCGCGTATACTTCACAATTCGGTTCATTTCAGGGCAATTCGCTAACTTTTTTGGACTCTCGATCTTTAAAGCGTCATACTAACCGGATTTTGATTTTTGGAAAAAATTATCAACTACAAAAATCAAGATATATGTAGGGACCGCAACGCGAGGAGGCGGAGCCTCTTTTTTTTCTCCCCGGTTTGTACTTGGCGTCTTTGGAGGCGTGTAACTCGAGTTAGAATGAAGCGATTTTTATGAAAGTTGGGCTCGTTATGTGATTTGGTGCGTAGAATCGAATGAAATAAACCGTTTTACAACTAGCTCAATAGGTTTCAAGATATTTTCGAAAAAGTGGAGTAGGAGACAGAAAAATGCTCGATACGACTTTGGTCCGCGGGTTTTTAGAACGGTTTCTGATACTATTGGACATTGTCTATGAGATGTGTATCCTCAAATCGAAATCGAACAATGCCATTTTTCGCAAAAATCAGTCAAACTTCAAGCGAAAATTGTGAAATTTTTTCAGCGATGACACTAGGTTTTTTTGAGTTGTATACATAAAGCAACTCAGTAGTTAACATGACAGAAAATTTGAAGTTGTTTGGATGTGTATGAGACACTCAAAACTCTCTTGAAAAGTCGGACACCCTCAACTTTTAGCAGTTTTCGTTGATTTTACCTGTCACGCAGGTCTGGTCCGCATGTTTTCTCTTCACCAACAGATTCTACTCAAAATTTGCTATTGAAACATCTATTTGATTTCGATTTTCCCCAATGCCATTTTTTTCTAGAAGTCATTTTCTATCTGAAAATCGAAGAAAATGCGTTTAAATTTCCTGTTCAAAAGTGGAAGTGACGACCAGTTCATAACCGCAACCCGCCTCCTGCGTTCAAAGCGGCGCGGTGGTTAAGTGGTTAGCGCGCCGGTTCGGTGGTGGCTGTCGCCGGGGTTCGAACCCGCAGCTGGTTTAGACGTTTTTTAACTCATTTTTCCATGGAGAGTAACCGCGCGGCGCTTGCAAATCAAATATCCGCCCCTCGCTCCGCCTACTTTTCCGCGCACACTGCAACAACCGGGGAGAAAATCGAGGAAAATGGGGGTCATAAACAGGGCTAGAACTCGAGAATGGGCGAACGTTTTTTAAAGAAATTTTGGGAATGTACCAATATTGACATGAGGAATCGAATGGTATCAATTGTTTTGGGCAAAAGCCTGTTTGAAAAATCCGTTGTGGTGCCTAGATATATGACTGTTTGATGAAGCCACAAGTTTCCAGGAAAATCGGTAAATCGCAACATATTTTTTCCACAGCCCAAACTTGACGATTTTGCTTTGAAAATCTGTTTTTTGGATAGCATTTGATAATACTAATGGTCGAGAGAACTTCAAAAGCAAAAAAAAAAAACATTCCAGAGTAAAAGATTTATGAGTCACATGTGAGAAATTGAAACATAAGGGCCGAATTTCGGAGAGCCTTCCGAAATCTCGTGAGAAGAACAACACATCCATGAAAAAAGAGGATCAGGATTGTTGAAATGTCATAACTTTTGGAGGTCGGGGGAGAGATGAATATACGAAACATAAACATCCAGCGAGAAACAGAGATTGAAAGAGAAAAGAGACACGTAAATTGTAGGCATTCCAACGCCTCCGACGACAACAACGCCCTTCTTCTGTAGAAGATAATTGGCGAGGTTCGCATGACACAAGAAGAAGAAGACGTACGAGACCGAGGGGATACAGTCTCGGGTAATTCGTATTTCGAATTCAATCAAATTGCGTCGTCGGGTGAAATGACCAGGAGGGAGGTGTGTTTTTTCGCGCATACAGCAACTCGATACAAATGGGATTCGTGTTCCTCCGTCGGGAATAATCATCTGGTACTGTAGAAGAAGACGTTGGGGAAGGAGAAGAGAAGATGATTGAAAGTAATGGGTGTGGCTACTGTTGGCCACTTTGCTTCTTCTTTCCATCCATCAGACGGATTCATTCTGATGACAGAATTAGATGGGTAAAACGGACACGGAGATTAGTGGAAGATATCGGATGAACATATGGGAGAATCTGAAGTGAAGGGGAAGGAGAGGAAAGTACTGAAAAAGAGAAGAGATTATTGAAAAGTCTGGGTTGAAATATTCAGGCTCACAGTACGCGCTTACTTTCTTACGACTCGTCTCATATCTAGACCAAACCATTCTCCAGGGTCATGAAAATTGGGTGGCATCTAGCCTGGGCCTTGGCCTGCAACACCAGTATAAGGAAATATCAAACGAACAAAGGTTGGTCGTCACGGGAGTTATTCATTGAATGCGGTGAACCCGGAGCATCGTGTTGCTGGGAGACCCAATGAACATGAACGTACAGAGATTATGCCTGTAAATGCAAACTCTTCTTCATAGTTTTCGAAATCGTCTGGTTTGTGTTGACTTCCAGGCATTAATTGACATAAAAAAGGGTTCATCCACTATGTTGCACACAGCTAAAACAGCTACGTGGATGCCTCGAAATCGTTCTACTTCTGTCAAGCTTCTCCAGTGATCTGAGCTGGAGCTAGAGTAAATCCCGAAATATTACTCTTCATAGACCTCCAACTTTTGGCTCCTCTCTCCCTCTCATCATTCAACCCGGATGATTGCCAGTCTGAAAATGACGACAAATCAAACACCTATAATTCGTAGAATCACCCCCTCTTTAACTTTTCCTCCCCACCCACCTATCACTTTTTTTGGGAATTATGCGCTCACCAAAAATAAATATTCCGATGTTTTTCTTACGTTTTTTTGTTTAGTTTTCCTCTGTTTCCTCACGAATCCATTCGAACGAATCAATTGTGTTTCTTTCTGTATCTCCAGCGTTACTTTTTTATCCTTCTGATACTCAGAAAAGCCAGAAGAGAAGCTCAACAAACAATTAGAAGCGTTTCCCCTCTCTCTAATAAGAATGAGACTAAACTTCCGCTCTCTCCCTTTTTCCTATCTCATGATAGCATCATTCCCTTGACAATATCTCGACTCTCTTCCAACCTGCTCAGGTTATTAGTCGCTCTTGGCAACAGAAGCTTAATCCGTTTCTCCTCACTCTTCTTCATTTCATTTTGGCTTTTCGAGAAAATGAACGACGTTGTTCGAGTATTGGAAGATGCGACAGCAGAGAAGAATGTGGTTATCACCAGGGACACTGATAGCAATCCACAGTACGCCTACGTTGCAAACTATTTGTGGTGAGTCGCTTCTTAGGCTAATTTATTGCAAGTATTCTCTTCCAGGTTCTTTTTCGTCGAAGACAAGAAGTTCCACATTATGGGATGTTTCAAAGATCCGCCCCGAATCGAGTACCATTCGTCTGTGAAAATCTGGTTCAAAGATGAGCACTTTTGTCATTACGAGAGAACCGAGCCATTTCCATTCGATGACAAGAAGGGAGACGAGTATGATATTGTGGATGATGATTGGATATTCATCGAAGTCATTTTCCGGGTCACAAAAATTGACAGTGAAGATTACCTCGGTCTTTCTGAAAGTGACACTGAAGATCAGAACGGGATGATTGTGGTGGTAGGAAATCAGAAGGTGTTTCTCAATATGGATGTGAGTTTTATGTGATTTAGTCAGACCGTCAACCTGATTTTCAGACAATTGTCCTTCAGTCCGTCATTCTCAGCGACGCTCTCAACAACTCTGAAGACGTGACGTTGAAGTTGTCTGATGTGAATCCCGATGTCTTCTTCGAGATGCTTCGAGTCCTGAATCCTCCGTTCAAGCGGATATCTCGTTAGTTCTGGTCGATATAGACAGATTAGGATTAGTGGGGGTTTGCATTTAAAGTGTATTTTTGATGCAAAAGAGATTATAAGTTTACCTATTGTTAGCTAATAAGGATTTCTGAACATCGTCACTTTTTCATTCATCCAAAGTCTGGAAGATGCAAGTTGTTGCCAAGAACATTCCCACTTGCAGGTTACTACTTCACGGATCTGCTCCTCCTCGCGTGTCGTTTCCGAATGCAAGGTCTTCTAGCCCGTCTCGAAGAGTTCTCGAAAACTCCGGAATACGATGAGGAATGGATAAACAAAGTTGCATGGAAGAAGATTCAACGAATCCTCCGGGAAGATCCATCGTTCACGGTTCAAGTTCTCGAGAACTTTCGTCTGAAAAGAAGAGAAGAGAAACCAGTGAGAAAAGTTCGAATCAGCGATCCAGAAGTTTCAAGTGTCCATGAACCGACCGCTTCAGCAGAGACGTCGTGTGTCGGAGCTCTTTGCAACTACTTCTCCAATCATAAAACTCGAATCATTTTCCTGATTCTCAGTTTGTTTCTTGTGGAGAACATGTTTTTGTTGATTTGGTTTCTGTGCATTTACAACAATGGAAATCAAAAAAATCGTCACTTTTAATTTATTCTTTATTATGATGAATGAAAATTTTGAAGCTGAAAACATAATGAGATACGACGAGCTAACAAATGGAGGAAATAGTATCGAAATAATCAAAAAATGTGGAAAAAGTGAGCTGTATCTTGTAAATAAGAAAGTGTAGTTCCCGTTTGAACACCGTTATGTCAATGATTTTAACGAAATTGAGTAAACAAGTTTGCGAAAAGCTATCGTCTATTGTGATGATGATACTTCCTTGGATGAATATAATCATCGTTCTGTTTCGATGATCCAGATGAAATCGTTCGTTTGTCCTAAAACAATTTCTAAATGAGTCGACAGGTAAGTATGACTCTTTAATCTAATCTACTCACATATACCTGATCGTTCCTTCCTTCACTGCCATCTTCTTCGTCTTCCTCTATCATATCGTCTTCGTCGAAATCTGATTCTGATTCAGAAGACTCATCTCGTACTGAAAATTGTTAAAGTTTACGAACGGAAAGTTAAGTGAACTGATACTTGATATTGAGTATCCGAATAGGAATATTGCATGTTTAGCGATTTCACGAGACAATTCGAACGGCCTGGCTGAAATTAAAGGACAACACAGAAGCTGAAGCATTTGACCGAACAAAACACTTTTTCCAACAACAACTCACCCAGGATTCCGATTTTTTGTCCAAGCCATCTGGCTTTTTGGACAACATCGTCTTGCATCAGTTTGAAGCACATGGCTGAAAAAAGATAAGGCTGAATTTGACTTATCTCACTTTAAAACCTTTTATCTCGGTACGCATTGAGAATTTCCAAAAACTGCCAGCTAATGAAATGTAGCTCTTATTATGAACAGAATTTCCTTAGTTGACAGCTTTTTAAAATTCTCAATGTGAACCGAAATGAATGACGTCAAAGTGAGGCAAAGGAAGGTTTTATAGTAACTAACCAATGAGAGCCATTCCGAAGAGAAGATAAAGGGCACATACTACCAGTTTCTCTTGACTTCCCTCATCGAGAGCCTGACCTGGTACGATGTCCCCAAAACCGATTGTGCTGGAATTGAATAGAAATAGAATTGCCAAAATCTTAGGGTTTACCTCAAAGTGATGAAACAATAATAAGCACCATCAAATCCGTTCCAGTTTTCCCACCAGGCAAAGAGCCACGCACCACCAGAGATGAATGCGAAGACGATGCAGATTCCGACACTCACTGGCATTTTTTCGTGAGCTCGGTGACCCTGAAGTGAGCGAACGTTTATGGGCTGGGTGTTCTAATAAGGCCACTGAAATTTTTCAGTTTCGAATTTGAAAACTTGAACTAACTAGGGGAAGCAGGGTTATGACACTTTTTATCAGTTTTCGCAAACACCAGAACACGTTTCAAACCCTGCTCTTTCTAATAGTAAAAATTAGATGCAAAATTGTCATAGCTCTGTTCACAATATTCTCTAGTGAATCAAAAAGAATAAACCCAATAAGTGTAATCTCTTTTTAACTTTTCGGGGTTAAGTGTCAGCCCCTCAGTCCTCTTTATTCCACACTCACATTTCTTCTCAACGAATGCAGTGACATCTCATCCGACCTCTCTGACCTATCCGATCGATAACTCCGTCCATCAATATCTCTCATTCTTCTCGATGTGCTACTATCCATACTCGGCTGTTTATGTGACATCGAATGCATCATCATCATCTCTTTCTCTCTCAATTCCCTTGCTGAATTGTTTCTCCTCGGTGGCTTCTGTATGTCCTCGTCATCCGTCAGTGACATCTGAAAACTTATCTGAAATTTCAATCATGTAAAAAAAAAACTTACACTTGTTTCCTCGGTTTTCTCTGGATCTGATTTCACATCTTCATCTCTGGTCCTTGAAATGATGACATTTGGAACTGCATCGTCTCTTCTTTGTTTTCTGGTCACCAGGTCATGGAAAGCTGCAGCCGATCCACCGTATGCCTTCAGGTCAACAACACCCTCATCAGGTTGGTGTTGGGCTCGAACAAGCAGTCCTCCTAGATCAAACAAAGAGATTTGAAACATTGAATTCCAGATCATACCTTTATACTCTCTGGCCGGACTCTCACTAACCGCATGCCTTCCTCTTCTACTCCTCTTCTCATCTGTATACAACTGTTCCATATTGATGGCAGTGTTCGATTTTTGAAGGTGTGCTCCTCTGAAACTTCTGAAAAATTTTAAAAAGTAACTCAAAAACTGAACGAAAAGCGAATACCGTTTTTGCTGTGGAAAATTGGGAAGTCGAGGCATTGTTCCATTTGGACTTCTGCTTTGGGTACTAATTTTTCGTCGACCGGGAAGAGACATAGTGTCGAATCGAGGTGGTTGATTTGAGAGTTGAGCATTCGTAGTTTCATATCTAGAATACAATTCAAACATCTCGAATATTTTCGAAAATGCTCACCTATTGAAACTTCTGACCGATTTCGTATCATTACTTCTCGTTCTCGATCTGTTCAGAGATGCATGCCGACGAACCGTATTATGCCTCTGAACACTCCGTGAACTCTGAACTCTCTTCACATTCACAGCGGCATTCGGATGATATCGGAAGCTCAGAGCCGCCCGTCTCACACGTCTTCGGTTCTTTTGCCAGCGGCAGTAGGCGCAACAAAGTTTGAAGTAGATGTAGGTGAACACCTAGAACAAGGTGGCTTTATTTCTCGGCAAAATGGGGTCTAGGGAAAAGTTCTGTTTTTTGTTTCGTTTACCTGTGCAAGGGTTTCTGCAATGTTGGCCAAACAAAGGAGCATCAATGGGATTCCAAGAACCGAGTATAGAATCGTCAGCAACCTTCCTGTATCGGTTTTCGGACAGATATGACCGTATCCTGAAAAGCCAAAAGATCAATTTCCAAAAGAAAAATTTTACTTTTTCCCATCTTGTTCATATTTTCGGAATTCATTGGTCCTAAGACGACTCCGTTTTCTAGCTTCCCCTCTCATCAATTCTCACTCAAAAATGTTTCGAACATTGTTTCGTGTTCTCTTTCAGGCTCTCTCTCTCTCTGGGGATTTGTGACGTACTCTCATTCGTAATTCTGCTCTCTTCTTTTCCTAGATAAAAACCTCTTCCTTATTGAATAGGATCTTCAAAACTCTCAGAAATTCGAGATTCGCAGACCAAGATAAAACAAAAAACGGCGACATTTTTTCCTTGTTTTTCTCTCATATTCAACAAGCTAAATTTAGAAAGTTATGGGAGAGAAAAGAGTGTTCTCAAGGGAGTCACAACAAACATCTTGGGGGAGGGAAGACATATTGGAAGATTATGAAAATTTGAAAATGGTCGATGAAGAGCAAAGGAATGGAAACCGTACCGTGCCATTTTCTCATTTTGAAAATTTTTACAGCAGAGTTCAAAATGGAGCGCAACCAAAAATGATAATGACAAAAAACTCAAAGTCCTCAGAAAAATAAGATCGAAAGGCACAGCACCGGCCAAAAAGAATAGGATTTGACGATTCGCAAAATGATCAATTTTGAGCAGCCGAAAAACTGAGCTACAATTATCCGATTTTTTTGAAAGTTGGTAGGGGTATCAAGCAGCTCTAAATCTTCATTATGGAAGTTGATGACTTTTCTCGAAAATCTCAATCAATTTGGTTCTGACGCGTATGACAAAAGTTAATACTTTCTTGGCCAGCACTGTAATCATTGCGAAACCGCAAGTGTTAAAAAAAAAGAAACCCTGACTCCTTCTAGACTCACCGATAGTTGTGAATACTGTAATTGAATACAACAATGCTCCAGAAAACGTCCATTGAAACGTAGGCCTTTCTTCATCATGCTCATCGTACCCTTCAAAGTTCATCGCATGCACCAGAAGCATCTCAAACTCCTTCAACGCCCACTGTGACTCGTTCTTCACTGCAGTCTCTTCTATCACATTCTTCTTGTTGATGAAACGATAAATGTCATCGACGACCTGAAATCCCTCATGTTTCCAAGAAAAGTCTTCAGCCTCAAACCTTCAACGACGCGTTTTTGACTTTTCCCTGCAATCCCAATTCATACGGATGCTCGACCGCCTGGAACATGAATGCGCCGGCGACGGCGTAAAGCGCCACCAGAAAACACAGTCCAACATGGGTTATTGTGAATATTGTTGCCTGAAATTAACGGTGAGAAATGAAGGGAGAATGAACGATTGAAGACTCACCGTTCTGACAAAAGTGGTGACTTTTAGACAGAACGATCTGACTTCGTCCCTCATTTCGTGTCTGCGCGGGCGCTACTTGACTGCCATCGGGGAATTGGGAGAGGTTGATCTGAAAAATGAACAGTATGAAAAAACAAACAAAAAAGCTTTGAGCGGTTCAAAAGAACGAACGAGGAAAGTTGATCAGCGAAAGTGGAAACAAACTCCGAACTAATTGTGATCAAGAACTCAAAGCTGAGAAGTTTTCAAAGCAAAGAGTAGTCTTATTACTCAAATCAACTCAGCGGACGCCGTTATAAAAGCGCATGCTTTGTCAGACGAACACTGTAAACCTGTTGTCTCACTTTGACGTCATTTATCTCGGCTCGCACTAAGAATATAAAAAAAACTGTTAGCTAATTAAATGTTGGTCATGATATGAGATACAATTTTTTATCAACAAACTTTCAAGTTTCATATGGGTGCCCGTAATAACACAAAAAAAGCAGATCAAAATGTTGCTGAAACAAAGACCCCTCAAAACATCCGTCTCATCTCCTACGAGTCCGTGTAATTATGATTGTAAAGGATCAGGGAAATAGCTCTAACGACAAACATCGGTTAGTATTGATTAAACAGACTTATCCTCCAGAAGCATGTCACTCGACACTGCAAAAAAGACAAGCTCGATATCTCTTGAAAATGGAGAAGGACACCAGAGGTCACCATAAACCAGAACGCTAACTATACAGATCGAACTAGAAGATTTCGAAAAACAAGAGGAGCGAAAAGTGAGTCAAAAAGTTTGAGGGGTCCGAGGGTAACAAAGAGAATATAGAGAATGGAAGAGAGCTGAAAAGGGAAGAGACGTTTGCGTGTATCCGCTTGTGTTGTGGTTTATCTTTTTGCAGAAAGAGAAAGACGAGTTTGGTATAGAAACTGGGACGAAGAGGAGTGTATGTTTAGGCACCCCGGGCGAATTGATAGACGACAACAAGAGAAAGAAGAAGGCGTTGTTGGGGTAGAATAAGAAGACGTCGGGACTCAAAAGTGCCTCTTCGAAACGACACCAACAAGTCCCCAAGGGCCGTCCGGAAATGCGCGACGTCTTCCTTCTTAGGCATCGTTGACTCAACCGAAGACTTTGAAGCGGATTCCGATTTGTTGTAAGAGAAGGGAGGGGGTGAATATTTAGTGAGGAATTCAGATGAAACAATTGGGAATCCAGAAATATATTCATTTTGTGTACACGGGTCTGAGAGCGGACAAAAACAGGAGTTGCTGAATAACCTGGTAGACCTACAATTTGTTTGAAAATGAATCCCTAGTTCCTCTTCTTTTTCAAGATAACAGTAGAGCCTTCGGGTGACTTTTTTAGAAATTGTGAACCCTTTTAAGAAATTGAGAACACTCTCTAATAATTAAAGATTTGTCAAGTCTCGGATGGTTCAGTTTTTACTTAACGAGAATCCCTTGAATTTAAAATTTGATGCACTGGACGGTATTCTCTTAGAAAATTGGGATAACACTCGGATAATTTGAAGTCAATCATCAGAGTTCCGCGAGTGTTAGCTATGCGCTCCCTCTCCATCAATTGACGTGTGTGTTTTTAGCACTGGTAGATCGAAACTCCGATGATTGCATTGTGAGTTCGATTTGATCTACCAGTTTGGAAAACGTTTTGAATCGAAGATCGAGATGGAGCGCATCGTGAACACTCACGGAAAACTATTATTCAAAAAAAAAAAAAACAAGGAACAAAAGTAAATTCTCCATGATTTTCTTGGAAACGAGAAAAGTATTGTCATCTCTTCAATCCTTTTTTTGTCTGGAGATGGAGAGAGAAAAAGAGCAGAAGCAACTCAATTGTGAGAAGCACACGCGATTTTCGGGAAAATACAGAGAAGAGGATAGAAGAGAGAGGTCAAAAGTTAGAAAGTTGAAGTGGCTTTGAACCTTAAAAGTCTTCGAATGCGGAAAAGTTCAAATGTGAACGGTCTCATAGAGTGATTTCAGATCAAAAACGATTATTGAATCCGATGTTTATATGCTGTTCCCGGAAATAAAACTTGTTGGAACACCGGCCAGAAATTGTTCGTCATATATGATGCCAATCCTGTAAAGTACAATGAAATACAACTTCTGAAATCGAAATTTGTGAACCGAAGCTCAAATGTACTCTGTGTTTGCCGTTAAGCCGATTCACTGAAGGTCGAAAATCGAAAAACAGAATCTGGGTAAGTTACCATGGAGGTTTCGCTCATGATCCGATTCTTCCTGGAAACCCAACATTTTTTCTATTCAACTCATTCCCTGTTTGTGTCTGAAGTTGTAGCTTGAGACAGTCTTCCCTGAATACTTCTTTCGCTTCCCGTTACAATCTTCCATTCAAATCGTATCTTGTCTCCCTCCTCGGGAAAAAGAAGAGAAGTTCGGCGGATCGTTCAGCACTAAATCGGACCAGATAGATATCTCCGACCTCTTTTTCGAATGCAAACTCTCCTCACGCCAGCCGGCTTCCCTTCACCAACCAATACATTATTTCGATTTTCTCTCGTTTTTGAAGTATTGATTGAATTTTTGTGTGTCTGCTTGCAAAAAAACTTACGAGTGCGTATGGCTTTTACAGATAATGCAAAGGGCAGTGTTACGGACACTGTCGACGTTGCACAGGAAAATAAGAATGTGTAGTAATCAGAGAGCAAGTACTATTGGAGATTGGGTACGTTTGGAGGACTGAAAATTACTGCTGATCTAATCGGACTAAATGTAGAACATATCAGGATCGATTATGTTTAATACAAAAACCTGTGTTCACTAGTCTGCTCGAAACTCAGCAGGACGTTCAGCTTTCACTTTCAATTTAAAACTTCAAAACTAGTTTTGTTTCTTAGTATCTACTCTTCGGTGGCAAACTTCGAACGATCTTTACATCCAAAGATCTCCGAAACAATCCATGATAGTCTGGTGTTTATCTTCGTATTCTGAATAGCTTGCTCCAGTATGACAACGCTTATGAAAAAAATTCCGTGGTCGAATCCCAAATAAGAGCCACTTGTGCCACTCAGGTGTCGAGCTGCATCTTTTTGTCGCAAGTTGAGGGGATTTAGGCTTCTGGTCAGACCTTGTTCTCCATCGGTTTCAGCTCGGAAGATCCAACTCGGATAATGTCGAACCCCCTCAACCTTCGACCAACCAAGAGTTGCAACACAACACCTGAGATCCAGAACCTATTTACATCTCTCCAATAAACCATTTTTTCAGACATTTCGGATATCACTAGTAATATTTGCCTTCATTTGCGGCTTCGCCTGGTACACAAGAACGATCAACATGTGGGCGATGAAAAATATTGGAGACACGTTTCTTCGGAAGGATATTAGTGAGTAGTAGACCTCTCTCTTTCTCTGATTCTTTCGCAACCTTCATTCCAGATACTCGTCAAATAATCTTGGGCAGTTTTTGGAGGGACGAACGGGAACAGAATGTAGACGGACGATTCGCAGTCATTCATTTTCTGGGCGATGGAAGAATTGAGCACCCGCTCTATTGTTTCTCGATTCAAGCTAACAATCGATACTTGAGTGAGTGGTTTAGTGGCATCCGAAGAACAACATTACTTCTTTCAGTCACTCGTGCAACTGTGCAACGAATACATCGTGGTAAGCGGGCTTCGTCAGACATATGTTCTTGGGCTGGACATATTGCGGAATGTGATTTGGATGTTCATGCAATGAAAGAGTTCAAGTGAGGATTAAAAATATGCCAATCAATCATTATCTGTTTTTAGGATCAGTACCACACCAAACGTAGAAGATGCTATGCTGGTAACCCCCGAGGCTCCGCTGAGGTAAATAGTGCCAGAAAAAAGTATTGGAATTGAGTCATTTTTTAAAAGTTTATGAAATAGTTCTATTGGATGCGTCAGATAATATTATATACTTTGAAACCCGAAAGTACGCTGGAACCAGGATCAATAGCAAGTCAGACATTTCCAGAGAACCCCGTCACGACATGGTAGTGTGCATGGCTCCAATGTACATCTATACAGATTGGGAAATTCTCGTGACTGGAATCGAATTGTGGCTGGCCATGGGAGC
This sequence comes from Caenorhabditis sp. 40 LS-2015, assembly GCA_900536305.3. Taxonomy (NCBI): domain Eukaryota; kingdom Metazoa; phylum Nematoda; class Chromadorea; order Rhabditida; family Rhabditidae; genus Caenorhabditis; species Caenorhabditis tribulationis. The sequence goes on along the minus strand of LR545739.1, from coordinate 187,295 downwards.
AACTAAGATAGTGGTCCCTGTTCAGTCTGCCTCCAGTGCTACGTACAGAATACTTCAAGAATATGAGAAGAAGGGAATCGTGATAATTCGACACTGGCCAAAATGGCCAATCATGTCAGACACGAACCCGAATGGATTGGTTTTGTCAAGAGGAATCGAGGAGTCTCATGTCAATTGTCTCTTCTTTGTAAAGCCATGGTCAGATATTGTTGTTTTCTCGGATATTGATGATTTCCTGCTGCCACTGGATCCTTCTACGGTATCACCAGGAGACAACTTGCAGATTCTAAGAGTGAGTTTTTTTGAGATGGGACAATACAGTTTTCTTCCTTTCAGAATCTATTCGCGGAGCATCCTCAAGCAGGATCTTTACTTTTCGAGCATCGTGATGTCCAATTTGTTCCACCAAACCGGCAAGGAGATCAGAGTTTGGCCAACTTCAACTTTGAGTTCTTGAGAAATTCGAAGAACAAAATGAACTGTAATGTCTGGAGGATGAAGACCCGAGTTGTGGTAAACGCAAGTTAGTATTTTGCTTTGTATCTCTTACAATCTTCATTACGATTCCCAGGTCGTGTGGATAGTGTGAACATGCACGAAACAGGAATTCACCGATTCGGTTACGTCCAAACAAGAGTTCCATGCCGTCAAGCTCATTTCTACCATCTTCGCCACTCTCATAACACCGTGCCATCTCCAACTCCGATCAACATGTCTCCCTTGGCTGATATGCTCAACAAGTGAGTTTTCGGCTCACCGGATTTCCTCTGATACATCGGCACTTCCTTCTCGTTACTGATCAAGTTTTTCTCGGTTCCTGCAACAATTATGGGAAAGTTGACAGTTGGCAAAATGTTTACACCAAACCGTTTTCAAAGTTCTGTTGATTGATGAAATTTTTATAATTTTTGTAGGAACCGAGATAAATTTGGTCAAAGTGATGAGGGGAAGCGACTTCCGGTCTATTAGATGAAATGCTGTAGTTTCATATCACCAACTATTCTTTTTCAGACAATGGCAAAACCGAATGGAGTCATTTACCAGTATGAAATCGGAAATTTTGAACAAGACCAACACAGAATATTTGGAAGATTTTGACAGGTGTATGGGTGCCATCAATGATGAACATTGGACAATGAAGGTTGGTTTCTAATGAATTCTAGTCTAAAGTCTTTAGTTCCTAAATTCCCTTATGGTTAGTGGGACCTCTACTTTGACGGGATTTATCTAGTTTTCTGTGACAGCTATCAAAAAGTGATCAACTAACGGAATGTTTACGACAGCATCCGGAACGTTTTGTTAGTTGGCTATTTTTTGATATCTGTTACAGTAAGCCAGATAAGCTTGGTGAAATTTATTGGATAGGAGGGAACAGGGAGCTTGTGCAAAATGAGTCGTTTTCTCTTTGTTCTTATCAAATTTTTCTGAAACTTTGGAACTCTTTTCATAACGAAAAGCTTCAGGTCTCTCGATGCCTCACACCCCATGTCTGCTTCAGCCGTCTCCGACGAGACGTCGATTGTGTAGCCGTCGCTTCTGAATACGAATTCTACCGTTCTGGAAAGGGATACTTCATGAATCCCATAAACAGTAAGTCTTCAGAACAATGTTCAATTTTTCCCTGATCTCGTTCCAGTCCGAGTTCAAAAATCCGAAGTGAACTGCGAATCGCCTGTACCTCCGTTCACATCTGGAAACCATTACTTTGCTCCGTGACTTCTCCATCTTCTATCCATGATTTGAATAACTCTCAGTTGTTTTTTCCTCTTATTGAAAGGTTCGCTTGCAACTCAACATTTTTTATTTTGAATAAATCATTTTGAAGAAACGAGAAGTTCAGAGAGAATGGAGGGGGAGATGACAGGGAAAAGAAAAAAAGAATAAACGAAATTTTAGTTAGATCATTTTTTGAATTGATTGATTGGGGAGGACACCACTCAAGCATCTAGTCTTCCTGGCTTGACTGGGAACGAACGACCGCCGCCACGTTTCTCTGAAAAATTTATGTTGAAAATGAGGTGTGGAATTGCGCTCTACTGCACATTGCTTCCCACCTTCCAGGTAGATCAAGTTAGCTCATTTTTGATCCACTCGAGAGAGAGGAGAGTGCCGTAGAGCGCGTTTTAAGTGATGAAACAACACAATGAAACAAGCGAATAGTTAACTAATGAACTTCAAAATCTGATATCATTTTGAATTGTTTTTTTCAAAATTAATAGTTCAAAAACATGTCATCATTTTGGTTCTTCTGACGTGTGCTCAGCCATCAATCTTCGATGTGTACAGAATTTCCATAAATTTGCAATTTTGGCAACACTCTCTGGGTTTTTCTTTGCGAATTTTTGATTTTCTTGGGACACGGACAAGGACAACACTCACACACACATAAACGGACAGGGAAACGACACAAAATCGTGAGACGGGAAAACACACCGAAATATTTTTGTAGTGCTCGGAAGGGTAGAAGAAGTGTAGGAGTAGAAGAAGAAGAAGAAGAACAGAAATAGAAGTTAAGAGGATTCCCTAGACTCCCTCTCTAGAACACACCGAGACGATCATCCTCTCCGTTGAATGGTTGGATAACCCAATCTTCGTCTCTTTTGTTCTCCAAGAATGCACGAGCTCCTCCTCTCTTCATCATATCTCCGAAGGCACGTCCTCCACCTCTCTTATCCATTAGGAAAGCACGGGCTCCACCTCTCTTATCCATCAAAAAGGCACGAGCTCCACCGCGTTTCTCCTCATCGAATCCTTGGAATGCCCGGGCTCCGCCACGCTTCATTTCGGTCAAGAAGGCACGGGCGCCTCCTCTCTTCTCATCGTAGAAAGCGCGTCCTCCGCCACGCTTGAACTCGTCGCCAACGTCGGCTGAGAAGGCACGAGCTCCGCCACGTTTGTGAAGCATCGCACGGGCTCCGCCACGTTTCTCCTCCTCTTGGAAATCGGAAGTGTATTGGGCATTGAGCACCATTACGAGGGCTGAAATTGGGTTATTAGGCAGTTTCAGCTGTTCATGCATCAGACTATGATTTCATAATTGAGTTCAATTTTGTTATCATTAGGTTTCAAAGATCAAATAATTTTGAACAGCTGTTATTAGTTCTCCCACTCAATAGGAAGAAAAATTATTATGTGTATGGAAAGAATGAAGTTAATTGAAGACCAAAGGAAAAGGAGAATGTCTCCGATGGCCCGCTCAGTGAATAAAAATTTTGAATCAAAAAAAGAGTATCGAAAAATTTCCAAATGTTTTTCTGAAATTGCGACTAAATCCGAAAAGTTAGTTGAATCTTAGATATTTCCTCTGACAGAGCTGGACCCCTTTACAGTCGCTTTGATCTAATTGACCTCGGTTACCTTGTTTTTGATAGCTGCTATAGGAACCGAGATGAATTGGATCAAAAGAACAGTAAGAAGTGTCAGTCTATTATTTTCAGACAGACTTTTAACTGTCCTTTTCTTATTTCTAAAGTTTGGTGTTCAAAAATTATCTTTCCAAAGCACTCCCATTCTTCAAATGTCCTCCAAAAACCACTAGAATTTTCAAATCCTCTTTTCGTGGTGATTCCATGATTAACGAATTCCACTGAAAAATGCGAACTCATAAACGATGAGCTTGAGTTTTCCCCAGCTCTACATAAATCAGTGAGTTCTCTCTTTCAGCCAAGAACTTCGAACATCTCTCTATCTTTTTTCGTGGGAACTCGGAAAAACAAGTTTTTTTGTGGGTGGACAGGAAGAGAGTGTCACTTCCACTGCGGAATCCTTCTTTGCAGATTTTTTCCACAACTCATCTATTTTTATTTCATTTTCAGAGAGAAAAAACAAGATGATGTAGTAAATGAGTTAGAGAGGATCTTATTCTGGGCAGGAGATAATTGAACGGGCACTCAGTTCAAAGATGATATTATTGCTTGGGGGTCCAAGGAGGGAAAGTGCTCTTTGAAAGTCAACACGGGGATGCCGTTGATGTCTGATCAGACAAAAAATAGTGAGCTTAAGTGTCTCCTTAAAATTGCAAATTTTTCAAGAATGCCTTCATAGCTCAGTTGGTTGTGAAATTTTGATCTGCCGATTCCCGAGAAGATGATGGTTCCATGCCTCGTCTAACGTAGTGGAACCGTTTTACAGTCAAACCTATTTCGGTTCATTTTCTGATGCGTATTATCTTCGAAATCGGCGTTCGACTATCATGTCGAGTGCTAATTTTGAAAATGTCATAAACGTTTCAGCACTTCTTTTCCCAATTATGCTCACAAAAAACATTTAGAAAAAGGTTTCCATTCTAACTGCTGACTATAGACACCTCCTCCCGTCGGATTAAGGTTTCGAACACTTCCGCAAATTTCAGACTTTACGAATTCGCCTAAACTTTAATGGCTTCTATACTGCGCATTAGGGATCCTTCTAACAAGAAGCCCTTCAAACTTTGTAGTTTCTTCAAAAATGTGTTCCCCAGGTTTTTCCGAAAATAGAACTTCAATTTCAACGACATCGTATAAAAATGATGATGAAGTAGGACAAGCAGAAGAAGAAGTTCGTTAAATTGAATTGGCCCCAAAGGGATTCCGCAGTTTTCCTTAACTTTTTTCTTTTCCCCTGATGACATCATCACGCGACACCATTTTGACCGTAGTACTCGAAACGTTATGAATTGGGGAGTCGAAAATGAGAAATGAGCCTTTCTTTTGTCTTTTTTTTTTTGACGGAGAGCCACTTAACGAAAATGAAGATGAGACAGCCAATCAACAGGGGACCTCCCTTCCGACTTCTTTCTTGAGAATAGTCCATCACTTTTCTTCAAAAAAAAAAGGAAAAGTCTCCGGAATTCTCGATTTCAGATGACGTTAGCGTCGTCTCAGAAGATCCATCAACCAACGTGTGGATGTTTTTTTTTTTTGAGCTCACTTCGTTTCTTTTCGAGAAAATGAAGTCGCTGGGGAATCGGATGCTATCGTGAAGGGATTGGAGCCATGATTTATATACACTCTTCTTTTTTGTTTTTTACTATTCTTTCGTTCAATAGGCAGTCTGATAGCAAGCCACTGGATGGTGATTATTAAGGAGGTGCCCTGATTTTCAAAATGAAGGATTATCAGCTTGGAAATACATTTACAGTTAGAACAAAAACAATCGTTTCTTTTGAGAAGGTTATGATTCTAACACCCCAAAAGGTTTTTTCTAGATTTCTGAAAGTTTTACCCTTCTAAAACTAGACCGAACACTCAAGAAAAAGTTTCCAAACCAACTAACCTGCTAGTCCGAAGAATAGGACCGTGCTGAGTGAGTGACGCATTGTTTCCTCCGACGTTCACTGTCTTCTGAAACTCAAAAGAAGAAGACGTCGATGCGAATAACTGAATAACTGGGACAAAGCAACGGAGCAACGTCGAGAAAGGTGGGCGGAGCAGGAAAAGGGGCGGAGCCTTTCAGAGAAGAGGGAGAAGATGTGGAGGAAAACGAAGAAGGAGAGAGGAGAGAGAGGGTGAAGGATGAACTGCTTACAAGAGCATGGAATCAGGGTTCAGAATACGGGAAACATGATAGACGGACTTTTAGGAAGGTGATCTTTGGGAAATAAGAGTATCTGACTAGGGAAGGTTGTGAACGGGGATATACCACTTCAGTATGTGATGGGTACCATTGGAAAGAGCACGTTCTGAAACGTATAATGGCGTTTTCAGAAACTGCTGTCGACTTCTAGAAGTCGAGTTATGATCTTCTGAAGTTGGCTCTCTGCAGGCCAAAGGCTACCAAATCTGTTGCGCGTGAAAAAAATCAAACTTTAGAAGGGCATAACTCGACTTCTAGAAGTCGACAGCAGTTTTTGAAAACGCCACTATACATTTCAAAACATGCTCTTTCCAATGGTACCCATCACATACTGAAGTTGTATATCCCCGTTCACACCCTTCCCTAGTGAGAAACAATTGGGAATTCAGAAAAATAGAGCGTCTGGAGTTGATATTTAGCCCAGCTTCAATAAATTCGGCTGCTGGAATATTTCAATTGGACCCATAGGAAAATGATTGAAGTTTATCGGCACATATAAATTGCTGATTCTCTTGTTGAAATCAATCTACCCATTGCTCAGGACATGAAGAGAAACATTTTGTTAATAAAAGATTTATTGTAATTATTTAAGAATCCGAGAGAAATTTGGTGAGAGTGACGGGAAGAGGGTGCCCGTCTACTAGAGACAATACGATAGATATCGGAATCTTGGAAGGTCAAGAATCACATAAGATCTTCTGAAATATAAAAAAAAAGTTTATTTTCGAAGTTCTGAGAAATATCGCTCTATTTCAATGAAATCAACTGTTATTATGAAAACTAATCGCGATGCAGACATCGATCCGTTCGCTGGATAATGTTTTTAGCCGCTCTATAATAATATAAACTTCTGAAATCCTCCCTCAAGTCAACAAAATAGATTTATATATATATATATATATATATCTGTTTTCGTTTCAGAATCGTTCCAGAACAACACTGATTTTTCTCGATTGCCATGGCCTAAAACGATTTTTGATGTTTCTTGAGAGGGTTTTTTTGGATTAGAAAGCGATTGGAAAATAGAAGATGTTCCAGTCTCCGGGGAGCGATTCGTAAACGTTTCGAATATTGGAAAAATGGGAAAACGAAACTTTTTGAGGGCCAAAAAGACACAAAATTTCTCGAGGAACGTGACAAACGAAAAGTCAAAAAGTATGTAGGTCAGAAGTTGAGGAAATATTTTGATATCATTTGAAATCGGGATCGTGAGAAGTTTCAGAGAAATTTGTGGTTTTCTGATCAGGCTAACTAGAGAAAATGAAACAAGACTGCAAGAAAATTGAGATTCTAAAATTGAGGATTTAAAAAAGGTAAAGTTGGTTCAAATGCTGCTTTCCAGCTAAACGAACTCCATAATGCCGACTTTTTTCAATTCGGAGTTACCAATTAAAAATTTTCGCAGAAGATATTTTATTCATTATTTTTGCAAAAATTATGGTTCTGGCATGATTCAAATGAAGGACGTCATTTAGGTTCTATTTCTGAAGAGTCAAGTTTGCTGCTGAAAATGAAGATGGTGAAACTGTGAATCAACAATGAGCTGGCTAGTGTGGTTCGGCTTCTTGTTTTCTGCGAGTTCGGCGGTCTGATGTTTGACATCTCTGATACTGATTAAGGGCCCGAGCCGTTCTCTATTACTTCAAACCGTTCGCTTCTTCTGAAACTTCCCCGCACTTGCTGACTTCTTCCACCCGACCCTCAAATGTTCTCTTTTCAATGTACGAATCCCATTATTAACCCACTTCCAATTGCCTCTCCCACTACTTTTGATGTCACTTGTCTTCTTCCACTCCCAAAATAAACCCCATAATTTCGAGGAGCAATTCTCAGCTTTACAATAGTTAAGTGACGTGCAGAAAAAGAGCCAGAAAACTCGAGAAGAAAGTGTGACTTCTAATTGGATATTTATGAAAATGTGGTTGGGTTAGATTGCTTCTGGGAGCAATTCACATAAAACCGTGACGAATGGAGTCTTGATCAAGAATTGGGGAACACTGGTTTGTGGATTCCGGAAATCAATTTTGGGTGAATATGAGGGAGAAGGGTGAATTGTTCTTAGTACTTTTCAGATTGGGTTTTTTTGGATTGGAGACCATGTTTTCTCGAATAAACCACTTGCGCATTTTCCCACTTCCGTATTTTCAGAATTTCGAAGAAGCCCTCCTTGATCTAAAAATGGAAAGTTCCAGAATCTTAGTAGTCCATTCACTCCCCAAAAAAAAAGAACTTCCTTCCTTCAATTCGTCAACAAGACATGCCCACACTACTCGGACGTGTGGGTGTCAAATCTGTCTGACATGGAAGACGTCGCGATGAAAGTTGATGACGTGGACACATTTCAATAAGTTTTTGTTTGATTGATTACACGACTACTGCAAAAACATTTCAGTCAAGTTCTTTTCATGAATCAAAACGGAAAGAAGTTCTAGAAAGGATTAGATATGACAGGGATTGTGGTGGTGATTGAACAGTAGGAGCAAAGAGATCAGCGAAGATTCTAGACATCAGCTAGATTGATCCAGGTCACTTTCAGGGAAACCGGGATATAGTGGATACCCTGGAAAGATAATTAAAATTGTGCAAATCTCCAGAAAACTGAACCGTCTCCCTCATTACACAGTAGTAATAGCTGCAATCTGGTTAAAGATAATGAAAAATGTTCTTCATTGTACGCATGGTTCATAAAACCGCGTTCCGGATGACACAAATCGAGCCAGAGAAAACTATCGTCATGTTAAAAAATCAATGCACTTTAACTCCTCTTCCTACTCCTTTCGTGGATCAAAATGTCCGACAAAATATTGGTTTTTATGTGTGCGAGAGGAGCATGACTGTTCGACCTTACTATTTGGTAAACTACAACGTCTCTATTAGATCTTTCCCCAGGGAAAGACCGATAAAATCATCTAGTGTGATGTCTTCACAAAGTTCAATTTCGACCAATGTACTCCTGAGAAATCCCCGCCAACTCAAAAATGACCATAGTCTTCTGAAAACCAGAATGGTTCCAGTTCCAGCAACTGTTGCCATTTGCCTCAAAGCCCACCGACTGCGCAATTAAATTATAGTCATTTGTTTCCCTTGCTGTTATTATTCAATCGCCATATCACATTACGCAACACTTTCTCTTTTATCCCCACCCTTTCCATTTTTCATCCTCTTTCCCTCCTTTTATTCCGACTAGTTCTGACCAGCCGGACAAAACAGAGAAACTGTCATTTTCTGAGATTTGACTTGCATACTTTTTGGAAACGATGAAGGTTTTCATTTCGACTACTGTATTTTTGGTCTTGTTTGGATTTACATGTGCGAAGGATTATGATATCGAAATTTTAACAGGTGATTCGAACTTTCTAAGTATTGAATGTAGGATGAAGGTACTTTAATGAATTATAAATAGTATTGCCTAATTTTTAAGGTGGCAGAAATCTTTGAAAACCGAAACGAGAGTCTTCTCAATTTTGCTCCACGTCTCAATTCAGTTCAGATCATAAAGGACAAACTAGAAAAAGTAGATCAAAAGGAAATGTGTTCTAATCCATCGTAATCCGTCTTTTGGAATCGGATCAAAGTGGATATACAAGGTGATGTGAGAAGCCGGAAATATCAACACTTCCGAGCAACATACATTTTGAAAGGAAATACTTTTCAACTCTGATATCATGCAATAATCGAACATCGTTCAGGAAAAGGTTCCCTTTTTTAAAGGTTTTCGTGAGAAATGTAAGAAGAAAAAGTAACGGATTACTGCATAGAAATTAGCAGCGATTTGCATGTGAGGAGAAACGTTCGTCATTTCTTCTTCCAGAAGTCATCCAGTTTTCCAATGTTTCGAATTAAATTAGAATTGGAAAAAAGTGGAGGATAAAATATTTTATGTGCATTTAATTATTGGTGGCGAGGAAGAAAATATGATGATGGATGTTTTGAGTTTAGAAGAAGAAACGGGAAAACAGAAGTAGACGTTCGTGGGAATCGGGGGAAAAAGTTCAGAAGAGAAAAGTTTCAGAAGACTGCGATTGTCGAGATTGGTATGGTGGATGCAGGGTGAATGGAGAGAAATGGGTGGATGATGATGTTTGGAAGTATTCGTGTGATGGGAAAGAAAGGTAGGTGGGAGCTTTTTTCCCCATCCGAAACTAGAGAGAAACTAAAGGTACCGTGAAAACTGTGATAATACTGTAACGTCCTAGTTTGAGAGCCATACTTTGAAGGCCGCACTAGCACCATGAAGTATACAGTAGTGGATTACAAGAACTCAGTTTTCATCTTCTAATTGTCACTAGTTTAATCATCTTCACTCTCAAACGCTCATTCGAAAGAGAGCCGATCAGTTCCAGATCCGAGTCGACACTCACTGGATGTCATGGAGTAGGCGGAGATGTTCCGGTTGGACAAAACACAACAATAGGTGATTTATGGCAAGTGTGCACACAGGATGAGCAGAAGATTTACTATGAAATTGGTGAGTCGAGACGAAAATCTGAGAATCTAGCGGGAGAAGGGTGTTTGATTTATAGAACCTTTCTGCGAGTTCAATGGAACGAAGATTCGAGTTGGGCAAGAATATAGGGACGGAAGTTTTCAGTGGTTGTGTCTTTCGACTGGCAGATGGATTACAGGTACTTCCAGAAATTTCCGTCACAAAGATATTGCTAGACATTTTAGGTTGATCTTTTTTCATAGTCTGAACCAAGTTGCAAAAGAGCATACATTCAGGTGATTTGCGGACAGTCCCTAACGAACCAGATAGGATCCGTTTAGTTGTCACTTTTACGAAAAGTTACAACTAATTGGATCCTATGGAAAATATCTCCAATATCACTAGGATTCAACTTCAGGTCATAACTCAAATTAAATGAAAATTTTGCAAACTTCTATTTCAGAATGTGCATATGTCGATTTTACTTTGACCCAGAAGAAAAGTTGAAACCAAGAAAAAACCTCCTTCTGAAAAGAATACCCGTTTCAACCTGAGTTCTTCAGGATGCTACTACTTTAACGAAACCCACACGGATTTGCTGCTCCGAGTCGGAGAGCACGCTTTCAACGGTCTCATAGAACACGTGTGCTCCAAAAGACAAGAATATCCAGCCATCGTCCAGTACTACACTCAGGTACCGCTGTGTTTGTGTTATGCTTTCTCTCATAACAAGCCATCCTTGCTCATCTGTTTTTTTTTGTTTCCTTTTTTCTCTCGTCACGTCTTCCTAAAAATCCAATTAAAGTGCTCCTCATGACACGGGAGATGTCAAAACAAAAAAACCTTCGAATGTTTTTTTTTTCGTTTTCAGGTCCGAAAGGATGTCGATGTGAAACATCCAACTAATAAAGGAGTTAATCGAAATTTCCCGGAGCCGCTGCAGAAGTTGATTGACGAGGATAAGAATGTGAGAACAAGTTCTAAAATGGAAATTGAACGAAAATTCAACGAAGAGTTTATTAGTGGTCTTGGGATCCTCAAACCGAGCGGTTGAAAAATGTCAGAATGATTTCTAGAACATCCACATTTCTCATGTACTAGGAACTCTCAACATTCTTCAATTTTGAAGCAATCTGGAACAACAATTCCAGGTCCGCTGGCTCCACAACTCCGCCGTGTACTTTGTCAAAAACGACGAGCGTCCGCGCAGCTTCACTCGATTCTTACCATCATCCAGAAAACCACTGGGGTAGATTCCACTTTGAACTTATTTTCTCGCTTTGCTAGATCTCACACTCAACCAGGCGTTATTTAGGTGAGTTTCCGAAAGTTTTGCCGCTTCATCGCCTTTTACCAATAAATTGTTTATTATCTCTCTCTTAAAATCTTTTCAAAATGTTTTTTTTTTCCAATGGAACACGGGGAAAAAAACAACACTCCAGGGAGAGCTAACATCTGATGGCAGATCTTCGGATACGACAACTTTTTCTCGAAATTTCTATTTAATTTATCTCCTTTTGAACACTTTTTGCAAAGAATCAGAGTTCAAGTTTGCATTTCGAATGACGTCGTCGATTTCAGCGATGATGCATCAAGGCAAAGCGGGTGGAAAATGGGGGAAAATGAACGGTTTATGAGATAGTTTATAGATTCATGTATGTGTGTGTGTGCATAGGGGAGAAAATAAAGAAGACACCGGGGGAACGAAGAATTTACATTTCACAGAGAACGGTTGGAGAGAAATTGTGGAAAAAACTGTGTAAGAAGACAGAAGAAAGAATCAATCTACTTTTGTTTTTTTTCTTTTTCCAGCTTTCTATTTTCATTGTTCTTTTTTTCGCTGGAAATCATGAGGTCTGAACGTCTCGTGCTCTGTATTGTGGTGAGTGTTAGTAAAAAAATGTTCATGAATATATTTTTACCTGTTTTGAATGATAGTGCATTTTCACCGTTTTTATAACTTCGTCGAAATACTATTGTTAGAGCTGTGAGCGTTTTCAAGAAAATCGAAACTGGAAGAGCAGCTTGCATTCATATACACTGTTACCGTATTTCCTCTAATATCTCCCTTCGATTGAATTTATCTTGGTTCCTGTAACAGAGTTCGAAATATTAATTTGGTCCCAGTAACGGTATGGAGGTACCGTTAGAGGAAATACGGTAGATGATTACGCTTCAATTTTTGATAGGCTGTTTCGATTTCAAATTCCGGCTGATAGGTTCTGAAGTCCGTTGTTTTGTTTTGCAAATTAGCAACTAAAACAACTAAATTCGAGATGCTTCATAATTCTTCCAATTTTCAGGTCAGCTTCTGCGCAATCTCCATTGTCAATTCTGAAAACTCCACTGCTTCCCTCGCTGAACACTCGACCACTACTCCGACTCCTCTGAAATGCTCTCGAGACTATCACTGTATCTCCAAGTGTGATGTTTGTTTATCGGGAGTCTGCGTGCATCAAAAACCAGAGACTTGCACCCGAGACTATCACTGTACCAGATGTGAAGTCTGCCGTTCTGGTAAATGCGTTCCGGGAGATCAATCAAAGAAGTGTGAAACAACGAAAGATTGCGATGTTGGAGGATGGTGTCTCGACGGGAAATGTGTTGAAAATAAGTGCGGAAGTGATGCTGATTGTGGAAACAGTCAGAAAGCTGTATGTAAATCAGATGTTTGTGAACCTATTTGACTTTTCATAATAAAATGTTTCTGATGAGAAAGTCTCGGAGCATTCATCAAGGAAACTAAACTGGATAAACTGGATTTAAAGGATAGGAGTGACATTTATATACGGAGAACATATGAAGAACGAGTTTTAAATTTCAGATAAAAATTGGTTTCTAATGTTTAAAAAGGTTGATTAGGTTCAAATTTATTTAAATTACAAAACGATAGCAATAGAGCATGATTCAATCATCTTGAGTCTTATCGACACGCAGATTCTTCTTCTCATCGTCATTGCTATCGTCGTTGATCGCCAGAATATCCTTTGTTGCATCCGTCCACTTCTTCAGAATCTTCGGAGATCCTCCGTTGCCTGGTTGACTGGGTTTACTGAAAGTAGTATCCTTCCGAAAATTTCAGTAACTGAGTAACTCACGCCATGGGAGTATTCGCATCGATATTGGTGTCCCTGAGAACTTTCTCCGCATCGTCATCTTTCGCCTTCTTCACTTGTGCAGCCACTCGATCCGTTTCTCCATTCGATTCCTTTTCATTACTTTTGTTTTGGTTCAGAACTCCCGGAACATTGTTGTTAGCATCTCTATTATTATTGAAGAAATCGAATGCATTCTTATCCGTTTCCTTCTTCTCATTCACTTTTCTTGTTATCTGCTCCAAAAGTGTCACATTTGGCTCCTGGTAACGAAGACGCTCAGCAAGTTGTTGCAGCTGAGAAAAGTCAACGTATTCCGGCTGGTTGAAAGAATTTCAAACCTTCCACTGGGCAAACTGAAGCCATCGCATATCTCTTCTGAATCCGTGTTGCATATACATAGATAAAATCATTGTTAAGAGAGTCATACATGAACACGCAACGATCATCCAAAGACTTGCACTGCATAGGGCGTAGCTGGAAATTCGGATAGGGAAATTGAATTTTTTTCTTTGTTGGTATACCTTGAAAAGAGTTCTAACGTTGTATATTCGCAAGGCATTTTAGGGGAAAGTGATAATGGAGAAAATATGTAGAAATGATTAGACAAGTGTTGGAATCTTTGATGTGAAAAATTTTAAGCGTGAAACTTCAAGATCTTCATTTTCCAAAACTGTTGTTGTACCTTCACAGTGGATGCAATAATAAGAACATCATTGACTGAGCAGTCACTCAGTTATTCTGACCAATATAAAAGCGAAATCGGTAATGGGAAACAATAAAAAAGTCATGGAACAACTTTATTCTAATAATGTTAGAAAAAGTTCAATACGATACACATCTCGTTATTTTTAAGACCTTGAGCCATGGGCGACGGATGGAGGAGGAGAAGAAGAAGGATCAATGAACACTCTTCAGATACTTCTCTGTGAATGCAATATGAGCCATTTTGACCTCTGTGTCGAACAGTTTTTTGTCCATGAAGTAGTTCATGATGACTTGGTGAACGAAGAGATATTGTTGATCAGTCTGAAACACAATTGTATTGGAGTGTCAATACAGAAACATCGTGTCACAACCAGATCTGTCTACAACTACCCACCTGGATAGAGTTGTTACGCTGGTCACGAATCTTCTGCAAAATCTTGTCCGACTCCTCGATTTGTTGCCCGGAGAGAAACTGATCCATGATGTACTCGATCATTACGACTGATCCGGTGCGACCGATTCCCGCGGAGCAATGCACAACAATAGGCGCCCTGAAGGGAGGGAATTGGTAACTACGCACTAATTAACGATAACACTTCCTTTGATGGGTACCATTGGAAGGGGAATGTTGAGGGCCTAACCATATTTTCGGAAACCGACTTCTTGAGTTTCGAAACCTCCTCATTCCAACGGTATCCATCCCATTATGAAGTTCACACTATGACGTACTTCGAGACTCTCGCCTTCGCCAACAACTCCAAAATGGCCATATCCGCTGTCGGAACCCCACGATCTGGCCAATCAATCCAGTGATAATGGGTAGTCTTCATAGTGAGTCCCCCTGGTCCTTCCACCGAGTAAACCGTCTCTGTCACCTTCGCATCGCTCTTCTTCGTAAACTCCACCCCTTTGCTCGACTCATACTTCACCGTGATCTTCTGTCCCTTCTCCTCAAACTCTAAAGTATCCTTATCCTTCGACGGAAAGTATTCACAACACTTCTTAGCTCCCTTCTCCGTCAGATTGCACAACATGAAGATAGTCTCCACCTTCTCCTGCAGACACATGTACCAGAAGTCGGCGCAAGTCTTGTCCATGGGAGCCTGGGTACAGATAAATCGTTTTTGATTGGTTGGAGTGCCAACGTAGTTCGCGTGGATGTACTCGTGGGGCCATGGAGGATTGGTGAGCTTCACACGGTTGTTGTCCAGACAGCCGACATCCTTGTAGCGGTTCTTTCCCAATTCCTGTGCTCCTTTGAACGCTTTCATTTTCTCGAAATCATTGAAACGTTTCATGCTGGAGAACTCGGTACGGAGTCCAGGCGGTCCTTTTTCCAGAGTGTTCTTCACGAATTTCACAATCTGAAAATCAAAGCAACACTCGTTCATGGCAACATGAAGAGAATATTTTAAAATTTGCCACATTTTGGTATTTGTGCCAGTAAACTGTAAAATGTGTTCATCCAACTCTCCCCCGTATCTTACCTGCTTCCGCTGAACCTTTCTCTCTACATTCGTCGGATCCTCCGCAATCGTCTTCTGACTCTTATCCTCTCGTTCGGTACGTTCTTTGCTTCGCTGAGTATTCTTTTTTGGACGACGTTCTGAATCAAAAGAACGTCTGAGCTGCCGTCATCAGATCAAGAACTCACTCTGAATCTGAGACCCCATGATTCGGCAGCTTTTCTCGTGCTATGTTTCCCCTTTCGGAAAGCTATAGTAATTATTGAGTTTAGTATAAGAATGATGACAATTTCCGACTCGATCGATATCTCTACACGTGGGGAAGGAAAAAATCATTGAGGTTGAGGGGACAGATCACGCGGGAACTTGAATTCTGGAAACTTTCAAGTTCTATAATTATCGGGGTTTTGAATGATTGACCTTGATCCCAAGATTTACAATCTGTTCTAGAATATGTATATCGTCGAAATTGATAGAATGAATCGAGGTTCAGTCGTTCACAAAGAGGTAGAGTGAGCACCCACCCATAATTCGTCTCTCGAGATACCTAACCTTTCGACCATTTCGTCTCCATGCACCCACTATTCTCTTCCTCTCTCCTCTCTTCATTTTTCTTCATTTCCATTCGACCAAGGTCAGTTATCCACTCCGTATTGTGTTCTTCTGTGTTCTTGCAAACTAAACCAGTCATCTTCTTTTCTCACTAATCCATTCTCTTCGTTTCCTTTCCGACTATTCTCAAATGAAGCCATAATCAACACTTATTCTCCTGATTACTATCAAATGCGATTCAAATGGGCGATTCGGAAGATTTCAGTGGCTCTCATTTTCCTTATTTTTTTGCTTTTATTTGCTTTTTTATTTCAGAAATATGCCAGCGAAGACGAGGTAAGGTTTTCTTTAATTTATCAAAAACTTTGATCTACTTACTATTTAGGATAGCCAGGACTATGACGATGATTTCGATGCGGAAAAAGATGCATTTTTTGTGAAGAACTACTTGAAATTGATGCAGATGGGAAGAGCTCCTGCTCGTCCAGTTGTCGAGAAGAAATCGGATGTTGAAGAAAATTACTGGTGTTATTTGAGAAGACCACAGAATATTGTAAAATCCAGAAACTGGTTGAGAATGGCTGGTATCGATGTTTATAGTGCATACTTTGACGATAGAGTAAATTCCCTTTTTCCGGACAATTCAGCAGTTCAGGTTGGTTAGATAATAAGCGTTTCATCTACTGCGATTTCAGATTCTGGTCATGTCGAATCACTCGATTGAATCTAAACTGAGCATTTACTGCAATATTTTGACTTCGTCGTCCTATTCAACAGTGAAAGGATACATTCGAGAAATCTGGCAAACTGGATGGGATCCCAGAGACACGTTTCAAGTACCCAGTCTCATCACGTGTCCGATTCCCAAAAGGATAGAGAGCTCAAATGGAATGATAGTGTCTTTGACGAGAAGACAGTGCAAAAACGTGGAGAATGCGATGGAAGTGGTCATGAAGGCGGAAAATGTGGTAGGCGTCAAGAAGGATGTGGCGGTTTGTGTGAAAGGATTGGATTATCAGGTGAGTATTTGGGATCCACCTCCTAGCGCTTACTTCTGCGTTCTTAAGCCTGCGGCTCTTTGTTCAGGACCTCCGGCCCTTCCCCATGGGCTGTGAAGCCTCCGGCTTTTTTGTCAGGCTATTTTTTCAAGTGTATTTTTGTGTATTTTTTGTGTATTTTTGTGTTTTTTTTTTGTGTATTTTTGTGTATTTTTGTGTATTTTTGTGTATTTCTTGTATTTTTGTGTATTTTTGTGTATTTCTTGTATTTTTGTGTATTTTTGTGTATTTCTTGTATTTTTGTGTATTTTTTGTATTTTTGTGTATTTTTTGTATTTCTTGTATTTTTGTGTATTTTTTGTGTATTAAGTAGATGGGCATTATGTCAAGATATCCAGAACTCAACTGTGAAAATTTCATAAAAATCGGCCAACGTTGAGTATGCAAAAGGGTGCGCTACACAAAGTGTGAATTGAGTTGCGAAAGAAAAACCGTAACTTGCCCAATTTTCAACTTATTCGAAATTCAAACACAGGAATAACCTACGAAAAATTTCCTATCATATGGTGCTGAAATTGGTTTTAAAATCGGTCCAGAAAGAGATGAGTTACAGTTGCCAACACATGTTTTAAGTTTTCAAATGTTATTAGTAAATAAAAGATGACGTCTAATAGGAAAAACTCACACAATGACATAAAAATTTAGAAACTACTCTGAAAGGAAAACAGCTCCTGTCAATTGAAAACACTCAAGTGGTCATAAAGTAGACACCTCAACAAGGCCGTTTTTTCTCTTTCTGTCTGGGCATCTTTCGGACTCTTATAATAGTCTGGAGTTGGGTGGCACCCGTTTAGAAGGAAATGAATCACTAAAGAGTGAAAGCCGAGCCGTGGTGGCAATGAGAATCTTCTTGAGATATGTATCCCGAGAATCAGGAATGTTTTCTCGTTCCTCGAGTTTCGAAGGCTTCGAATCTCGAGATCTTGAACC
The DNA here is from genome assembly GCA_900536305.3 of Caenorhabditis sp. 40 LS-2015. Classification (NCBI taxonomy): domain Eukaryota; kingdom Metazoa; phylum Nematoda; class Chromadorea; order Rhabditida; family Rhabditidae; genus Caenorhabditis; species Caenorhabditis tribulationis. The sequence continues at coordinate 169,507 of LR545739.1, read as the reverse complement.
TTGTTCTCAGGATTTCTCGAAAAACGGATCTCTAGCCCGCATTCTGATTTTGACGTTTCAATCAAAGTTTCACACCTCAACAACGTTTTTTTTTCCAGGAAGACATATCCAATCGACTTCTGGAATGGATCGAAATGCAGTATCTCTTAGGAGCTGACACAGTTTCCATCTATCATTTCTACCTATCTCAACAAACTCATAATGTTTTGGAATACTACAAGAAGAATAGGAAGTTGACAGTCGTGAGTCTTTGATCAGCTGATTCCTGGCAAATAGTTGGTTTTCAGATCCCGCTCTCCTTACCTTCCGGTAACTCGAATGAACCTCAGGAAAGGAGCACTTTTCTGAAAGAGAATCGTCCTCAGAAACGAAGACATGAACTTCTTCCATATAACGACTGTTTTTACAGTCATATCCACACTCATCGCTATGTTCTTGTTATTGATATCGATGAAGTCATTGTTCCAGTTGAACATGAAAATTATGGTGAATTTCAATGTTTCGAAGAATCTGTATTTGATATTGATTTTCAGGAGACCTCCTTCGAGATTTTGAATCCAAAACTACTGGTTTCCGCCTGAGCTCTATATCCAGTCGGAACGTGTTCAAATTTCCTTCGAATTTCACTCTATTTCCTCATCATCGTTACATGATCTCCAACAGAAAACGGTCAAGGAAAACGAGTCCGAAAGGGGAATATGGGAAAAGTTTCAGTAGGTAAGTGTTATTTTTTCGGCTATTCTTCAGTTGGTCGGTTTTAGACCCGTCTAAAGATACCTTTCTGGTGAATCTAGTTAACCTAACTTTTCCAGCACATCGACTGTAGCCACGGTTTTCAACCATTTTGCTCTTCACAAACTCTCTCCGGCAGTGGCGAAATCTCAATACTTCTCGGCTTCAGAAGCCGTCAAACTCCATTACAAATCAGAGTGTCCATGGGAGTCCCTCAAAGAATGTCACCAATTGCAATATGATCTCATTGACGATACAAGTTTGGATCGTTTCGAACAAAAGTTACGAAAACGGGTTGATGAAGCAGTGATGGAGATGGGAATCAAGTGATCCCTTCCGAATTTCGTGAATCTCTTTGAAGTTGCTTAACAATGAAGTTGTCAAACTGCGAAACCGATTAAAGTTACACTCTCATTCGTTTCGTCGTGCATAATCCTCAGAAATCAATCGAGAGCTGAGAAAGAGACAACTGTCGTTTGCGCGAATTGGTGTCATATCAAGTTGAGGGGGGCTCTTCCCCTGCTCATCCGTTCCATTACACATTCATTTCAATCTGAGGAATACGAAGAGTGAGAAGAACACCACTCTATTATGCACAACTAATACCCGGAAATGTTCTTTACCGCTTCGATGCGTCATGCATCTCCAACGACTACTGTATTGGCAGATGGATACACGGACGATGCATTGGGAAGCAAGTATGATAATTTCAGGTGAGTTCCCAACTTTCTTTTTGAAAAAACTTCGGAGATTGAGAGCTACGAATGTGTTTACCGATTTATATGCATGTTTTCGACAAGTCTTTGAAAACAATGTTTTAGTTTGATGATCTGTGAGATAGAGCATTTGTTTCTACTCGATTTTTGAAAGTTTCTCGAAGAGTCTTGTTTATCTTTCTTGGCAACCTTTCAAGTTTCCTGGTGGCTGCTCTTTGATTGAACGTATTCATGATTCTGAAAGTTTGTCTGTTTGTTAAGCAGTCTAAAACAAATTAATCAATGACCCAATTGTTTCGGAACGATGTGGTTAAGCAACTTCATATCTGAATTTTTGTAGCTGACCACTTTTTTTGAAACATACCGTGAAGTCTGCTGATCGCGTATAGTGACGAGATTTTGTGATTTTCAAAAAAAAAGATCTAGGATTATTTGACACCCATTTAAAAATTACTTTAGAAGCCAACACTTTCTTTTAACCAATTTGAAAGTGCAAGAACCCTAAGTAACTTTTCCCAAAAACTTGAACCAAATGCTCATTTATTTTCTCACCATCGTCATCGCTTCTTGGTGTTTTTGTGAAAGAAACGGATACTCCTCTGAAAAAAAAGACCAGGACAGCTGACAGAGAGACTGATTCAATTCTCTCTCATTTTTTTCTAGTTTCCTCCTTTCCTTTCTTCTTCCGATCCTCCCTCCTACCTATCCACCACTTAACTAAAATAACACGTCCGTCGTATTGGTCCCTTTCTTTCCAGGTGGCTCCAACTGACTCTCGTCAATTCGTATTATCAACACAGTCTGAGCCGCTAACATTTATCACTTTTATTCGATTGCTCATTGATGAGAAGATAAGGTTAGAGGTTCGTGGAGCACATCAAGACTTTTGACTCAAGTTTCACCGGTTTTTTTCGTGTGTGAACGGGTCTGCCGAAAATGACACCTTTTTCAAAATCCAACTTTTCGAAAAAGTGTCTGAGGATGACATCTGCTAGGTTTTTTTGAATCTCGCTTCAAAACTTTTCCCTTCGAATTTTCGTTCCTGTTTCTTGGAGTTTCTCTGATTCGATGTTTGCATAAACATTCCGAAAAAAAATAGTCGTCAGGTTTTGGTCTTCCTCCGTAATCTGTGATCTATCTTCATCACTCGTTTTGTTTCTCAGTTTCTCGATTTCGATCGAGCCACCAAGACTGCATGATTATTGAGAACCACTATCATATCTTCTTTGAAAACTTTCCAAAATCTTCTCGGTTGTTGGTCTGTTTTAGTACCGATCATTTTAAACTTCCTGCAAAACCTTATGACCTGCATCCCACTAACCTTTGACTTTAACTCAGTCAGCTTGCTTCGAACGAATGTATACTTTCTAGATTAAGTACTTGAAATGTTGAACATTGCTTTAATTAACGATAACCCTATTGATCGCTTTTCAAAACGCTCTGTATCAGAGAATACAGTTTTCCCCAATTGCTTGGATGTTTCGATGCTTCAAGAAAAGTTTTGCATTCCTAAACATACAAAGTTTTGGCTATTTGTTTTCAGTGAAGACAATCTCACAGTCGTAAAATTGAATTCCTGAAGACACTAAAATTGCTCACTTTGACAGACTGTGTTCTACTCCAGCTCAAAATAAACTCATTGCTCTGTCTTTAGCTCACTACGTCAGCCACTCTTATAGTTTATTACTTTTTTGTGTCTCAAGTCACATTACGAAAGATCTAGAAGAACAATCAGGTGTGAGAGGGGGAACAATTGGCTAGAGATCTCTGATTCCCTATCTTATTTGTTGCTGGTCCCCAGACAAACCACAAATTCTCACTTTCCTCGGATTAAAAGATGTCTTGTCCATCAATCGCCCTGTCATCTCATTTTCACAACAAACACGTAGAGAGATGGAGCATGTCACTCTCTTCCAAAAGATGAAAGAATCTTTTGACCTACAACGCTTTCTCAGCAACATTTCCCTCCTCTCCAATCCGTTTGTACTTGAAAGAGTCTCTCACTCTCTCCCAGAGAAATCAGATAAACACATTCCGTTTTTTTATTGCCCCCAACTCAAAAAGTATGTTGCTCCTGACTCTTTCCCATCCACCCACCTCTCATTCGTCATTTCATTTGTTCTTCCGTTCAGAGCATCTCGGCCGTACTCCCGAGAATCACTACTATCGAATACATCTCTTGGATCAAAAATCCGTTTGTCTCAGTTCAGTTTCCAGTCGAGAGATGATGGTACAACCATAAACGACGACGACGATTATCGAAAGGAGCAGAAAAATACACTACAGGTGGGTTGAAAGCACTTTTCAAAATTTTAGAATCGCCACTTTCAGGCAAAAGTTGTCAGAATGTTTGCTGGTCAGTTTTCGAGAACTGGATCTTTGGAGATAGATGGAGAAAGTGAAGTTCAGTTGTCTCCGCCACCAACTTCGTTTTTGGGAAGGGTACGTTTTTCCAGTTTACCGTTTACAAGGAGATTTTTTGGGCATTTGAACAAATTCTAGAATCGTTCTCAGAAACTGAGTTTTTAGGGTCACTTCTGAACAGAGGGAAATCCGCAAAAGTTTGAAGTCGAAAATTTCCATTTTCAGTGCAAATACTTCTACGACAAATACAAACTTCATCGAATCTCAGCCAGTGTCCTTCTGATCCTCTACTCGTTTTTGGGTGCCTGGGTCTTCTATTATTTCGAGCACGACTACGAGAAGGAGGTCAAGCAGTGAGTCCCTTCTGGAAAAAAAAACAGACCCATTTCATAATATTTTTCTAACCCTTGACATGTTAACTAATTGCTTTTCCTTCCAATTGATCAACAATCTCTGATTTCTCCACATTTTTTTCTGTCTGCAGAAAAGAGCGAATCGATCTTCGAATGCTTCGAAATGACACATTTCAACGTATTACATCGATGGTGTTCAGGCAGGGAGTCAACTCGAACTTTGAGTGGGTTTGGATAAAGAGAAATGGGATGTGATGAGAGAGAGTAAAAAATTATAGAGAAGTGTTCATTGATTATGAGAAGAGACTTCACAAAGTTCGACTTCCGGAATGTTTGGATTGGGATTATTGGGGTGCGTTGTTCTACGTGGGAACTCTCTTCACGACTATCGGATACGGAAACATCGCTCCGAGAACTGCACTCGGAAGAGCTGCGTCTGTGATTTATGCAGTCGTTGGTAGGTGTTTTTGTCTTTAACTTCTCCGATAACAGCATAATTTCCAGGAATTCCCTTGGTTCTTGCTATTCTATCGAAATGCGGAAAATGGATGACCACATCTTTGTCCGTTTCCTGGCAACAACATCGTCTTCGAATCAAGGAAAAAGCCAAAATGACAACGGACCGGTTGAGAGGAAAGAAATCGTAAGAGGGTTTCTGTGGTTGCTCTCAATTTCTCGATTTCAGTTTGAAGCAGGAAATATTGGAGACTGGAAATCCCATGGCTCTCGAGGGACTGGATGAGCTGGAACTGGAGTCTCGGACGATTCCAATCTGGCTGGCTTTGCTCATTTGTGTTGTTTATGTTTGCGGATGCTCATCGCTCTTCTTGCTTTGGGAGACCAGATGGACATTCTTCACCAGTTTGTACTTCTTTTGTATCTCTTTATCTACGATTGGCCTTGGTGAGTTTTTTCAGCCGGTTTGTATCTCGGGCATGTTTTTGCTCAATTGGCGCACCATATTCTGTCTCAAACTTTTCTATGTAACTTTCAATTTCCAGGAGACATCGTACCTGACAAACCCCACATGTTCATCATCATGTTTGTTCTTGTTATTGTCGGTCTCAGCATCGTCTCCATGTTCATCTCAGTTGTGCAGATCAAAATGGAGGAGTGGTTGTACCATTTGATCAAGAAGATTCAGGTTAGATCAACGTTTTCATGTTTCTAAATGATTCGAGCTTTCAGCAAGAATACACTCAAGCTATTGAGAACGGAGAGCATCCGAATCCAGGAGAACTTTACAAAAAGATATTGGAGAAAGAGTCTCCTTGGATGCAACTTGTTGGTCCATCTATCATGTCTGGACAGCAGAATAATAAGCTTGAGAATACTGTGGAAAAGTTTGAAAGACTTCTGAAGGAAAGTAAGGAAATTCAAACGGAACTTCCTAGTAGAGGAATGTCAACTCAAGTGGAGAAGTACGAACAGGTGAGGCACTTTTGAAAAGTCTCTCATATGTTTTCTGATTTCTTCAGAGTATGGCTTGCGATCCAATGAGCAATCATCTAAAACCGGAAGAGCATCAGGGAACTCAGTGGTCGAGGTGAGCCTCCTAGCTCTCGGGTTTCAAACAGATAACCTAAGAGATTGCGATTTCAGACAAATTCTCGATGAAACAACTGGACAGGAGAAGGTGGAAGAGCTGAAGTTGCAAAGGGATGATGCCACTTCGGTCTCTAGAAGATCCAACGACTACAGAGATTCCATTTCTGACGCAACAAGCTTGCCGATGGATTCTATGAGCTCGCCAGTTGCAAAGAAGAAGAACAAGAAAGGGGTAAGATATTCGGATAAGAAATTCAAAATGAGGAGAAAATATTATGAAGATTATGACATTTTTTAGGAATGCGCTGTCTGCCAATGTGACATTCCATCTACTCAAAACCAACCCTCTGTCCATTTTGCTCCCGGAACCCGTTGCGATGGAACTGCTCAAACCGACCTTGCTCAATTCCAAATCGACGAGATTGCCATGAAACTTGCCAACCTTCAAGTGACCGAAATCTCTTAACACTCTTCACTATGCCTAGAAGTTTCAGACACAACGAGTTCGGCCTCCAATTGTTGAAATGGCAACATCCGCGTTCATGGAAGACTCTCCGGTCATCTCCGAAGCTCTCGAGCTGCCACGTGGATTGTCACAAGCTGAAATTAATGTGATCTGTGAAGCTATGAGTAGCTCATTTTATAAGGTTGAAAGTTGTCGAGTGAATTCAAAGCAAACAAGTTGTCTTTTCAGAACAGCCAGGAAGCTATGAAACAGATTGCAGATGTTGCTGTTGGGAAGGATTACGAGACCACATTTGCTGTGAGTTGTTTTACTTCTCAGCAATTTAAAAATCTTTGATTTCAGGACAAATCCCAACTGACAAGCCTAGCTCTCCCAGTCCCACCTGCTCGATCCACCTCTACTACTAGTACCTCTACCACTCAACCATCTCGTCACTCGATAGCAACATCGCCAGTGGTATCTCTTTGTGAGGACTTGAAGAGAGAACAGAAACAGAAACAGATGAGGTCAATGTCCACGTCACCATTCCCAGGAAACAGTATGCACGAGGAGGAGACGCAGACGTCGTTGTGAGTTTCGGAAAAAATAACCAATGATTCCATCAATATCGCTGAAAAGTATATCAACCTTGATGATTTTTTGTGCGAAAGTTGTCAACATCTATAAGTTGAAAAAGGAGTTTCCAATTACGCTTTTTTTCTGAATATTTTTGAGTTTAGTAAGCATCTCTAGATCTCCAGTTTTGTAGTTGACATCTTTGTCTAAAAATCGCTGTCGAGTCTGTTAGATCGCGTTGAAGAGCATTATTTAACTGACTTGAACGTGGTTTTCAAGAAAAATTGTCAACTACGAAAATAAAGATCTGTAATTTCTTCTAAACATCCAGCAGTTTTCAGAAAAATCGGGTCATCTGCCTTTTCAGCTTTTCGAAAATGACCATATTGTACTAAAACCGACAACGTTTTGAGCGGTATTGTACATTTCTGTTCATTAGAAGCTGAGAGAGCAATAATAAAAGTTCCTTTCAGAAAACAAAACCTCGTCCACATGGCTACGGACCCCTGCACCTCCCAACTGGTTCACCGTTCCACCGTGACGTCACCAATCGGAAGAGATGACGCGGAAACTGTAACTATACAACTCTTTGACTGATATATTTATCTGTTGTTTCAGGAAACGTCACAAAGTGTTCAAATCCAAATGATGGACAGAATGGTGTCTCCCGTCTCGACAGCCCACCGAGATCAAAACACTTCGCCGATCGAGCGGACTGCTGACTATGTAATCCGATACTCTGCTCGCTGTCTCCAGTTCTTATCATGTTTTTCAGGATGACCGAAGTATGCAAACATCTATTAGTGAATGGTTCGGAAAGCTGCTGAAAAGGAAAGACGAATCTCAACAGACGTCTATTTCTGAAGACGTCGGGAAGTTGAAGGATAAAGACAAGAAAAAGAAGAAGGTGTCGAGAGAAGAGAATAGTCAGGCTTCATCATTGGGATCCGATGTTCTGACGTCTTCCAACACATCGTCAGCTTCAGATTCTTTGAAAGATTCTGATAAAAATAAAAAGAAGAAAAAGACGTTCATAGCTCCGAATATGTCAGCAAGTGTCTCAATGAGTACTCAGTATTCCCCACCTCCAGGATGTGAGAGGTTGTCAGTGGAACCATATGGAACAAGAGCCAGAAGTTCATCGACGAGTGGAATGGGTACAAGTATATTCGAAGAGGAGACGAGACAAGAAGTTATTGTTCAAACTGATGACTCGTATCTGAAAATTGCAAGAAGATTGGATGAGTATAGGAATAACAAGACGCAATTCCTACCGGTTTGTGCAGCAGCTCCGTTGTCTTCCAAAGAAGTTGAACCATTCAAGTGAGGGAATTGAAATCTATTTTTTCTAATTTTCTATTTTATCCCTCGATTCATGCTTCGGGATTCTCGAAAATGTGAAAATTTCCAGAAGTGACCGCCCATCTGAACGCAGTCACTACTACTTCGGAGGTCGTCGTGCGAGTCTTGGTCGTGGCCGAAAGAAGTCTCGTCAAGATATGAGACACGGAGAATCTCAAACTGGTCAATCTATGGACGCCGAGCTTCTAAAGGATGTCTTGGTAAACTTTTCAGTCGTTATTCATCTTCAAATTTTGATTTTCAATTCATTTTTTAAGTTTTTGCACATCTAATAATCACATTTAGATTGAAGAGGAGTCACCACCGAAGGGTAAGTTAGAGTAGTAGGCATCCACATTGATTAACGCTAATCAACATCCATGATAACCATCTAAACTTAAATTATTCTAATTTTCCTTTAGCTAATATAATATACTATTTTGCTTGTTTCTTCTCACTCCGGTCTTCTCGAACCAAATAATGAATAACAAAACTTTCAGAGCTCCGAAAAAAGTCGGTCAATTTCGCCGAAACGACCATGTAATAAGCGTGGGATTCTGTCCAGACATCCGTCCCTGCCTACTGGAATTTCTCGTGGAAAGGTATGGAAATCTCAGAGTATCTTCCTCGGAACTTCTATCGATTCCAGGTGTCCGACTACGTGATCCAACATGAGAAAGGTATCCATAATCCGGCTACAAATCGGCAGAGCCCCATCAAAATAATTCGTCAGTATTCCCTCGACCATGATGTCATTTAGTGCTCTTTTTCTTTCTTACTGGTAATTCCTCGATACGGTTTTTGTCTTCTTTTTGAATTCCTTTGTTCTTCAAATTGTTCCCTGCTTTCCCCATTTTTTCTATACTTTCTGTTTCCGGAATAGCCCTTCCTCCCCCCAGAATACTCTTTTCTGTTTCCGCTGTCTCTTTTTCTCTCATGTTTCTAGTCAACAGTTACGTTCTTCTTTTGTATTATGAAAATGTTTTCTATTGTTGTAATTGAATGAGAATCGGAAGGAAGTGAAGTGAGAGGGAGCAAAGACAAACACTGTTTCGTATGAATGGGAGCACTTCCCAAAGTAGGTTAAATTGGGTGGGAATTCGAAAAATGCGACACGTGGTGAAAGAAAGCTGGTTTCGGGGGCGAAGAGGTTTGGGATAGTCGGAATGGATCGGTGAGTCATTGGGGTCTAATAAGAGCAGGTTTCCGAAAAAACTAACTAGTCAGAACCAAGAAGAGGTCAGATTCCCGATCACCACAGATATGGAGTGATGATTCCTTGTGCCAACTGTTCAGCTTTTTCAGTACATTTTTCTCTGTACCCATGCAATTTTCGGATACGAATCATCAGTTTGAACAAAAACTTCTTGTCTCGTCTCCTCTAAAGATTTCTCTTCGAGATTGAATAATTTTATGAAATGCTCAATCAAAACTTCCAACAAATCAGACTGCAATAATTCCGTTCCAAATGTGATCTGCGCAAGGATGATCCGACCAACCTATGTGTCCTTGTGGCTTTGAGAGCTTCAGACCAAAAGATTTAAGCGATCAAAATGAACAGTCGCAACCCCCTAGACGGACAACACTTTCGTCCGCCACACAGAAAAAAGTTGCAAGAATCAAAAAGAAGAAGAAGGGTGGGAAAAAAAGAAAACTGGAATCATTTCGCCCGCTCCTCTTATTTCTTGACTGCCTGACTGACTGACGAAGGACCGTATAATAGACGTAAATGTGCATGTTTGCACACTGGCGCAATATATCCTCTTGATGTGGTGCACCGGTAAAAAAGACATGACTCGCGGAGAGAAGAGATAGAGAAAGGGAATTAAAGTTTCTTTGTTTGCGCGCCCAGATAAGAGGAGCAAGAGGACAACGTGAGACTTTCGGCACCTTTTCTACAGTTTCGTTCCGCGCGGAGCCATGGGAAAAAGAGGGAGCACACGCGGAGGAAAGTGTGTGTTGATAAGGGAACAAAGATTGACTCGAGTCTTACTGGAGAGAGAATATAGTTATTTATAACATGCAACCAGTACTGTCAAAACTAGAGACGGAAAATCTTTTCGAAAGTGTCAAGAGCTGAGAACTGGAAAAGAGAACGCTGGAGGGCATGTTTTCAACAAATTAAAGTCTGACAGAACTGGATTATGGAAACCAGAAAGAATTTCAGACACTGTGTTTTGGAGAGTCTCGGAAGGAAACGAGGGTTTTCGGGAAAAGTTGGAAGAAGTTTCATCACTGGTAGATCAAACACAACTCGAAGTAGAAAAGTTGAACTTTTGATTTAACACTTCCAAAAATAAGCTGATAAAACTTCGATACTCATAGTCAGTATGAAATAAAATATTTCCAGAAACCGTCTTTGCATTATTCCCCTGACAAATTTTAGAAACTCGTGCAGATGCGCTTTTCGGAGTGAGCCTAAATTTAGAAGTTGCCGAATGGTTCGAAACTTGATTTACCGTACTTTCTCCCACAAACAAAATTCTGAACACAATGTGAGGAGGATTTTATTAGTTGACGACTTTCTCATAAAGAACCGCATTAAATTGAGTCGGAGTGGCGGGAACTTGACATCGGTCTATTAGAGAAGATACGGTATTTTGAAGTTGAACAACCGAAATGCAATAAAACGAATAGATTAGGTAAAAATATTCCAAAACATAGGTACCCTGAACCAACTCTAAAGATTTCGATGAAAAATCATCTCCAAATCCTAAACCCCACTCAAAAAGTTTCCAACCGAAAAACCCCCTCAACTATGTGTTCCCCTTGCTGTCTCCAAAACGGCAACATTCCTTGTGGTCGAAAGTCAAGACCCTTTCATCCACTGTCTCTCGAATAACTGAACAGTCTCTTCTCACCGGTCCAACACAGCTCCGCTTTTGCGCGCGACGTTTTTTCTTCCGCATTGCAATGTGTTTACAATTGGCGCGGCCCTCTCTCCGCACCTCTTTTTTCCGTGCCGGCAACTTTTTGCCATTGCCGATTCACAGCCTCCGCCTCCGTCTTGACGATGCGCGTATTTAAGCCTTGCTCTGGATGCCATTCAATCACTTCCATTTCATAGAAGAAGAAGAAGCCAATGTTCAGACTTACCATCTGCGCCACACTCGTCGCCCTCTCCGCCGCTCAGGTGCCAGGTACAGTGGTTTTCCTTTTCGGATTTTACTTTTCGAAAGACTGTGCATATTATGATAATTTCACTTCGTTTATCACTTTCATATCTTATCATATTTTCAGTGGCTCCTCTGTACTCTGCGTGCAGTGCCGCTGTTCCGTGTGCCGCCCCGGCCGTCTGCCAGGCTTCCGTCTGCGTTCCAACTCTCGCTGCTCCACCAGTATGTATTCAATCCAAAAATTACTGATTAAATATCCCATTATTCATAATGTTCTCGTTGAAGATAACTATGAAAACGAGTTAATCCTAATATTCTGATTGAGAACTCCTTGGGTGCTTCTAGTTTCAATCTTACTATCGATCTCTTCACTTACCTCCCAATTATTCCAGGTCTTGGCTGCTCCAGCTCCACTCCCAGCCTACGCCCCAGCCTTCGCTCCAGCTCCAGTCGCTCCACTTCCAGCCTATGCTCCAGCCCCAGTCTTCGCCGCTCCATTCGCCGCCCCACCAGCACCAGTGATCGCCGCTCAACCAGCCCTCGGATGCGCCGCCCCATGTCTCGGAGCCGCTCAGTGCGTCGCCGGAGCTTGCGCCTGCGCCAACCCAGCTGTTGCCTACTCCCCCGTCATCGGATGCCAACCAGCCATCCCAATTGCCCCAGCTGTCCCAGTCGCCCCAGCTCCAGTCGTCGCCGGACGTCTCATCCCACAAGCCCTTCCAGGATCCCCATGTGAGCCAGGAGTCGAGTGCACCGGAGGATCGGTCTGCTCCGTCGGAGTCTGCCTCTGCCCACCAGAGCTCATCCAAGAAGGAACCGTCTGCGTCGCTCGCACCATCTACGGAGTCGTCCCACCACCAGTCATCCCAGTCGCCCCAGTTTTCCCAGTTGCCCTCGGAGCCCCATGTGCTGCCCCAGTTGCTATCGCCGCTGCTCCAGCCTGTGTCCCAGGAGCCGTCTGCTCTGCTGGAATCTGCCAATGCGCCGGAGCCTACGAGCCACTCCAAGGAGCTTGCGTCCGCAGACGTCTCTAAGAAGTTCTTAAACTGTATCCAGTAATTCCCAGAACCCCACGGGCTTTCAGAAAATCACAAAGATACTAAAGTATAGTATCCTGGATACCTTCTTAATCCTATTCTCTCACCCTTCCATCTGTCCGACAGTATTTTGTTTTCTCCCTATTAGTTTTTTGTCTGTACATCTTGACACAACTGATTTAATCATATTTATCAACAACATCATCGTTTTTTGAATAAATTCGTGTTTTGTTCAATATCATAAGTTATATTATCACTAAAGATCCATGGAAGAGTGAAGTTTGACCAGTGTATGTAGATGGAATGCATCCGGCTGCGCGGATCTTCTCATGCTCACTCTTCCTCGAACAGCGTCCATTTTCGTGGATCGAACACGTCGGACACCTGACCACGTTGCTTGTGGATTCGCTCCGTTCAACATCCGACAAGTTAACTCATAGACAAACAGCTGAAAATCGAATATCAACAGTTTTAAAGATAAATATACAGTGCTGGCCATAGCGGTATGAACTTTGACGATTTTCTGTGCAATAGGGAGAATTCTGAGCAATTGAAAAGGTATGTTCCAACTTCGCGATTTTCCGGAAAGTTTGTGGGTGAATCGAACAGCTCTACAACTTTTTGGCCAGCACTGTAAAAAGGGAAACTGACCCTCCAACAGTCTCCACGGGGTCCTTGAACAACTGCATAATGATTATAAGCCTCTTGGTACAAGGTACTGAACGTGGATTGCCCCTTGAAACTTTGTGTCCAATAGGGTTTCGAAGAGGAGAGATTGAACCTCCAAGCATCTAACAGAGAGCTCATAATCCATTCATAAGCCATCCTCCTCGTTCCTTCTTGAATTCCAGAAACAACTCCAGAAGTTCGAGATGATGTTGAGAACAGTCGCAGAGATTCCAGTGCTTTCTTGGTGTGAATGCACACGTATTGACTTACTTTCGATGAGTCACGATCGTCAATACAGATTTTTCGTGCACAAAGAGCATGACCAACAGCCAAACCCAATGAGCTGAAAACATAGTTCATCCAAAATCCTGGATGGGGAAACTTACTCAGTCAAAATCTTCGGTGGACAATTTCTGATCAGTGAGTAATGTTGCCTGGCTAATTCAGTTTTATTAGTTCTCCAATAGATTCCACATGTTAAGACATGTGTCCACCATGTACAACAAGCATCTCCATTACGGGTTAGCCAGGATCCGAATTCTGAATTTGCTTAGGTTGAATTTTGCTTTCAACAAATCGAAAACGTACTAGACGATTCGTCCTTCTCGTTGGTTAACATTGCTGCACATTGGGTTGAAATCGAGACGAGGAGTCTTGAAACATCAACAACGTCCACGTCATCATCCAACCGATCGTTGTCATTCAGAATTCTTTCCACGTTTTTCGTGAAGATTTCATCTCCGCCAACGAGTTCTTGAACCAGTTTGGATAACAGATAAACCTTCAGTGTTGTTCGAATTCTGGCCAACGGGGATACTGAAACGATTGTCTTCATTTCGAACCTTCACAATTAGAACTTACATTGCTCATCTTCCACAAACGATCCGAATCTCAAATTCTTCTGCTTCGATCGCAACACGTGTTCCAATCTTGTAGGATCTGCCATGTATCGTCTCGCCGCTGGATGGAATATCCATAACAAATGAGACACTGAATGTTCCGGTGCTCTTCTAACATGTCTTCTAGCTCTACGGAGGAAGTATCCAGAGAAGAATGGAGCAAGAAGTTTAGGAAGAGCCAGACGACAACGAATAGATGCTGCTATGTAAATCTGTGCCATGATTGCACGCGGAAGACCGTCGTTGGAGGCTCCGGCAGCTTCAGCCATGTTCACTGCACACATTGCAAGATAGAGTCCAGGCAGATATCTGGGATCATCTCCGTCGTTAGCGTGACCGGTGATACCCATTAAATGGAGCTGAAATTATGAATACTGGGATGTTAAAATACAGTTCAATTATATACAGTTTGGTGATTTTCAGTTCAAAATTCTAAAGATCATCAATCTGAACAAGTTTTCCTTGAAAATCTTCAAATTCTATGAGTTTTTCTTGTAGGTTTCCAACAACTTACCTGATGGATCTCATGATACAATACAGCTGTATGTGCATGGCTTCTACAGACAACAGAAACTGGCTTTGTCGTCGACCTCCTCCTTCTTGCCATATATCTTCCAATCCACAGCCAACTCATCAGATGTCGAAGACATTCCCATGCAACAAAGGCAACCGATTCAACTCCAGGATTCGGGATTCCACAACCAAGAACAACTAGACACTCTCTGAATTGTCTTTGTGCCTCCTTCAGATTCCCAGATCTCAATTCTTCTCTTGCTTTCTCTCTGATAGATGCAAACGTTTGCCAGGAAGGAGACATGAAATCTTGGATTGGGTCTCCGTTCACCATCAACTTGATCAGCACGAAGAGACTAATTACGATATTCAGAGTCCAGACCCACGGACTGTCCAATCTGAATATCGATGCTCGAGGAACGATTCCATCAGAGTCATCCAAAACTCTTCCATGTTCGAAAGGCGATGCAATCGGAGCTTTAGTGTCAGCAGCGGCCGGCGAGAACATTGCACTGCCAGCGAGCAAACTGAAATTCTAGAAGTTGATCTTCAATTTTTTCCTCGACATGCTAACCCAATCGGATTGAAAATCATGACAGCAAGGAGCATGGCAAAAAGAGTGACTCTTGAACCATCCTTTGTTCCATTTTTGATCGGAGTAGTTGTGCTCATTCTTGATCTTTTTCTTTCATTTCTCGGAGGAGATGGAGATGACTCGACAGGGGATTGTGCGGCATAATCAACAAACTGCATGGGCTCAGGGTACTAAAAATCGAAAATCGATACCCATCAGTGCGTTTTCTGGGATCACTGGTCGAATTCTAACTAGTTGAAACGATCAAACATTTTAAGACCAAGGTCATCAATCGCGCTCTTGTTTGCCAAAAATCGCTTTCGTATTTGCTGTTTGTAATAACTTTAAGAATAATTTATTATGAAATCGACGGAAAAAAATCTGTCTATTGAAGCTAAGCAACTAAAAATGAGCTAAAGCAATAACATTTTCTCTACAGAGCAAGATAGTTGACCGTCTTTCTCGTTTCAAATGTGACCAGTGAACCCAGAAAGCGGCGATTGTGCACCCATTTTAATGCGGTTACGAACCGGCAATCCGTTCATCTGAAGAGTCTTCCTCATCTGCTCCACCTGGTATCTCAACTGATGATTCTCTTGCTCAATCTCGTCAATGTGCTCTATAGCTTTACGTAGTGTCGCCGACTTTGACAACTTTGCTTCTTCTCCACACAATAACACTTTCAGTTGTTGAATTCTGTCATTGATAGAGCATCTGTACTTCTTCTCGATCAAATTGTGCGCAGTTCGTCGTTCTGTTTTGGGCCCTGAAAAATTTACATCGATGGTTTGTCCATCAAAACAATCACTCACTCCTCACGATAACACTAGTTCCTTGAGAAGGTTCTCCAGAATCACTATCATCGTCATCCTCATCATCTTCGGCGTCCGCAGGCTCTGGTATCGTGATTTTCGCTGGTTTCTGATAGCTTTTCGAGCTTCCGGATTTCTTAGTTTTCAACCTCTCAACTTCACTCGGAGACATATTAACTAGCATTCGGAGAAGTTCTTCCTTCATATTTTGAGGACTCGTCGGACTTTTTGGCTCCGGAATTTTCGAAGGTTTTTCCTCCTTCGGATCTTCGAAAGAAGGAGAGGCAACAGATTCCGGGTGTTCGTGAATAGTCGGTTGGCTTGAAATATGATTCAAATGATGATGTTGATGATGAGAAATTCGATGAGGAGTATGAGATTGATGAGTGTGATAAGTGTGGTAACCTTGAGCTGGAATGTAAATGAGTTTGAGAGGTAAGGGGAAACCTGATGTACCTGGATTGTACGGAGACATGTACCCGTTGATATGTTCAATTGGTTCGACATAGGGAGATGGAGTCATTGAGGTATGGTGAGGTGGAGAGAGCATTTCGTGTGGGAAGTTCTGGAAATTCAACATTTTTCCCTCATCATTCCGAAAGTCTATTTCTGCGGTTCTGGATAAAAACGTAATCTGCTCCTTGCAATGCACATTTGTTTTACTGTTTTTGACATTTATAGCCAGTGTTTAGGTGATAAGAACACCGTGACTGCAACATTTTCCTCGTAAAACCTGGACTTTTCCATTTTCTTACCTTTTGATCAATTCCATTGGTATTAACATAAAGAGAACTTTCTCCAGGTGTCATCGCTGGAGCTGCCAGTTGTTGAGCGAGGGAAAGAGGTCGATATGCATCTGCTGGATAGTTGCCAGATAACGGAGATAGTGGAGATGTTTGAAGTGGATTGAGCATACTTGCAGGACCTTCTCCAGATAACTGCTGAGCGGCGGCTAAAGAAGGTCCCCGTCCTCCGCCGAGATCGAATACGGGAGGAGAGAATCTCATTGAGAAGAAGTCTTCGTGGTTGTTTTTTAGAAGAGATTGGATTCGGCTAACGTCGTGTTGTTGGCTGGAATGGAAGCGGTTATTATCTTAGCCGGGAATCTTGAAATCAAAGTGTCTCAGAAGCTCTCGAAAATGTTATTCTTTGAACCTATGAACCTCATCATTTCAGAGCATTCAAATCAAAGGTATTTCTCCGTTCTGAACGTTTCTGGAAACTCGAAGTTCACCTAAACCTAAGATCATCATGAGAACACACTTTAACTTCTTTTCCTCACAACTAACCTATCAATATCATAATATTCCTGTGGAGGACTGTGTTGATTTCCCTGCACACTCGGATCGTGTTGTTGTGATGGACCTGGTTCCTGCCAGTTTTGCTCCATATCGAAATCCATTGAATCATTATTCGGAAAGGCTGGAATTCTTTCGTTATTCCCGATCCTTCTTGTTCCTGGACTTACGTGCAATATCGTCCAGTTTTGTGACCAATGACAGAAAGGGATCTGACATTGGCACATCACCATCGAACTCTTCGTTCATTCTGAAAATCGCAACAATGGTTTTTTTCGGGAAAAGTGAGAATCATGAAAAAGAAAAAAAACGGCAAAGTTATCAAAATCAAAATTCAGAATCGAGGTGAAAGAGACAAGGAAAGAGGGGAGGAAAATGATAAAATAAAGTGATAAGACATTTAGAAACACCTCCTATGACTGGTTGGAGGAAAAGAGGAAAATGCTGATGGGAGAGGAATTTTCAGTGTTTTATGATGTTTGAAGGAGAACCTTCATGGTTTCTTGAAAGTGTTCCTGATAGAGAAAACAGATAGGGGGAATCGATTTGTTTTATGTTGAGGAGTGGCTGTTTTCGGGTAAGATTCTGAAGTAATGGAGATAATAAATCATGACATCAGAGGATGCAGGTATTTCTCATAGAGATCGACAGTAGTTCTTCATGTACCGACGGTTTTGAAAAATTGGATGGAAAAACGAAGGAGTCTCCTTTACGTTATTGAAATTTTAAAATCTTAGCCCCAAATACCGATAAGTTTTCAACTAACAAAATATCACAGTTTCAAATTACTCAAAAGAAAATCAGAGACTCGTGTTAACTACGGGCTCCAAAGTGCTGACCAAACGTATGATACATGAATTGAATTCAACTATTTCTTAGGCTCCGAGTTTTCGAAGCAGACTAATGTCACTCGAGAAACCAGAAAGGGAACTGTTGAGATTGACATCTTAGTGAGGGGTAGCTGTAAAAACGTATTGGATATTGAAAGTGTACCTGAACTGCAAACTTCCGTAATTAGAGAATCGTGAAAACAACGAATTTCTTCAAATCTGGAGGAATTTACTTGAAGATCTTATTGTACCGTAAAACCTCTATAAGTGTTGATCCTTCTAATAAATGTTGTCAAAGTACACTGTTGCGTCCAGTTGTCTAACATCTCAAATGAAAGTGACATCTTCAATCTCAATTTGACTTATACAATCTTTCTCATCCAAAGAAGCATTTTAGATTCACATGTATTACTCGTGAAAATGCACAGGTCTTCAGGGCACAAACAGCATCCAGGTTCTGCTTATTGACTAAATAGTCAAAGAGAAATCATTTTCCTGCTTGTTATCATTTCTGTTGTTAGAGCAGAGAATATTCTGCAGATTGTCAAACGGAACGAGTGGAAGCTTTTCAAGGAAATATTTTCTGTTAGTCAAAAAGTTTCAGGAATCGTGTTGAGGGCAAAAAGAGAAAAACATGTTTATGGGACTGAGATCGAAAGGAGAGATAACTGAATGTCCACCATAGGCGAAACTGTACAATTGAAGGAAAAAGTTGCAATCAAACACCTTCTTATCACTTGAAACCTTGCTTTTCCAAAATTTCCAGAAGAAGCAAAATAGTCAATGATAGGGAGAAAAAAAGTGATAAATTGATATAGTCAAACAAAGACAAAAGTTAGTTGCGTCGATAAAGATCTATTGGGTACAATTAGATAGAGCCTACTTCCAGGAAATTTTCCGCTTACGAAATTTCGAAACGTTTACCCTCATACTAGACATGATTCATGGTCTGGACATATTTGCTCTTTCGATCAGTGAATCAAGCCATCAAATTTAACTATAATGAGTGATGTGTGGAGTTGGAAGTGTGAGTGAAAACCGGAAAAAGGCTGAAAAAAATTGGGAAATAACATTATAGTTTTCGGAGGTTGTAAATTTAAGCTATACTTTAAAAATCACTGAAGGACAAGATTTCCCATAGAATCGGGATATTGTCAAGTAATTCTAGATCTTTACTTTTTGCATGTTAGCTCCGAAACAACTCCTCTTAATTACTAAACTGATTTTTTTATTCTCTCCTTTCTCTTCCCGCAGTTTACTACATCCTCATAACTACAAGAGCTGACACCGAGTCAGACAGTATGACGTCACTTTCCAAAGGTCTACAGTTCTCACAAAAAAAAAGAGCACTGAGAAATTGAAACAAATCAAAACACGAGGGGAGAATCCATGAAGAGAAGGAGTAAACGATCAGCTGTCTTTGTGTATCTCCGTCTCATCTGTTTGTAGTCTACGAGATCAATGAGTCACAAGACAATTTGGTCAATCATAAATATTTACAGAAAAAGAAACAGGACTCATTTTTAAAAGTGAAACACGTCACTATTCAAGACCTAATCAATCGATATTTGGTATTGAAAAGTGCAAATTGCAGAAGGAGAAAAAAAGTTGAGAAAAAGGATGAAAAATCAAAGAAAAAGTTTGAGAAAGAGATGAGAGAAAAGACCCCTATCTTCTTGTCTTGTAGACACACTGTTTCACTGTCTGCGTCTGCAAGAATCATACACTCTCTCGTCGGTTTTTGACATTGGCAACTCATAGAAGAGATAAGTGAGTTATTTCGGTGTTATAGGGTACAGATACAAGAATCAATTGGGGAGAATTAGAAGAAGTCGTGATGATGGAGAATTGGAAAAATGATCTCAGATGATGAAAATATTGACAATGGAGGAGATTGAGACAAAAAATAGAGACAACAATAGATGATTTAAAAAGACACTTTCAGACACAGAATCACGTGGGAGGGAGGTTCCGGTCAATTATGATAGAAGAGCCTGTTGAAACATTGATAAGAGGAAAGATAGACCACGAGGAGCTGCAAGGATTTCGTAATTTTTATGGATCTGGAATTCAGATGATCCTATTTCTCGAGTGATGATGAATCACCATCTTGGAGAGACTGCAAAGACAACTTGAAAAGTTTCAGGCAGATTTTTCGAAAACTAAGAAGATTTCGGATTCTATTGAATGTTCGGAAAAATCTAACAAACGACTACTTGGATTCTCGTTAATTTGTTTCTCTTAATTGGGGCAAGTTGAAATTGATCTGACAGGTTCAGAATTTGTAATAAAAATTGGCGTAATACTCTTTATTCGAGTAATGAGCTGTCAATCTTCTATGGTTAAGTATACTTCTATTCGTTTTTTTCTACCGATCTTTAGAATGAAATGGGCAATTATTTTCTAGATAACGTTCACTCAGACTTGATGCTTTGAGTTCCTGAAAAATCAAAAACGCAACTATTCTCGTGAAAACGAAAACCGTAGTTTCTGGAAATTCTTGATCTGGAGAGCTAATCGATAAAGATGAGATCCTAGTCAAGTAGTTAATTCAAAATACTTGATTTTAAGCTTGTCATGTTTGGGGGGTTGGGGTCTCTGCTGATTTCGGAGCAGTTCGTAGGCATAGGTTGGAGCAACCAGCAAACTTTAATATTGAGTTGAGGAAGGTTGAACGAACGTGCGAGAAATGGACCTTGGGCGGTTTTTTGGAATTATTAGCGACCCCCTGTCCAACATCTTCTCAGAAGGCTACCAGCTCTAGCCCCAAACGCTGCTTGGAACTGCCAATTCTAAACTAATTTTGAAGTCTACAAACGATTATTTGAACTGAGAATCAAACCTAAGAAGCATACAAACACAAACATGTTTCCGAGCTTTTAGACTAACAAAAAAAATTTTAGTTTTCCAAATCAGAGAAGTTTACAAAATAACGGTGATGCTATACGTTGAGAGTGAAAATTTCGTATTTTCAAGTTTCCTTGATATTTTTTGAAAAATACATTGTTGTGAAGCTGAGGCACGAGTGCATTCCGGTTAGACACCCTCTTGTGTGTTCTTTTTTGAAGTGTGAAAAAACATTTTTCAAAGTTAAGTTTTACAAAGTCATAAATGACTTCCTATGAGGAAAGTCATCACATTCAAATCTTCATCTCTTTCTTTCTCTTTCTGGAATATCATCAACTGTTTTCATTCTGCGCACAATTGATCTTTCATCTCGTTGTACCGTATTCCCTCCGGAACATTTTGTTAGTTGACCACTTTCTCGTAACTGTTACGGAAATCAAGATAAGTTTGGTCAAAACCAGGGGAAGGAGCTCCGGGGGAGATACGGTAATTTCATCCAACAACGTTGTCCCCAGTACTAGTCTCCAGCCCTGTATCTCTTCCCCTTGTAACTTAATACCCTTCTTTCCCTATCTAACACCTCTACATCTCCTTCTCTTGGCCGTCTTACCCTGATTTGACCTCTTCGCACCAGACCACTACTCCATTTGTTGCACCATTCCCTCCTCCAATGTAAACACAGATATTGACACTTCCTAATTGCCTTTCTCTCTTTCTTGTTCACCTTGTTCTGCATGTTTTCAAATCTATTCTTCTCCCCTTTTTGGTCTTATCTTCCGAGAACCGGCTCCCCATCAAAGAGGTTCATAAATTTTCCAAAAAGTGTTGGATGAAAACGGCTGATAAGATGAAGATAAAAGTTGATAGGCACGAGGAGATAAAACAAGAAGGGGAGATGTTGCATTTTTGGGAATGTGATCGTAAAAAGTATATAGGGCGGTGTCTCTTTGAGTCTTGCAGAGGTATTACTGTTTCTTGGTTTTGGTCTGGAAGTAGTCTTTGGTTTGTAAATAGGTTGACGAATAGCCCGGTTTCTCGAAAATTGATGTTGATTGTTATGAATGTACTCAAAATTGATCATCAATACTTTGGCACTTTGATCCTCGAACGTTCTCTATCGTACAGTAAAAGTTTAAGTGTTTCAGGAGTACTGTGCAGTAAGATGCGAATTTTAGGGCTTGAAAAATTATTCGCAATAGCCCAATTTTTCCGAAATTTTGTGAGTGCGTTAAGAAACTCCAGAGCTCTATCTAGAACTTCATTTTTGTAGTTGACAACGGTACAGTACAAACAAAGCAAAGTCAGTTAGGTCGTGTGAAGAAAGTTCGAAATCCGCAATGATGTGAACGAAATTCGGTGTCGTGTCTAAACGTTACCAAACTGACTTGATTTTTTTAATATTGAAATATTGTCAACACAACAAAAACCCCTACTTTCAAAGAACTTCCCCATCTGTCAGCAACTGGACCATAGCTCCCCTTCTGAATCCCCTCTGAACTATAATCTTCTCGTCTTCCGTTTCTTGTTCTCTCCCTACCACTCAGTTCTCCCATTTCTTCGTGTCCCAGTCGACACTTCTCTTCTTCTTCTTCTTCATTCGAGTGCTCGTTTATCAAACAGTTATGTGTTTTGTCTGTCACACACTTTCCTCTCTCTCTTCTCACTCTTCCCGAATAACCGATTTCCGATTCGCAATAATATGTAAATGTAAAGCAAACGAATACATGTATGCATCGTCTTCTCTTCTTCACATTTTCGAAAAGTGAGTGATAGAATAGGGTGATAAGGGGTGATTAGTGGCCTGGATTCTATGAATCCTTCCTCTTTGAAGTCAGGCCGCTGAGAATCTCTTTCCTAAACTTCTTGATTTTTCATTTGAAAGAGAAGACTCTAATAACATTTTTATGGTATAGAAGAGAGAGAAAGAGAGCGAGAAGAAGAGTTTATGACCACCCTCTATGTATTCTCAAGATAAGAAATTATAACGGAGAAAGCAAATGGACCATTAGGTTTTGGAGACGTTGACTATTTTTATGTGTTTTTGCGCGCGCTCCTAGTTTTATGATTCTTCTTACCATATGTTTGTAATTTTGAATGGAAATTCTCGTCTCCTCAAATGTGTAATAATTAATTAGGCGTTCGGGCTGAATTAAGTACACAATTTTTATGATTATTGGATATTTTATTGGTTTGGAGCTTCTGGATCCGAAGCGTTCTTGGTTGAGTTTAATGACAAGATTTGAATCGTACATTAACTGTCCTTGAGCACCCACATAGAATAAAATCAGCTTGCTTCTATATCCGATACAGTTTCAGTATTCGAGGTTCCCGATTTCAGACACCCAATACGGTACTGACCAAAATATGAATACTTGGTAATTTTCAGCGCAAAGTAGGGATTTTGGTCAAATGAAAAAGGTGGAAAACTTGACGACCGTAAACGTTTATCTACCATTTGATAGCTGCAAATTTTTTTTTGAAAAGCTAAAGTATACAAGTAGATTCGGAATTCAAGTTTTCTCGTTTTTAAATCTGAAATGTTGGACCTACCGTATATTTTTTGAAATGCTACCCTTCCACTTTCTCTCCGTTCATCCCACTTAATCGTGCCCAATCCAATTGAGAGCTTTCGAAAACCAGCCAGATGCGAGGATTCGAAATTTAAAAACATGCGCTCTCATTTTAATTGGCTTCAATTTCAAATCGATCACAAAAGAGACTCCTGCTCTTCTTCTTTTTTTGCCAAAATTGACACATGTTTCGTGTGGCTTCTCTTCGATTCAAAAGTTCTCACAACATTCGCCCGTTCGTTTATTTCACACCAAGGTCATTATCCGATCTGTCTTCTCGATGTTTTATCTCCCACCAACCCGTGTCTACCTTCTCTTTGCATATTTCCCATTCAATTCGTTCTTCTCACTTCATTCCCCCTTCCACTCTCTCTCTCTATTTTTTATCAATGTTTTCTTTTCTCCGCCGCCAATTTCTTTTTCATCTCACCGCCACATTGTCGTCGCCCCGTTTTCTTCCATTCTAAAAAGTTGCGTTTTTAGTCTCGGGTTCTCCTCCAGCTCCGAAGAGAAAAGAGACACCGCAATATGATGGATATTTTCACTTTCATTCTGAACCTTCGCTCTTTTTTGAGACATTTCGCAGATGTTAGAAAAGTGCACTACTTTCCCTTTGTTCCTTTTCGGTTTACTTCAAAGTCTTTGCATGCTTTCAATTTCAACCATGCTCAATGACCGTACTTGAGTTTGAAATGTTGTAAAACGCAGCTGTTACACATATAAACGGCACATGTTTTACTGTAACCGTAAGATATACGAGTCAGTTTTCAGTTAACAATTTTTGAAAACGGTCAACTTTGAGCAGTTTAAAAATGGTTTACAAGTATCCGATTTTTCTTGAAATCAGTGCGTGTACCGAGCAACTCTAGATCTTCATTTTTGTAGCCGAAGTTTAGTTTCAGGTTTCTTAGGTTCAATTCGGCCGATTTGAACTGGAAATCAACAAATTTTTGAAAGAAAATCATCGAAAACCGTTGACTACTGTAAGACCCAAGAAACAGTTCTCACAGTCAAACTAGGATCAAGATAGACAGTATTGAAGACTTGCATATATCGTGCATTTTATAGATCTTCCCGAATTCGCTCCAACTCGCTCCAACTATGTTCCAATGCTCTTCTCATTCTCTCCTTCCCATTCATCTTCGGTGTCATTTTTTGTGGTCCTTTCCAATTGGTCGTAAAGTGTGTCCTGAAGGCGTTCTTTTCTCTAGTCTCCCCCACACCAGCCATCAATAATCCATCACCACAAGCCATCACAACCTGTCACCACAACACTTTTTGCCAGAGCCGCCTCTATTCTCACCCCTTCTCTCCGTTCGTTTCTTCCTCACACACAGATAACACAACCCCAGGACCACCCTCTCGTTTTCCTCTTTCTTTCTTTTTCTACCCTTTTTGTTCTTTCCACATTGCTTTTTTGAATGATAAAGAGAGTGCATTGCAACAATTGTATCAGAATGAGCCCTCCGTTTTTGAATGCGTACGATCTTTTGTGCAACTGTTTATTCTTCTTCCTCTATCTGAAACGACGCGCCTGAATAAGAAGTTGTACGACTTTGTCCCTGTTTAAAGTCATTTACCTCGATGGTTTGCACCGAAAGCATTAAAAATCTGTGAATTAGTGAAATTTTGCCCTTAAAATAAGCTAAATCTCGTTAGTTAACTACCTTTTGAAAATTTCAATGCGAATGGAGATAGGTAAGTGTTCTTGGAGTGAGCCGATGAGGTGCAACACTAGTTTAGTTTTTACGGTAGTTATAAATCTTCAATCTCTTGAAACTGTATCCCGGACTCTTCAAATCGTGAATCCAAGTTTATATATTTTGAGATTGCCCGGAGTCCAAGATTGAGAGGTTTTGCTCGGCTTCTCCGAAACCTTTTCCAGAAATTCTTCCTTAAAAATCCTCATCCATCTCCTCGATTTTTCCAATCTCCTCTCGCGTGCCCATCCCATCCCATAATTCAATCCTCATACACCAATTCCACGTCATAAATCTTATCTCTGCTGCCTTCTTCTTCTCGCTTCCCTCGGATTCTAGTATCCACAAACACACATATGTTTCTGATCATTCGAACATCTGCTCGAGTCTCTGCTCACTCTGTTCGGTCATTGACCATAAAAACTGACTCGGGGATTAGAAAAAAGTCAGATTAAATCTAGGTGTACATAAATATTCGTTGGTATTCAGTATCCATTGTCAAGTGGTGGTGGACCCACCAGATGTGTGTTTGTATCCTCCGGCGGTGCCGAAGAACACATAAACATATAAAACGTGGAATGGGTTCCTTTTCTTCTAATCTTTCTCTCTTTTCTCGCACCGCGCAATACGACGCTCCGATTGATGACCTGGTGTGGAGGAGGAGAGGAGAACGATGGATTTTATGGTTTTTCTTCTCTTGCCGAGAAGAAGACACCCTCGCCAGCAGCTTCCAGAAAATCGTAATCGGTAAAGGTATGACAATAATAGTTACAAGGAGAAGTCTCTAGAAGAAGAGCTCATCTTTGACGATACATTGAGCGGGAAGTTTTAGCTTATAAGGAGATACCTTCTCTCTTTCCGCGAAACTTGTTTCTCATGATCTCGGTAGAAACAAACCTACAGAATCTGAATCAAAAATAGAAATCAGTCAATTTTTTATCTGACTCGAGTTAAAATCTCGTAAGAGCCAAGGAATCGGGTTTTCAGCTAAGCCCACAGTGAAAACTTCTAGGGCATTGAAGTTGTTCTCTGAATGGAATTATACAAGGGTTGTAGCTGATCTTAAAGGATGGATTATCGGAAGTTTCTGATGGAAAGTTTGTAGAATCAGGCTAACTTTTAGGGGTTTTTGGATCATTGTGAAGTATGAGGACTATATCTCTAGGAGTGCTTATAATTTAGGTTCTCAGACAGATGTTGAAAGATTCAGTGATGGTTCTGAAATTTCGAGATTTCGTGGACTCTGAATTTGTGAGGTCGATTTTACGTTTACCAAGGTTATGAGAAAGTTCTACTGGACGAGACGAAGAACCTCATTGTAAAAGATTCTTGCAGATTTTCAGATTCAGATGCTCCAATAGCACTTTGAAGCTTGTCAGAACTCTAAAGAGCGAGTCTGGTGGATTCTTTTGTACTGTTTTCTGCTTGCACTATTCAAACTTTCTCTCTTCTCCAATTACCTGATGCTTGATCTATCTGAATGGATCCTTCTCACTCTCTCTCTCCAAACTCTCGTTCACCCATCCAATTTTATGGTTTTTTCGTTCCCGGTCTCTCCCTCTCTATTCCTCTCTGTATTCTTTCTCCCTACGCTCTCTGCGTCTCTTCTTCTCTCGCCCTCTCTACACCATGTTCCAAGCCCCGCCCCATTCTAAACATTCATTCCATCGTTTCTCTTGTCTCGTTACCAGTCTGAAGCAGAGAAGAGAACGAACTCTTTTTTTCGAGTGGTGACACCTTTGAGTTGAACACTGGGTAGGGAAGAGAAGTGAGACCCCACACTGATTTTTTATTGCTTTTCTTCTCTTTTTACTGGTGCCGACACAATGGAGAAATCGGCCCAGCGGAGGAAGAGAAATGGTGATTCGAATTTTCGTCTTCTTTTTTCTTCCTTCAAGCTACTTTTTGTTTCTAATTTGAATCTAGGAGAGGATACTGTATGGTCCCATGAAAGTGAAGTGTTTTTCATAAGATCTTGAAGATTTACGATTTCGAAAGCTGTTCAATCTATTTGAAATCCACTCCGTTTAGGGACCATGGTAACCGGGGGGGTTTCCGTTCTTTTACTTTCATACACCTCTATTTTTCTGTCATTTTCCGTCATGTCAATCATTTTTATTTTCTTGCTCTTCGTCTTCTTCTTCTTTTTCTTCTCCGTATACTCAAATTTAGCCAATTTTCAGATCCCTGCATGTCCATATTCTAATTCATCCACACATCTCAACCAACAATGCGTTTACTATTATTACTTATTGTTATTTTCTGCAATTATTATACCATCGACGGCCGTCCGTCGGTTTCCCACACGACGCTCGCGTCGCAATTCAAATTCGCCGAAAAAGCCGATATTTTTGTGACGCACACGAATATCAATGAAGGTACGGTTTTCGGAAAATTTTTGCAGGTTGGAAGAGGAGTACTGTTCCGAATTGACGTCAGAAGGATTTTGAAGTTTTGAAGATCAAAAGAGTTGGTCTAAAAATAGGACCTGAAGTATGGAGGAATACGGCAAGAGGATTCTAAGAATGTTTTTGATACCTTAGGTTACATAAATATAGTCAAACCTTGAGCACAGCTTCATCAGACACCGTGATGTATTTAGAACTGTAAACCTGTATCAGTGTTAATTTCCCTTGTCTTACTTTGACGGCATTTATCTCGGTTCGCATTGAAAATTTCCAAAAACTATTCTAATAAGATCTACATTTCATTAGTTAACAACTTTTTAAAATTCTCATTGCGAACGATATAAATTTTCTTGAAGTGAAGCGAGACAGATCCATTGGTTGACATTTTCCCAGTTGTTTTTCTTCCATTCAAGGACGCCTGTGGTACCTTTCCAAACATTTTCTCAACCAGACCCCCCACCTGTTACTTCCGTTCCTAAAATTAGTCAATTACAGATCGTACTCAAGACGAAAAAACCATCAAGCTGACTGGCACGTTCTCGGCGGTCGGAAGCAATTATGAAACAGGTGGAGACATTGTCCAGGTGCGTGCTTCTTCCTTCTCTTACCATTTGTCAGAAAGGCATCTGGTGTGTGCATTCGGATGAGGGGTCTCCAGCCTTTCAGATGATATATTTCCACACAAAATGCGCTCTCTCTCTCTCTTCTCACGAAAGCTTAACCCGGTTTTTTGAAGTCCATCCCCCAGAGGGACCCTCTCGCAGAGCTCTCAACCGCTCTAAAATATTAGTTGTTGTGTTTTGCGAGGCGAAACACATGGACAATGGAAAACTGGCATAGATTCTCCCTCCTCCGGTTGGTTTTTGACATGAAAATACAATTTAGTGTATTTGCACAATGCATTAGGGGGTAACGGACCCTGAGGCTTTCTCTTGCCCCAATTTCCGTAGTGGGAAAGAATGTATTGAAAGAAGGGACTAATCGAATTTGGGGAAGGGAGAAGCTTTGATCCTCTCTTTTTGATGGGGAGAACATGGAGGTCAATTATCTGATTGGAATCGTATGTAAACAAAAACGCTTTAAAACTGAAACAGTTCTAATAAGGGGAACCAGAGAACCTTGCGCTATGAACTGAATGTAAATTATGTAACACAAAGAAGGTCCACTGTCACATTGATGGTTTAGATAAGTTTGATCAAATTGGCGGTAGATGTGTGCTTACTCATAGATACTGATTTTTGAAATGGCAGGATCTCTGACGCTTGAACACTTTCAGTATGAGCAGGGAATGTTTTACTTACAAAACTCTGAACTCTACGGCTCTTGATACAGACTGACAGAGGCAATCAAACCCAGTCTAGTCTTCGTTTTTCTAATTCGAGCAGTTCTAATAACAACTTTGGTATGTTCTCAAAATGACCCGATTCCCCCGGCCATGAAAAAAAGATTGAACAGTGTTCCATTTGTACCCGACTCTCGATACCGTACGTCTTGAAGATGCAACTCATTCGAAGCATTTCTACCACTCCCGATTGGTCTCCTCCCTTATTCGCAACATAAATTCATGCTTTCCCCAAAATTTCCCATCTGCCGCATTTTTCCAGTCATATATCAACGATTAGGTGCACGATTTTCCTTAACATGTTTTCTGCGCCAAGCCCCCGAAAGAGACGGAGGTCAAAAAGGTCCTTCTCTCTTGGGAGCACTTGAGTGGGCTCCGGTTTTCGGCCGAGACGCTAAATGAAATTTCTTCCTTCAGAAGGGGTGGTCTTCTTCTGGAGACTCTTTTTGTTCAATGCATGTGCTAACAAGTACACGGATAGCTTCGCGAAAAAAGAAGAAAGAAGACAAACATAGAAGAAAATACAACAAACAAATAATACACACAATTACTACGTCTCTTTTCTGCCAACATCTTCTTCTTCTTTTCACCATCATCATCATCTTATTCGCCGGTCCTCCTAGGCTTCTTTTTAGTCGCGGCACAGCGGCGTTGCTCAAAAGAGCCAAAAGGGGCGCATAAATTTTGGGTTGGGAAATGAGATGGGATGGTGTAATCCCATTGATGACCCCTCTCTGAATGCATGATTCCGAATAAGAAGGGATTACTGTAGAAAGCCATAAGAAATCGTTGATTTACAACCCCATTTCAGGTATCTTCATTCCGTGCGTGTGATGCTCGTCGCAAAGGTCTCGATCATACTGTCTTCGAGCACGTCTCCGTGGTTTTCGTCGATGATGTTCAACCATTTCTTACTGGATGCGTTGCTTTGGACAATCAGGCTAGATTCTCTGAAAAGTCTGGAGCAATGGCGCTGGTTGTCGGACCGGCATCGAGGGTGGAAAGAACGACGAGACCAATGACGGTAAGTGGATAATCTGGGATTAGAGATGGGATATATGTCGTCATTTTACCGCCTTTGAGACGACTTCAAGTAGAAGTTACGCAACTTTTCATGAGACGGATTCCTAAACCTGTAGAATGCTAGAGGTGTTGCGCTGGTGTGAAGTATGTCGGAATGAAAATTGTAGAAAATTCCTTTGTAAAATATAGAAAATCATCACGAGTTTCCGAATCTTGATCCTGTGTTTTTGCAGATCGGTGGCTCAAAAATCCCAATTATCGTCCTGGACGATGAAGAAACTGAACGCCTCCGCGCCGAACTCAAATCCGCTTCTGATCGTGGCGCTGTCGCCAAACTCCGAATCTCTTTCATCGACGAGAAACCAGCAAAAGTTCTGAAACTTCAAGTCTTCCGCCCAACTGTTCTCAACATCACCCTTCTTGGACTTCTCATCATCCTCATTGTATTTGTCTCACTTCTGGTTGTCATCAAGATTCGATGCCAACCAACGATGCATCGCGAACTCTGGCTTCGTGCTCTCGCCAGAACGGCTTTGAGCAAAATGGAGATTCGAAGCTTCCAGAAGGAGAAGAGTGCGGAGAGCGGGAAGAAGAAGTCTGGTGGAAGTACGTTTGCCCGTCTGAAGCAGCATAGATCATCATCGAGGCATTCGTCTTATCTGGCTGTATTTGGATCACTGACCTCAGTTGCTCAGTCTTCATCTCATTCGACACCGGAAAGATGTGCAATCTGTTTGGATGATTATGAAGAGGGAACAGAACTGAGAGTTCTCTTCTGTGGACACGAATTCCATCCAAAGTGTGTGGATCCTTGGTTATTATCGAAACGGAGATGTCCACTATGTCAATTCGATGTGGTTTATAAGCACTATCCGAAGGTGGATTCTTCTGAAAAGTCGTCAGGGTGAGTGAGAGTGTCTAGCTCTGGTATTCATCGTCTACTTACTTTCTATCGATATCATTTTTTCCAGACCGAACGACGACACGACTTCTCTGCTTCCTCGAACGTCTCCATCATCAGAAGATCCTCTATCGATCCCAAACATCCGTTCATGCCGCCCATCTCGTTCCCACCGGAACCCTTATCCGATTCCTTCAATGACTCGTCCATCATCTCATCAACGTCCGATTCCACAACCAATGGCTCCAAGAACTAGAAGTTGTCCGAAGCGACGTCAGTTAAGATCGAGAAATCAAATTGATTTTTCAGTGAGGATAGGAGGGTAAGTAAAGAATTCTGGGATCCTAGAATCTGTAGGACAACATTGTCTATTTTAGGTACTCTTCTGATGTCTCCTCTTCGCATGCGGAACCTTGCCGATCGTTTGAAATCGAGCCTCGTACAACTCAGCAACTATAATGGATTCCTCAATCCATTCCTCATCCATATCACTTTTCTTTCGATTCTCTCTTTCATCTGTCCATTTCTGTCCCTACCTTGCCCCGCCCCTTGACTCACCGTGATCCCAGTTGATCCCAATCAATCATTTTCTTTGATCTCTCGCTGTTGTCAGTTTTCTTTCCAAATGCTTCTTTCTAGCTGTCCATATAACAACTTCCACTCACTTTTCTCGTGTGCACGTACAACGGGTCGATCCCATTCCCTTTTGCATATGACTTGTTGGTTACTTTTTTTAATGTATGTTAATGAATTGATTTTGTTTTTTAAACAGTGTCGTTAGTTCTGATCACCGAAATTATAGTTTGAAGAAAAAACGTGGATAAAGATCAGAACGTTGCAATGAGAAGATCCGAAACAAAAAGTACATGAAGAAACCTAATCATTGAGTCTGATAGCATAGCTCTTTGTCATGATTCGTATATGATGCCTTATGTTTCTTGCTCAGTCTCACATTCCATCTATTCTCCGCAACCGGGAGGAGGTGATCTGAACACTTTAAAGCCTCGAAATGAAACCAGACTTCTAAATTTCAACACGACAAGAGTGCTTCCCGGATTGAACGCCTTGGAAGCCTGACACCTCACCAACGTTTCAAATTGGATCATAGTCATCGACAGTCTTTTTGATCTGCTCGCAAAACTTTCACCATATCTCCCCTGCCTCAGTTATTCTTCAGCAGACTCAAAGAGGTCCAATCAGACATTTTTCACTTCAAAAATTTGACAAGTCATTCTTCGAACTTCGAATCAAACAGCCATCACGATCACACATTTTGTATGCAGTATATTGGAACACAGGGGGCAAGTCAACTGCACTGATCGGGATTGAATGAAATGTTTTTGAAGCATCCCGGCACAGGCTTCCTATCGTTCTTGGTCATGCTTCCCAAAAGAGGAATGTCGCGTGGCTCGAGATTTTCCTATACTTGTGACCGCAGTACCTTCTGGATGATGCTGGTGGACTAGGTGGAGCTGGACATAACGCGTTGGCAACTTAGCCTCTTTTAGGATGTTTCCAAGACTATAAACTAGATTGGATTTTGAGGTTCCTGCCAAGCTGGATGGTGATCGAAGAGCGTGTGATGCTTCAGGCTATCAGAAGCGAAAAGTTAAGGATATTCTCAAATATCCAACACTAAACTGCAACAAGATGAAAAACGTACCAAAATTGAAGTTTCATGTTACTGTCGACTAGAAAACAATAACGTCTTTATGGTGATGCGGCACGAAAGATGTGATAGAAGGAGGCTGGATATTTCATTCTGGAAGTGAACGTTTTCATTTTCGACAGTGATTCTCTTCCTGGAATGTAGATAGAGATTCATGAATGTGCAACATGACCAGAATCATAAAAAAAATTTAAGCAAAGGGAAACGTCGTGTTTACCGAATCCTAGCATTTCTTGTCAGCTTCAGTGTTATAAAACGAAAATCGTCGCCCAAAGAGCAGTACGAAATTCTTATTCCATTGTAACATGTTTCGTGCCTCATTCTTGTTTTTTCTGCATCCCAGTGACTTCAAATAATTTAATGGTTTATTTCTTTCTAAAACGCAATTTTGAGATATGAAAGAGTCCCTTGAATACAGGGATAAGAGAAAAGATGGTGATGATGAGAATGAAAGTGATAAAACATGAGTATACCGTACACTTGATAAAGGATTTCGTAAAGTTTATGAAGACACAATAGGGCACGAAAAGATGTCAGTGGGAACTGGAACATATTGGGACTGAAAAAGTTGTTGAGGATTGTGTACAAGACGACCAGCGCGTTTTTGGGAGGAAGATTTGAGTTTTCATATATTAAACCAAGTGAAAGAGAATAATTAGGACAATAATTAGTAGGTTTCAAACGGAATGACAGAAAACTGATAAAGCACAATGTTTCGGACGAGTTCCTAGGAAGAATGAAAAGGTTCAAGAGCTGCTCTTGTTGAAACATTTCTGACACTTTCCACGAATTGCCCAGTGGAACTGATTGAAATCTGTCTTCACCCATAGTTCTGTGTCCCGGACTGCTCCATTCACTCGCTCGGTGATTCTGGAATTATCATAAATTCAGAATTTTAATTTCTTTTTTCAGAAAACTCACTTGATTTCCTTTCCGAGATCCGTCAAACATATGACTTTTCTGGATCCTCCCTGCTCTTCCACAGTCTTGTTGCTCTCAAAGCACAACTCGATTTCAGACCGTCTCTTATGATAAGACATTGTCATCTCCAGATCGAGAGCCATTGACATCAACTGTGCTGCACAGTGTCCTTCACTTAATGAGAATGAAGATGGGTCCTTTTCCAATTTCGACGGAGACAATGATCCATTTGAAGTGTCATGTGTTGTTGTAGGGGAAGCAGATCG
Source organism: Caenorhabditis sp. 40 LS-2015 (assembly GCA_900536305.3). Lineage (NCBI taxonomy): Eukaryota > Metazoa > Nematoda > Chromadorea > Rhabditida > Rhabditidae > Caenorhabditis > Caenorhabditis tribulationis. The sequence goes on along the minus strand of LR545739.1, from coordinate 136,037 downwards.
GGTGGCTCCATTGGTTTGGATAGTTGATACAGTAGGGGTCTTCGAATGACCAGGCATCACGTAAGCCGGTGCTTGGCTTCCATTTCCAGCACCAACTGCATTCAGCATCGCGAACATGGCTGGGTTTGTGTTAGAGAGACTCCTCACGAAATCGGCCAATTGATGATCTTCATTTGTGGAGGTGTTAGGGGATCCATAGTTGTCCGGACTTTCGGATTTGATTGGCTCATCGGAGCTGGAAGAGGAGGCCGCCTGAAAAAACCTCAAATTCACGTCTCGTCCCGTGTGCGTCTTTTTAGTTCGGAGCCAGTTCTAGTTCCCTACACTGATAACTTCAATCATAAAATTGTTCAGTGTCCTGCTCTGCTCTCCGTGTCTGATCGTCTGTTCTCTTTCTCTCTCTTTATCTTTTTTGGGTCCTTATCATTCCCCCGTGTTTCGCGTCGCGCCCCGCAAACCTGTCAATTCCCCTCTAACATTTCAGAGCACCAGGACTGACGTGTCCCTCATCGCTTTTATAGCACTGATAACATTCCCTTACCTCGACATGATTCTCGGTATCATCTTCCATCTCTTCCTTCTTCACTAGACCACTGTTGATGTTGATGACTTCTGAAGTCTTTGGAAGCGAATCCAGGAAGTTCAACGAAGATCCATTGGCGAACGAGGAGAAGTCAGCCTGAAAAGAAAATTTAGAGATTTTTGTGATCTGGAATGTCTGAAATCAAATTACCTCGGAAAGCGTTCCAGTTTGTTGTTGAAGTTGTTGAAGGAACGCCATCGAATCAGCCATTGAACTCTTCTCCATTTTTACCATTGATGGAAGACCGTGAGAAATTGAACTCGATGATGCGCTTCCTCCTCCACGGACTCTTTTTACGTATGGTTGGGTTGGAGTCTGAAAAGTTGTAAATTAGTTTCGAAAATCACTGATCAGTCGTAGCTTAGACGCGCGCTCTAGTAGTACCTCATCAAAGTCGAGGGATCCAACTCCCGCCGGTCTCTTAATCTTCTTGCGAGTAGTTCCATCTCTCAAAATATCCTGATGGTATGCATTCATATGTCCCCACATGGACTTTGTACTGCTATCGTTCCTTTTTAGAACTTTCCAGCAGTAAATGCATTCCACATTCTGCTTCTCGTTGAGGCATTTGTAATGCTCCCAGATTTCAGAAGTCTTCTTATGTGGGCGCATTCCGGCCGCAAACAGGATTTCATTGGCTCGAGCAGCCGTGAGAGGAGATAGCTCCTTGTCAAGGGTGTCCTTCTTCAGTAGAGCTGCCACCATGGGAGAATCACTTGCAGCAGAACTAGATGCGGTATGTTGCTCCAGGAGAGCCATCAAATGGGATGCATCGATTTCAGTTCCCTCTGTTGTTGTATCATAGAAGGCTGAGTCATCCTTGGAGTGGAGTGGCTCCATGACCAAGGTGCTGTCTTGTTGCTTACGACGGCTCATTTCTAGAGAGAGACACAGTACAGTAGGTTACGGTATGGAAGGAAGGGACCAAGAGAGAAGACTTGAAGGACAAAGGATGAAGGAGGGAAACAGGAACCCAAATTGGGGGACAGTTGAAGTGAAGTGAAAGGTAAGTGTATAGGCAGTCGGCTGGTCGGTCGGACGATGAGACCACAAGGAAAAAAGAGGAGCGACGGGGGGAAGAAGTGTGGCCATGACGCCCCCTTCCCCCTATTCTCCTCTCTCCTCCGCCCCAATATTTTCCCCCGTCGGCAAAAAGCCCCGAGACGACGGGGCGAATCGATAACAAAAGTCGACACATACGACCAAAAAGTGGAAAATAGCGAGGGACCGGTGTGTTAGAGCGGGGCGAAAAGGCAAGAGAGAAACACAAACCCGGGGTGGAAAGAGGAGCGTCAAAACGGGGCACGGGGCGGCGGGGGCCCCGTGTGCTTGCGCGCTCACTCTCGTACACACATACCGCCCACATACACAAATACTCTCACACAGGGACACCGAAGTGTTGGAAGAAGATGAGGGGGACAAAAAATGGAAGAAAAGATGAAGGAGAAGCTTTTTGGGTGGTCTTGGGGGTGCCCATATATCCAAAAGTGGTCCGGTGTTGAACGAGACTCGGCGGAGCCCAATAAGGGTACGGTACTTATATGTGTGCATCTTGGAGAAAGGAGATGGCTTGGCGGGGGAAAAGGAGCCTACATCTACTACTAATGTATTTACATACCAAACCTTCATTTTGTTCTTAAAGTTTCGGTTTACTTTTGGAATGCTGAAAATCAAAGATAACAAAATTTCAGCTTCTGGAAAATCCATTTAGAAATTTGAAAGTTCATGGGAACTCTAGAAGAAAAATTTTTTCAGTGTTTTTTTTTGCATTTGGAGTTTCTAGATCTTAAAATTGTGGGTAATGCAGCTTAACCTTAGTATACACAAACAGAATTTAAAGGTTCAGATCTGAACTCAACGCATGTTATTCGGGAAACTCTTACACTATGGGACCTCTGAACTTCATGGAGGATTTGCTAGAAAAAATAGGAAAGATGGCCAAAATCCAGTTGTTAGTTGTTAGTTGGATGGGGATGGGGCACACGAAAATGAGAAAATGAGAAGAATAAGAAGACGCGACGAAGAAGATGTCGATGATGACAGGGGGACGAAGAAGGGGGGCCGCGCCCCCGTCTCGATCTCTTTCGGAATGGAAAGGGAGGTCTCTTGGACGGGGGCTGGCGAAAAGAGTACCGAAGGGGATGGGGAGTGGAAGTTAGAGATCGCGCGATGAGGCGAGAGATCCAGAGAATCCTAGGCCGGCAAAAAACCCCCGCGGCGTGGGGGGACCCCGCCCAAACTCTCCCCCCTTCATCGTTGCTTCCTTTTCCAATTCCTCTACTTTTCGGCCGCGCCGGCGCTTGTTGTGAGGGGTGGCGATGGTGGCGACGGGGTCCAGTCCATTCCCCGCCGTGTAGGTCGTTTCTCTCTTACAGGGCGGAGGAGGAGGAGGAGGATGAGGTCGGGAATGTGAAAAGCAAAGAAAGAGAGAGAAAATAGAGGCAGAGAAGGGAACTGCTGACCGTTCGGAAGATAGGGGAGGGAGCGAGAGAGAAAGAGAGGTGCCTGTGCTAATAAAGGCAACACACATAGGTGAAATCCTGTTGTGACGGACTGTTGTGGAGCGAGGACGGGGGGAAAGAGGGTCTTTTCGTTATTTCCATTTTGGGTCGGACGACGGAGAGCGTACTTCACGGGGGGAGCGCGGGGCCGAGTACGGTCTCATCATCACGCGGGGGATTCGAGGTCGTTTGGAGAGAGAGAAACAGAGAAATGGAAATCGGATAGGTACCAGTACCTTTCTACTCGTAAGAAGAAGGTACGCAATTTGTCTTCCCCAACTTTTTGGGGGTCATCAGACGGAAGCAAAGAATTGGATGTTGGTGTCAAATCTGACTCCACACATGAAGGACCGGCTTTTTGGAGCACGACATGATCGAATGTTCTATTCTAGATCCTTTTGAAATTTTACGGTCTAAATGATGGCAGCGGCTTCGAATCAACCCGGGGGTCTGCACATGGAATACCAGCCGGGAGACCAGCTGAGCTACAGGTGTAAAGAGCGATTCTTTTTCTTTTCATTCTTCGAACAATCATCTCTAGAGTTGAGACCGACGAACTCTTGGAGGCAGAATTAACAGTGAACATACTTTCTCTCAATCTATCTAACCAAGATGGAAGGTTTCAACTTTCAAACTTTCAAGGCATTCCACCTGCCCACAAATTCTTTTCAGATTTCATATCCCATTTGCGAACCCAACAAAAAAACCGATAAAAAAAAAACGCATTATCACAAATGAAAACTGACCTTGGCTAGCTTCTCACTGAATCGATTGAAGATTCCGTCGTCCGAGTGAAACTTCTTCAGATGAGTTCTCAAATTGTTCGGACTCCGATCGTCACCACTCCAACTGCAATGTAGACAGATGACACCTCCGGCTCCAGCTGGAATGAGATATCGTTAGAAAATAATTAAGATTTGAAAGAGAAGCTTGCTCTGGAGCCAACAAAAGAGTCAAGTCCTTTGTTGTCATGGTGAAGCTGTCCTACAATGGAGCGCACTTGTCTTCAACTCACTTGAGTCCTTGAGATCCTTGAAGAAGTCCCAAACTGGATGTGACTTTTTCCTCCCCGCATTTCTAGCCCATGCTGATGGAGATGAATTCGATCCATTCGAGAGATGAAGTCCATTCTGATAAGGGGAAGATTCTGCAGTTGGTACTTGGGCAGCTTGTACTAAAACTGGCATCAAATCACGAAGTGATGCTTTCGATAATTCTTCTGAATCCACAATTGGAGTTCCGAATGATTGGATGAGGGAAAGCGCAGCCGAGTGATTCTGGAAAACAAAAAACTTCGAAACTACCCTCCAAAATTGAAAATTTTTTCTAGTGACTCATTTTGCCTAAAAATGGAAAAACGAGAGAGAAAAGACTAAAATTTGCATTTTTGCAGTTTGAATTTTCCATTTTTTCGAAAAAGGGATACCTCTTCTGTTCCATTCTCTTCTTGTTCTGTATTTTGGACAGCTGGTTCTGGGGATTCCGAACTTGCGGTGTCGGAATTGGCGACGTCGGTTGGTTGCTGGTGGACGAGGGAGAACTGGAAATGTGAGAGTTGGAGACGTGGTTAACCTGGAGTGAATATTCTCAATAGAACGGAATGAATGGATGCAGAATACTGTAGGAAAGTAACTATGAGTTGTACTTCTTATTATGATAATCCGAACATTTCAAAATGAAATTGAATCGTTCTTCTGGATATCACTGCTAAGATGATCACTCGCATTGTAGCTCAATTGCTGACCCACAATTCCAGGAGGAAGGCTGAGGTAGCTGTCAGCTCATCGTTTGAATTCGGATTTTCTAAGCCATCTTTTAGATTTCCATTTTAGGCCTAGGTTACTTCTAACAATGGGATTGAGTTCCCTTTCACGCTTATCTTGAACCAAGTATCAATCTTATTTTACACCTTCACAGCCGAAACCCACATTGAAACTAACCAAACCATCCTTGAACATTTCCAACAGTGCACCATTCTGTTCCATGCCAGCACCTACCAACGTTATGGGGTCGTATGGTGGAGAATCACTGGACGATGATGAGCTGAACGTCGCCGGACCTTCTGAGTCCGACGACTTCTGGGAGAGAGCATTTAGTTGATTGGTGAGGGCCGAGTGGAGAGCGTCGAATTGTCCTCCAAGTAGCGATGTCATTCTTCTGAAAATCTTGAAGGTGTATTTGAGATTGATTGGGGATTCAAGAGAATGAACAAGAAAAATGCAAACAGTTTCCAATATTAAAAATATTGATCTGAAGAGTCGGTGGGGACAAAAGAAATAATGACGAATGAAGAGTAACAAAGATGGGAAAGTAGGTAAACGAGGTTGCTCCTGCGGAGGACCGAGAAAATAATAACAAGATAATCCTGAGTCACTGTTCTCCTAAAACCTGAGATCCCGATCTCAATAAATATTTCGATTTTGGAAGTTCCAAAAGAAGAGGATCTTGCAAAACATCGTTTTTTTGACACCACAGGTCTTCAAAAACATAGTATTCTCAGATCATCAGAAACTTCCGGAATCTTGAGATATTAAAGTCAGATGAACTTCAAAAGTAGTAGGAGACTCCGAGTATCCAAAACTCAGAGTTTGGGATTCCTGGACCTCTGAATCTCTCAGACATCATGAGAAGACCCCGAACCAAGTGAAGACGATGACGAAACTGCTTAAAATTAGTAGAGATCTAAAATGATTGGTAAATGTGAAAAAGACTTGTTATTCATCTTCTCAAAATACAAGAATTTCCTCCCCTCCATCTACTGTCCTCTTCTGCTTCTTCTGTCTGTGTGTAAATTAACAAATATCGGAGAGGAGGGAACGAGCGCTTCTTTTTTCTTATTACATACAAAAAGATGCATACACACATTTATACTACTACTGTATGTATATCTGATGTAAATGGAATAAGAGAGCGAGGGGGGAAACGAAAAATTGTCAGAACTGGTAACGTCTTCTTTTTTAAAGAGAGAAGACATCATAAATGTTTATTGTATTCATCACAACAAATAAGACACGAAAAAAGGAAAACGTTCTGCTTTTTCAACAAATTAGTTTCAGCTGAAACCGAAACTCGAATTTGGGTCTCGCCACGAAAATCAGTGATTTCGAGAAGCTAGAAATAGATTGTGGGTTAGAGCCAAGGGTGTTCACTTTTGAGAGCTAAACTTTCTAAATTTGTGTTGCTATTATTAGAAAACCTAGTAAAATACGAAAATCGTTATCGGAGTGAAACATGGAACTCCAACGAATCCCACTTCGAAGAAATTTATCACGGTAGGCATTGAGAACATCAAAAAGTTGTGCATGTGGATCTTATTATCAATCATATTTTATTAATTGAGACCTTCTTGAATTATTCAATAAGAACCGAGATAAAGGCTGTCAAAGAGAGGCGAACCTTTGTACAAAGTAGCAACAAGCTCATTGTGAGATCTCTGATATAATGCTCTAAGTCGTCAAGAATCAGAGATAACCTAAGAAACGCAAAATCTAAAATCAAAACAATGAGAAATTAACAAATAGTGGTGATTGGAATCTCCCTAGCAACGGTTACTACTGTAAAAAATTTTCAGGTTTTCGAAGTTTGAAAGTGAGGAACATTGAGTTCCCAAGTTATTATTAGATGAGGGAAGTTTCAGTTTTTCATGTAGTTCCATTTTTCGACATCGAACGAGCAGTGTAACTAACAGGCACACAGTGTTCAGGAAGAAGAATCAGTGAAGATGTACAAAATACGTGGACATTTGAAAAAGAAGTAAAGTAAGCGGAAAGTGAAAACTAAACGGTTCGAAGCAGCCGATTTGAAGAGAGAGGTCTCTATTCCGAACCAAACGATATAGTATCCAGAAAGAAGGACTAAAAGGGGGCGGCTGTTATTATATAATATATATATATATGCTGGGGCGGAGAAATGTTGTGATCTTCTTCTAGTCTCTCTCCCTCTCTCAGCTTCTTTTCCACCAAAAGCTGTATTTTTATGATCGCCTATAATTGGTTGGAAAAGCGAACGAAGTCAGGAAAAGAAATGAACGGACAGGAGGAGGAGGAGGAGGAATGGTCGGAGCGGCGATTCGAAATTAATTGCCCTTTTTTGCCTCTGTTTTCTATCCTGTAGGTCCAAAAAAAGAGAGAGGATACCCGAAATCGCATTTTCCGAATCACTTTATCTTTTGGGGCTTGGGAGGATGGACATTTGAACATATATAGACTAGTTTTGTAATAATATATATATAATTCGTTTCGAAAAGATGATTTGAGAAGAAAAGAATAGAGAAGAATGCGGAGAAACGACGACAAATCAGGAATATTGAGTCTTGGGAGGGTTACGGTAGAGGTTAGAATATATAGTTTCCCTGAGTTTCGAGTACATTAGCTCGTGCTCAAAACTTGTCCGTTAAAACTCATCTTTAGTTTCTTTGTTTTCAGAAAAATGTATATTTATGTCTTCCAGTCGGGAATTGAATTCAAAAACGGACCGTGTTCATTTCTCAGTCAAAAACTTCCAAATGAATAATTTCCAAAAAAAATTTCAAGAATGAAGATCCCGACTGCTGGACCTATCTCACTATAGACTGAAGTTTCGACTGCAGTATTCTGAAACTTCAGAAGCTGAAGAGTTATTTTGAAGGCAGTAACCATTGCCCCGCCCCTTCTCTCAAGAATTCAGATGAAATTTGGATGAAAATAAAAGTTTCGAACAGCGGGAGGAGAAGTTTTTTGTTTTCCTCATTTTCTCAAAACCAAAATGAAAAAAAAAACTAATTTTCCCATCATCATTGTCTTCGACGGCGATGATGATGATCATCCCTCATCATCATCTGGCCGATAACACAACATTGAGGATCGTAAAACTTTTGTGATGATCATTAAAATTTTTGGGAAAATATCTTGAGAAGCTTTCGAAGAGAGACCTCCGCGGGATAGAAGCAACAACTTCCGAAGTTTTTGGTATCGAAGTTTTTGAAAACTCGAAACTACAAGTTCCAATCTACTGAAAATGAAAAATCCAAGTCGACTGGAGACAGCTGCTATAATGTTTTTTTGAGGTCAGCCTCACCGCCTATTTTTTTATGGGGACGAAAATTGCTGAGAGCCAGAAGGAGAAAAGGAGCGAAAAAATTGTTTGCCGCCGCTTTTGACATATAAAATTTCACTAATCCTGCTTTCCCATTTTTTGGAATTTATTAGTTGAGGAGAGTGAAAGAGAGACAAATTTGAAGAAAGAAATATTGGAGCTTGAGAATTTTTTTGTGCGCGCATACATACGTATGAAAAAAGGATCTGGATTTGGACTGAATCTGAAACCTTTCAAATGTTGAACTATGCACTACATGTTTCTGATGACGTTAAGAATGAAAATTTCGAAAAATAAATTTGAAAAAAATTCAGGATTTTGAGGTTTCGTCTCCAAAACTGAGATTCTACAAAACAGTTGGCAAATTCAGAAAACGTGATTTTTCGATTGCCGGTTCGAAATTCTCAAAAAATTTCTTTAAAAGTTAGAACCCATTTGTGTATCTAGAGAAAAATACGAAATTTCTGGAAAAAAAAGAAAAATTGTTTCGAAAAGAAAACAATAAGAGCCCTACTATTATTTTCCCTCCGGACACAACGAAGAAAAAACTCCCCGTGCCTCTTCTAGAAAAAAAACTTTTTTTTCAAACAAAAACTTCAGAGGCGCGTCCAAATTCAGCGTCAGCAAAAAAAAAAATGGAGTCGTCAAAAATCGAATTTTGAGAGTGGTCTCTCTTCCTAGTAAGCCCACCAAGTGTACACCAAAAAAGACTAAAAAATAAGCGAAACAAAAATTTCATTTCTCTCCTCTTCTTTTTTAGGGGGGTCTCCACCAGTCTCCAATCCGCCCAAAAAAGGGGCACATAACTTTTTTGGTTGGCTGGTCAAAAAAAAATTGGTCGCGGAGAAAGAAAGGGAAATTTCGAAATTTGAAGCGAGGGGAACTCCATAAAAAATAGAATTTGCTCTTTTTGGGAAGACAGAAGAAATGGAAGAATTAGGTCAACGGAGTTGGAATATTCTGGAAGAATTGATGAGTACAATTCATTTCGAATTCTGAAGAAAAGAGTAAATTTCAAACTGAGAGGTATTTAGGATGAAAGTGCAAAGTAGTAAAAGCGAACAGCTGGTGGTGAGTGTGTTAATGGGACACATTTTTGGGTCGTGTGTTTTTGAATTTCAACCTCCTTTTCGAGTCCTCGCGGATTAGTCAATAAAACGGAAATGATATGTGGGTCTAAGGAAAGAATTCAGCATCGAAAGGAAAATGTGTAATCGAATGAAACGAATATACACTTTTTGCAATATCTCGGAATTTCAGATTTTGTGGAGCTCGAAATTTTGATACTCTAAAAAAGGAAGTTAATGTTTTCTTGAAATGCGACTCGTTAATAAATCTCACTAGAACTTATGTACGTAGCTGACCGAAAAGGAATAAATATTGGGGAATTTCAGTGCAAATTCATACCCTTTTGCCAAAAGGCTTTTGGTTAGTACTGTAAGTGAAAAATGCGGATGTTTTTCAAGGGTTCAAAGCAAGACGGGAGTCGAAAAGAATTTATGAAACTGAAAGTGAGATTTCGATTCTCAAGACTTGGAAGTTCCAAATCTTCCGTTTCTCATTTTCGAAAATTTTTGAAAAACTGTGAACCCAGAACCACTAAAATTTCAAAACTAAAGTACTACTGTACCTTGAAAAGTACAAATTAGAGCTCTCAAAACAAAACCACATAAAGTTTAGTTTGAAATATTGTGAAACAGTTTCTCCTCTGTCCATTATTTACGTTCCTTCTTTTTTTGCTGCTGCTGCGCGGAAAACGAGGAAGTACGGACCTTTACGCGTCAAATGGTTGATCCCAAAAACGAGACGAAATAGTGTGTGAGACGAAGAGACGCAGAGAAAAATGAGCAAATAGGACGGGAGAGTGGACAGTGGAAGAAATGAGGGCAGATACACACAAAGCGGAGGCAAAAAAGGTGAGATGCACCTTTTTGAAAATAATGCAACTTTTTAGAACTTTTTGGTATGCGGTGAATTCGTTGAGAGGATGAAGAGAGAGAGAATCCAGAAGATTTCGGAAAGTGAGAAAATTGGAAGAAACCAAATGGAAGGAAAATTACAAATGTCTTTACTTTTTGAAAAAGCCAAAAGAAACTGGAATATTCATTCGCCAAAACTTTACGATCTACAGACCAAAATCCTGATGAGAAATGTTCGGAGAGAGAGACGACGGATTTTTTCGATTTGAAAACGAAAACACATACATTTAGATTCTGAAGAGAAAGAAATACATATCTTTTGGAGAATATCTAGAAGGAGGAAATGAAAAAAAAAGAGACGAAGGGGGAAAACTAACCAGTTACTATTCAGATCAAACCGAATCGGTTTATTGAGATAGTGGGATTTTTAAAGGAAATAAAGAAAGAGTTTCGAAGGAAACTGAGTCCTCATGTGAACATGAATCATTTAGAGACAGTAAGTTAAAAAACGAAACCCTTTAACTTAGAAAAAACTTACTCGGCAACTACCACACTGGTCAAAAAGAATGCGTGACTCTCAGTTCGAAACGGCCAATTTTGAGAAGTTGAAAATTGATTTTCAATGACCCGATTTTTTGAAATGTTGTTGGTGCGTTGAACTATCTTCATTTTTGTAGCTGAGAACATTTTTGAAAATTCCTGACAAGGCAGATAGGGCGCCATAAAGAGAAGAGTTCCGAAAATGTTCAAAATTAGTACTGAAGGGAATATTTGAGTTCCCGTCAGTGAACGCGACATATCTAACTTAACAGCGATTCTCAAGAAAAGTATCAAACTACAAAACTGGAGATCTAAAGTTGCTCAATACCCACACAAAGTTTTGAAAAAATTCGGAAATCAGTTTTCAACTCCACAAAGTTGGTCATCTTGAACTGAAAATCGCCAAGTTATTTCGGATTGTACCGTATCTTCTCGAACGAGAAAACCGTTCGTTGTCCCAGGTTCCTTCAAAAAGCTTTCAGTTCCCTAACTCAAGAACTTCAGAGAATCAGAAACCAAGCCCCCTATCCCTCTTCCCGTCGCTTTTCTTCAATTTTCTACAGTATTCAAATTACGACGACGTCAACTTTTTTTTTGCCTTCCCCTTCCGTCCTCTCCCTCGTCGTTTTTTTCGACTTTTCCTCAAAGAATTCATGTCGATCGGATGAATGGATATGACCATTCGCTTAGCTTTTCCGAACGCAAAACCCGAACCGTTATTAGTTCGAAACGTGATATTATTATTATTGTTATTATTATATTGGGAAAGAGAAAAAACAGACGGGGAGAGGGAAAAAGAAAGGAGGATGCGACGAAAAATGAAGATGAGAATAATAAGGATGACTGTATTTTTACTTAAACGAGAACACTGGATGATGAAGAAGCTATTAATGAGGGAGATGACGTGGCTTTTACATTTTTACAGTTATGACGGCATCTGCATTCTTGGATTACGATCTGAGAAAGGGAAAAAGAAGATAGAAAGATTAGTGAAGTGAGGAAAGTTGTTTCCGATTTTCAGAAATGTTTAATAATGAGATCTAGATTTTGAAGCATATCAAGGGGCTTGGATCTCAAGATTACCGATAATCAGGACAAATTTGTTACTGGCAGAGCCGTCAAGTTTTGAACTCTGAGCTCTTTTAAGATTTCGATATTTGTTCAACTATTGGATTTCCAGATTTGATTTTAAAAGAAGTTCCATCTGAAAGTAGACTGAAACTTCGATGTGGATTCGAAATGAGCTCCCAAATCCTACTGTAACTCTAGAAGAATGTCTAAGATGAACATCATCTGATTCTGCAAAATTTTTTTTTGCGTCGAAAAATTTGATGCGTTCCTCCGTTCTTCTCCTCCCATTTTTATTCCATGCAGTTTCAATTTCTCTCTCCGGCAGTTCTACTTTTCAATTCTTCACACACAGAAGACCCCCTTTTTTCTTCAAAAAACACTGGCACGGCTGTCCGTCCCCGTCTTGAAAATGACCTCAATTCGAAGCGCCTGGTCAAAAAGAGAGAGGAAGAGGGAAGAAGAGAGACTGTCGAAATCTTCATGAAAATTCGATAGACTTATGGAAGACGACGAGACGCAGACAATGTCGAAGGGGCCGTTGAAAATTCGCTTATTTTCAACGGGCGGCCCCAGAAGGGGGCACCGCCGGGCACACAAGGGCATCATCAAACGGTTTGCGGACGGACGGTTGAAAAAAAAAACAGACGGCGTCCCTTCGGAAAGGATTCGAAATTGGAATAAAAAAGTGAAGGTCTTCTTTTTTTAATATGAGCGAACGGCTGAATGAATTTAATTATATATCTAGATAGGGGGAGGAGTGACTGTGAAAAATGGAATTTGGCTAGGGTTTCCAAGGTTACGGTAGATCGAAAAATCATAGAAATGAAAGAGGGAAACTTTTTGAACGGTTCGGAGATATTGAGCATGAACCGAAAGTCGCACCATTGAAGTAGCACGGAAGGAAAAATTTAGACGTTTCAGTTTCTGAAAGCATTGGTTAAAATTTGAAAGTCGGAGAAAAGAAGAACAGCTAGGATCTTGGTTTTTCGATGATCCTGTTCGAATTTCTTCGCACACAGCTTTTCTAGTTAACAAACTTTCGAATCCAAAAAAGAGCTGCAAGTTTGAAAAAATGAGTTCATGATGGAGAAACATTTTCGAGGTGTTTCAAATCTGTATTGTCTAGAGTTTCAGTTTAACTTTGATCCGAAGATTTTACAAAGTTCAATGTTCGAAAATGTCTGCTTCGAATTCCAGATTTTGCCAGCATGAGCTCATTGAGCATAAAAAGTAAAATTAGCCTGCTTCAGATGAGAAAGTCCTGAGAGATTCAGAATCCGGAATCCTCCTTCATCAGAATGCAAATAAACGCTGTTGAGAACAACCGGACAAATTTTAAGGCGAAAAACGGAGGCGACCTTGATGGGATTCCGTGAAACCAATTTGAAGGTCCTTCTCATCATTTATAATGGTTTTTTGCAGGTACAAAAAAAAACGGCGATGTGTTCAGGTAGACACTGGAGGAAATTTTGACATGGATGCCATCGAAATTAAACAGAATGGCATGGGCGAGGAAAAGACATTGAGAAGAGTTTTAGGGTAATCCAACTTTCCTGTATTATTGATATCTGCAACCTTATAAATCAAGGCTAGTAAAAAAAGTCGCACTTTCACCTTCGTGATAAATTGAGAGAAGGTCAACCTGACCGTTCCGGTGTGTCAAAAATATCTCTCAGAAGATTTTTGGTGTTGCGGGAGGGAGGCGAGGAAGTGAGAAAACTCGTCAAAATACTGTCTTACCATGCGGCGGCGTGACGGCTATCGAATAAAAAAACAAATGTCAAGAAATATATAGACCATCGGGTCGGTTTCGTTGCAATTCCTGTATGAATATGATTTGAGTTGTTCAAAATTTTGAATCTGGGGAGGGACCTAGTTGCTGGAGCTTCTGGGAAGAGACCTTCCCAATCTTAGCTGTCTTTGTCTTATGAACAGATTTATTTAAGATTTTAACCTTTAAACGAAAATTCTGAAATCACTCAAGCCTAACGAATAACATTTGAATACAGTACGAAACAGCGTAAAAACCTGTTTTTTTTTTGTTTCAAAGTTTTGAAATTAGCATAGGGCTCAAATGTAAACTTTTAAGAAAGTACACATACCATTCAAAATGTTCTCTCCCCGTTTTGTTTGCCCTCAATTCAATTTTAATGCTCCTCGACCCTTTTTCTTTTCAACCCTAACTAATTAGACCGCCCTCAAAAATCCATTTTTCTTTTTCTCAATTCGTTTGTCGGCACTTTTATTAGTGAGTGGACGGAAAGAAAAGAGAAAGGATGGGTACACGGACAGGGGATAAAAAACGAGTATGAGGGTGGGAACGAAATGATGATGTTGAAATTAGAATACACGAAATCGGAAAAAAACAGTTGAAGAAAGAGAAAAAATGAGCAGTTCGTGAGAGGAAAAGGGACAGGTGGAACTGATGAGTCAAAGAAAAATTTGAATTTGAACTTTTTTGAAAACCGAAAATTAGAAATTGAAGAAAAACCGGAAATCTCAAAAACAGCAGATGAGAGCAATGTTCAAAAACTCTGAATAAACAAATTGTCAGTTCAAAAAGTTACAGTATCCAAAAATCTAAGAAACGCCAGCAGGTGTTGAAAGCGCATGCTTCTAAATATCGACCACTTTTTTTTCAAGTTCGCAAAACTCCAAAAAAGGAGTTGAAGTCAAAATTGTGAGGTTTCCGTCAAAAAAAGGTTTTTTCTCTCAATATTTCCACTTTTTTAAAACGCTGCGGCCCGTGAAAGATTGACACATTTGATTGTCCGGCACTCATCTCAAAAAGTGAGACCAAGGACGATTAAAATTAAAAAATGGTCAAGATTTGGATCGACAAGTTTTCGACAGGACTTTTCAAATACTCGATGAACTTGTCAATTCTCAGAGTCCGTATATTATTATTTCAACGAGACCAACAGGTGGTCCAAATGAGGAGGTCTTGGGGTGAGGAAATTGGTTACGCAAGCATCATAATAATGCACACAGACAGACGCACCATTCATTTATGGTTCCGAATGGAGGGACGTTTTTTTACGGGTAAAAGACTGTGTGATGGACGGGGGACACGAATAATGTATTGGTCCGAAAATTGAGGAGAATATAGGTGGTCTCAAGGACGAGAATGACACGGAAAAAATTGGGTGAATGGGTTGATGGAGGGAGGGGGTGAATGACGTTTTGAATAAGAGGTGGCAGGGGGAAGAGAGGGAGAACTTATGGTTTTGGGGTACATGGTAAGAGTTGGAATACTTTAGATGATCAACTATCACACACGTTGAAAGAAGTAGTAAAAAACTAATAGGGGAGGAGATTCACTGGATGTTCCAGTTGAGCTTTCTATCTTAGTCTGGTTCGAGGCTGAATGCATTTCACAGATTCAGAATCTGAAGGAAAAATCGCACAAGTAGTTGGAAGATTTAACTTAGAACCGGATTATGAGAAAAAGTTCCGCTGGAGGAGCCGATGAATCTCCCTGTGAATTTCCGCAAGTAGAAGACCTTATTAGTGTAGGCAAGAAATATCCATGAATTCTGTGTTCTTAGTTGTTTTCATTCTCATCGGCTACACTCCCAGTGTCAAACTCAACCATAATTTAAGGATTATCACCCTCTCCTGTATATGTCCTAGATTTTATCGCGCGCCTAATTAGAGCTTACGTAACCTAGATTGACCTACTAATAGCTCAAACAAAGATGGTTATCTTTGAAACTCATTTCTAAACGAGCCTCTATAAACTTGACTCGCCCCCTCGAAAAGGGGTGGACCATCGAGAACACAAACTGCCATAAAGGTACAAAAAGGTCAGAATAAAGAGAACAAATGGTGCATTGTCTTGGTGACACCCTTGTAGAGATAGTGTGTGAGATCAAGAGACGCAGACAAGCCGCAAGATGGTCCTTTCTCTTCATTTTTTCGGTGAAGAAAAGAGGACACCCACCAAACAAAAAAACGATGGAGGGGGACCTCCTCCTCCTCGAGCGGACAAATGGTTGGTGGCTATTGGGTGGTCGGATATTCGGACAGTTTGGTGAGGGAGAGAAATAGTGTGCAAGAATAAGAGGGTCCCAACAAATCCCACCAAAGCCGAGGGAAAAGAGTGTACGAGATAAAGAGAAGGTAGAGAAAGGTCAGCAAATAGTCGAGTGACCAGTTGGTGGGTGGGAGGAAGAATACAAAAAATGGGTGTGAGAGGGGATGGATAGGAGAGGACAGACGTTTTTTTTTGGGGGGAGTAATGAGATCGGTGACGAGTTGAGAATGGTGGATTGAATAGAGACGGGGGATGGACATTTGAATGAAAAAAGAAAGGATTTGAATGTGGGGTACCGTATGAAAACCAGTTGGACACGGATGGAACAGGTGGGTGAGTAAACTGTGGTCAAATTTATGGGTTAGTCCGGAGGAAAAAAACTACTAAGATCAAAAAAGTTCGTTTGGAAGAGGGAATAACATTTGGTTAGGGATTGGTCGAACTGCAACGGAATGGGTTCTTCATACAACGGCGATGGAGAGCTGATAAAGTCGAATCAAAAGAGAGTGAGCCATCAATGCTTCAAAATCAGAAGATTTCAGTAGCAATGAATTCTAACCAGGAAGCCATTCTTAGGGAACCTCTGCAAATTTTCTCTAAATTGTGCGCAAACTTCTAGAAATCGAATTATTCAGCTCCAAAATTTGGTCCAGTTTTCACCATATCCGCCCTTCGAACGGTTTTTCATCTCCCCCTCTCTTTTGTACACATTTTGGAAACGAGGAAAAGCAAGCAGTGGTGGCCGAGAGGATTCCAAAATTCCGAAATTTGCACTGAAATCAACCGAGTTTTGATGTTGCGTGGCACATGGGACGAAACTGGCTTGGTTGTGGTTCTCGAAAAAAGTTATCAACTATGAAAATGAAGAAGCAGAGAGGAAGTTGGGAACCATTTTTCAATTCTTTGAAGTTGAATCTTTTGCACCAAAAATCTCCCTCTTTCGATACCTTCATTCCTGCTTTTCAGCTTCCAAATCCGTTTCTTCTCCCAGATATTTTAGCGTTCCCGACCTTTTTCGAATAGTAAAATGTTTATGTTTTTGTGACGAGTAGTCCCCTCTCCCGCCGCCTTCTCTACCATCCGTAAAATGAATGCAATTATTGGTCAGAGGTGTCCTAGATTTGCGCGCAAAACGCATAAATCCAATTTTTGTGTTCATTCAAATTGGTATCTCCTCGGATTCGGTTTCACCGCTCAACACTGGAATTATTCAAATATGAAGGTCATATTCCTTCACTCTTCTTTGCCATTTTCTTATGAATGTTAGAAGGAAGGATGACACCACGTAAGAATCAGGAAAAGTCGGTCTATCATCAGCATTGGCAGAAAACTCTAGAAAAATTGTGGATTTTCGTGGATAACCGAACAAAAAACACAGTTTCCCAGCATCGTCTCGTTGTTTCAACAATGGCGCAACATATACAGGACGATTCTCGAAGCTTCAGCGCCTGGATTGTGAGCAGTTCTCACTCTGAAAATTAGTTTCACTTTCTTATATTTTAAAGACTCATGTCGTCATTGTCACCTTCATCGAAATGACTATATTTTTCGTCTCTTTATCTTTTTATCACTTTTGTATTTTCAAGAAAAAGCTGAGCAAAGAGATTGAAAGAATTGTAAGTTTTTCAGTTTTGGACAATCAACAGAACGTGTTTTAGAGACTCCAAGGTGAGAAGCTCGAGAGAATCGCGAAGGGAGAACCGGAACCGGAGGAACTTTCACCAGTAACTTTCACCAGCATTGATTCTGAGATTCTTCAGTTTTTTTTCAGACCCAAAAGAGTAGTCTTCTGGAGGCGGAGCCTACACAAAAGTCTGAGAAAGAGGAGCCGAACCAGAAAAAGAAGCCGGTGAAGAAAATGAAAATTGCTGATAAAAAAGAGAAAAAGGAGAAAGAGAAAAAGGAGAAGAAAGAAAAGAAAGAGAAGAAAAAGGAAATTAAGAAAAAGACTGTAAGGAAAACAAAATCGAGCAATTTGAGATTGAGTTTGGAAGACACGCAGAGGGATGATTACGATACTGGAACGCCAGGAGAGGCTCACATACCGTAAGACTTTGAGAAAGTGCGCTCCATTGAAGACTCATTTTCAGACCATTCAATCCTCTATTGTCCCCGCCCCCTCAGGATTCTTACTATGACAACTCTTCTTTGGTGATATTCTAAAAAATGGCTCCAGTTTCATTTATCTTTCAGCGTAAATCGAAATCTCCAGCACAGGTGACCTCGGATCGAGAAAAGTCTCAAACAAGCTCGCCACGCAATGAGAAGTCTGTGTACAGTCCGAGATTAAATAAAACACAGGAGAAGTCTCTGGAACAAGTGGATGATGCAGATCTGAGAACCGCCCGAGACGTTTTCTATAATGAAGGTGCTCCGAGAGAGAAAAATGGAAAAGAAATTAATTTGTATTGAAAATGTTAACAAAAGTGTACAAGAGTAACAAATAAAGAGCTTTTATCAGCTGTTTCCTTGGTCTTTCCGCTGTTCATCTGTGAAAATCCGAGCTGGCTGGCCACAGATCTCCTTGATTGCTCCAAGAAGTTGGGTTCGAGTTTCTGAAAGTAATTAACTCGAGAGCGTAAGATAAGAGCAAGCGTACCTGTAGTTGTGCATTGTTTGAGTGCAGAATGCAGTTCGTCTCTTCTTGTCTTGATCAATCGTTTCTCACAGGAGCGCATGCTTCGACCTGAAAACAGTAAATTGTGTACGACACCCTCATATTCTCCACTTTCCTGCTACATTCCCACTAATCCCCCAAATACTTTCTTTCACCTTCCCTCCGTATAAAATCCTTACCGATAAAAATGGTCTGCAACACCATAGGCTGTTTGTCAATCTTGTGAACACATGGAAGAACGGCTCCGAAGTATTTGTTGCCGCCTTCTGCTACTCGGAGAACAATAACGTCTTCATCGAGAACACGAACCTGAAAGTCAAGCTTTGACTTTCAAACTCACAGAAATTTTACCGAAAGACTCATTTTGAGAATCGAATATCCGTAATCTCCGAACATTTCCGCGGCGAGTTTCATGAATTCTCTGAAGATTAGTGGCTTGTGTGGAGTCGGTTGGGTGCCGTCATTTGTAATCATTCGAACAACGTAATAGCGATTTTTGATTTTCACCATTTTTGTGCTGAATTCGAGAGGTTATTTTGAATAAAAAACAGAAAGAAATTAAAGGAAATGTATCAAACTGCATACAACAGAGTTTAGAAAATTTTTATATTCAAATAGACATTTTAAAAACCTAATTTATTGGATAAAAAAAGAACAACTCTAACAAAATTAGAAATGATTAACACTGACAATGCCTATGCCATCTTGGGAACGCTAGCGTATCTTTGATATTCTGAATTCCGAGAAGATACTGTAGAAGTCGTTCGAAGCCAATTCCAAATCCTGCTGTTGGGGGCTGTCCTCTCCTCCGTGTCTCAAGATACCAATCGATTTCACATCCTCTGTTCTTCAATTTCTCTGCATCTGGTTCTCGAACAGATCCACCAGCTAGTTCTCCCACCACGGGAACCAGAAGATCGAATGACAACGTTTTAGTGTCATCCGGAGTTCGTGCCATATAGAACGGCTTTTGATTCGTTGGATAGTGGGTGACAAAAACTGGAAGATTGTCGTGATACCTCACAAGATCCAACTCATTTTTCTTCGATAATCCACTTTTCGCTGTCACTTTCGATCCTTCCGAAGTGAGAAGTTTCACGGCTTCATCATACGTGATTCTAGAAAAACAACAGTTTGTGGGGATGGGTGCGATGCTTTTCGAGCCAATGATTTCCAGTTCGGATCGGAGTTTCGGAGTATCAAGTAGGGAAAAGATGTGTCGAACGTATAATTCGACTAGAGAGCACATTTCGTCCACAGTCTGAATATTGATTTGGAAGTTATTGAATGCTAAAGAGATGCTGTACCTCAACGAATGCAACTTCCGCTTCCAGCATATGAAACTCGCTGAGATGAGCGTGACTCTGTTGTTTCTCAGCTCGAAACGCCGGTCCCAATGTATACACTTTTTTTAGCCGACTGAAAAGTCGTTAATATAGAAATTATTCAGCAAAACCTCACCTCACCATGGCTTCCAAATGCAATTGAGAGCTAACAGAAAGATACATAGGATCCTCCTTAAGTCCATCCGATCCATTCAGAGCCTCAGATGACGTGGTGACCACATCGAAAACCTCTCCTCCACCTTCACAATCGTTTCGTGTTAGTTTCGGGGTATCAATGTGGATGAAGTCACGAGACATGAAGAACTCATGAGTCTCGCGGAAGATAGCGGATCGAGCACGGAGAAGAGCAGCGAACTGGGCGTTTCTCGCTCGAAGATGCGTCTTTTTCCGGAGATTATCAGCAGATAGATCATCGTATCGAGGCTGAAAAAAGAACTGTATTTGTGTTACTCTACTGCTTAATCATACATTTTCATCCTTCCCCATTACTCTTAATTTCTCAGCGACGAATTCTGTTTCCTGTTGTGATCCTTGACTTTTCTCCACTCTGCCGGATGCTCGAATTGCACTGCCCACTTTCACTGGAAGCGTTAGAGTTGGATTCCAGAAAACTCTTCATTATACCTTCTTGTCCTTCATCTTTGTTTGCAACTAATTGAGTTAATCCTTGTGATTTCCCATCATCAATTCTCACGAATACGTTCTTTCCACTTCTTTGGACACTTTTCGCCCAGCCATCCAATGTTTTTGTGGAGAACCCTCGAAGAAACCTCATTTCGAATCTGAAAATAAATCTTGATGATTATTCTTTGCATTTTCCTCTATTTTGAGATACGAGATGTGCGAGTGACATAGTCTCGCCTCGACTCAATTGCACTATTGCATGCACACTCTGAATGCGCGACACTATTTCCGAGGGGGGTTTGTCTCGCGCAATCATCGTTGTCCCCGAGATTGACAAGCGAGGGAAGGCGTTGAAAAAAAAAAGAAGAAAGAAGAGGAGAAGATTCGCAACTTTCTTTCTCAGTTTTTGGATGTCTAGGATCGTGAGAGAGATTGGACACTGACTCTTTTTCTAATGTCTTGAGAAACCAAAAATCCGAATCTCGAAGTTCTTGGGTGGAACTTTTCCTCATAATCAGGTCTCAAGTTCAATTGATCCTCTAGTTTCGCATTCTGAAACGAAAATCTGCGAAACGTTCACCTAATTCAAGTAATGACCTCAAAAAATTGCCTGCATTAGTGTTATTTGACTTATTTTATTGGTGTCTAGAATGTCGATTTTACCTTGGACCCGATTATGAGAAAAAGTTCAACCCAAGAACTTGTGCAGGCTCCTTGTATTTTGGTCTATACTAGAATTCCAACTTAATTTCACAGTTATAATTTTTATGAAATTACTAGAATCTTCCGCCTGATGTCCCCTTACTTTTCGACCTCACAGTCGTGCTAATTTGATAACAAACACTCCCTATAACATCTCCTGATTTCGTAATCTTCACTATGGAAATACATTCTTTAGTTTTTCGGTGCCGCGTGCTTTTCCCCAATATTCTTTTGTCTCTTTCCTTCGTACCTTCCAAATTATGATGAAACAAGTTAAGGGGAGTTTGTGTGCTCTAAAGGTGGGCAAACAAAAAGCCTTCTTCCCTCGGCTCTACTACTACCATTGGAGCTTCCGATTTGTCTTTCGTCAAACATACACGGCGCCTCTCGAACTTTTTTAGCTCGGGGTGAGATGGGAGCTTTCGGGATTTTTTTCTCTGCTGTGAACTCGCGGTGGTTAGGTGCCAATTTCCGTTGTTTCATCCTTCTCTGGCTCAATGTGGACCAAAAGAGCCGTCTCCTCTCGTCATGCCCCCAGAATCACACGTATCGATGGGAGGGGTGTCAAATTTCTATGCGTTGACGGCAAAAGAGCAAAAGAAGCCAGACATTTTATATAGATGCGCGGGATGGCAGAAACCTTTCTCCCATTCGCTTTTCTCCGAATTTGTCTTGTACTCCAACAAAGAGTATTGGGGTTTAAAAATGCGAGACGACGAACATGCAAGAGATTTCCTGGCAATCAGAGCACGAAGAGGAAGGGCGTGTTCTTCTTTTCTTGACTTTTTTCTTTCTCTTTTCATTGCTCACAAATCGTTAAACTTTTTTTTCTTTCAGTGATGTAAGAAGAAAACGAAGTAGTTCTAAAACTTAGTTTCGCGGGTTCAAAAATACTCTTTCTTATCGTTTTGACTCTGAGATTCTATGATAAATCCTCGAGATTACGGTATTTGGATGTAAAAAAACAGAAATTAGACTATGAGTAATCAATGTTTTGACCAAAGATTAGACTGTTCATATTTCCCTCCTCCATCTTCCAGTTTTGCTTCTGTCTTCCCGAGTCTTCTGTCAACTTATGAGTCATATCAATAATCAAAAAGAAGTCTGGCTCTTCAGATTCCACAGTACATTTCTCTTTGTTTCTCTAAATCTCTGACTTTTTGTTTCGATTCAACATCACTCATACTCCTCCATTCCGATTTCACTGACAGAGACACCGCCCTGCAATCACCGAAAAATGCCTCAGTCTGTGTCTTTATGATGATAGTGTGAAATAGAAATGAAGGAGAGAAAGAAGGTCACATTACTATCAAAAAATGGGAATAGCGTCTGACACCCCTCTCGTCTCTTTCTCCTCTTTGTTTCATCTTCATGTTCGTTTCGTTTTTGAGTTTTGAGAAGGTTTAGGTTGTTTTATATATTTTCACTTTTTTCTGAAGAATCTATTGATAGAGGAACTCCAGATGGGCAAGGACTACAAGTACGGCAATGGATATCGTCCATATGGATATGCTCCGGCGCCTGCTGCTCCATCCATGGAGATCACCATAAATCAAGTGAGCTTTTTTTCTTAGGTCAGGTACCAGAAACTATCCAAACCAAGAAGTTTTCAGAACCAAGGTTCGTCTTCTTCCTCGTCTCTGCCACGTTATGGGAACGCGTCTGCGTCCTCTCTTCCTCGCCGTATGGCTCCTCCATCGGCCCCACCACCACCACCACCAGAGTATTGTGTTCCAGATCAACCTGGATTCAACCCGATGTGGTTCGATCGATTCCCAAGAAGGGAGAATCGAGGAATGTTCCGACTGTGTCTTGTGGAGCTGATGTTGGGTGGTGAGTGTTTTCTTGCTAATTGGCAGCGAAACCGAAATATTTTCAGTGGTAATTTTCGGAGGTGGAATCTGGTGTTACCGTGATACTTCGGATTACTGTCCGTACTACTCAGCCATCTGGACATCCGTAATCTATATCATCAACGCCATCGTTGGTATAGTAGCAGCCAAAAGAGGGGCAATCAACCTTTACATGGCGCACTTGACACTCTCTCTAGTGTCTGTAATGATGTGCCTGATCAGTGGAGGTATCTCAGCAAGAAACTGGCATACTGTCGGAACCTATCACCATCCGAGAATCGAACGAGACCAAGCGTTCTGTTTGTTGGGTCAACACGATTCTGCTAGGTAAGATTGCCTTTGAAATATCGTTCCAAATAAGTACCTTTCTACAGAATTTCGTACATTTTCTCCCATATGGACAAATACGATTTTTCATATTGCCTCTGGCAGTTGAAAGTAGGAGTCGCCGTAAACTCCGTGCAATTCGTTGTTGCTGCTCTCGAAAGTAATCGTTGAATTCTATTTAAAATCTCCTAATAATGTTTTTTACAGTTTTCCTCAACATCCTGTCAGCGATCTTGTGCATGAAGAGGACTTGTACTACGTGTTTCTGAATCTCATCTATCTTTGTGTTCACAAATTATAGCGCATGAAAATTACGGTTTTACCTTTTTTTTATAACTTTCTTTGTCATATTCTAAACCATACGCATTCTAGATATATTTATGTGCAAATTGTTCACTTTTGTGTCGGAAATGTAGCTCAGTTTTTTGTTTAATCTCACGCAACTGCTTTATTTTTTCGTTTTTAAGAACTGACTCACCCGTTTCCTCCGCCAAAAAATGAATTCGATCAACTCTGATGTTTTCCTGAAATAAATTGAGTCATTTTCCTATTCACTCATTAAATCTATGAATCAAGAAAAACTAGGACGATTCTACCGATTTTGACCAAGCGGAAAACTGATCGTTCAAAGATAATTTATTAAAAATCATCGCAACAACAAAGAACTCGAAAACAACAAAATTAAGTAAAAAAGCTAAACTCTACAAAAAAGCGAATTATTGCTGAGCAATCTTCTGAAGAGCCGCTTCGTCTCCTTGTGACATGCTTGTCAATCGTTTTCCAAGCTTCTCGTGGACATCAAGATATTTGGCAACGCAACGATCCAGGCATACTGCTTCTCCCTGAAGAAATCTGATACTGGATTGATAGTCAAACAAGTAAGGAATAGGTATTTTTGTGCAGATACCAGACGGAAAATTCCCAATAGAGATATACACATTTTTGTAAAAACTTCAAATGTTTATTGTCTTCATTTCTATCTAGCTTTCGCTTTCAGTCTGCGTTATAGTATCACTACTCAGCAGACACTCTCATACTATGTCGTAGTCTCATTTTCTGAGCCTGTACTTCAAATATACCTTGGTCAATTCAGACTCCTTGAAGGCAGTGGCAATACACTTGGCTTGGCATGCGTTAGTCATCCGGCGGTACATATCCGACATCATTTCCACCTTAAAAATAATTTAAGTCATTTAAGATTAACAGGAACTCACCTCCAACTCGGCAACCTGTGCCATCTGTGCGTCAGTGGCCATTTTTGAAGACTTCTGAGATGGAGAACTTATCAAACCGTTCCGTTAGAAAAAAAAGATACTGAGTGGGATGAAACCAAATTGGAAATAAAGAAATCGAACAGAGAACAATGTTTCGATTTATTATATGAAAAGTGTAAGCAAAGTGGAATATACAAATCTATTATTAGGCTGATGGTGCAGTGTGACCTCGCTTTTCGAAAATGGTGAGAAAACCTTATGATGCGTCTGAAGTGTGTCATTTGCCTAATGAAGTGAATCTTCTAGATGCATCCGTCACAGGTGTAGAATGAAAAGTTGGTGTTGCTGTCGAACGTGAAAAAGAGACCATTAGAACTAGTAACCTGTGATAAGAAACGTATCTTATTCTCTGCACTTTCGGTCCATAGTACGCCATCGCGTACTCCGTTCCGTCGGCCGGTCCCAGTAGTTGAAGACTGATCAGGACGATGTCGACCAGCCAGAATACAACAAGACCGCCCATCGAGAACATTTTTACGAAACCTGTAGAAGCACAATAATTATGGATATTACAGGAATGCTTTTACCAAGTGCATAGTACCCGAGATAAATCCGATCGATTCCGAAGAATCCAAGAAATATTGAGAGGAGGACTGCAGTTGTGTAGTTTATATGAGCTCCATAGTGACAAGCATCGGGGATCTAGAAAACCACTATTGAGATCGAAAAGATTTATCTGAAAACATACCGTTTTGTTGAAAACTCCATGCTGCTTGCCGATACAGTTGATGTAATCTGCAGACTCACACATCACTGTAAACTGATTAATCCGTTTATTTGAAATCTTGTTGCAATTTTTCACAAACCTTGAACCGAATTGTCAGCGGCACATGTTACGGATTGTTGAGTAACAGGATCGACCGCATAATTTTTGCACAGATACCTGGAAAAAGTTGAAAGTTTCTCATATTCAAATGCTGTATCAAGTGAAAACTCACTGCGTCGGGTCTAAATCCGTGCACATAATAGTTGCATCACTGGCCGACAGTGGAATTATCCACAGTGATACAAGTAGCTGAAAATTGACAGGTCGCATCGCATTTCCACGGGCGGCCAGACTGTAATTGCTAAATGTTTATTCAATATGAAAAATAGGAGGAACGAGACAAAGGATTTATTGAAGAAAAACGGAGAATTTTTTCCCCATCGAAGTGAGGAAAGCACGCTCTACTGACGAGTGTGAGAGACGGAGACGCAGAGACATCAGACGTTTCAAGAAAGTAAAAGAAGGGGAAAACTCCAAATTCTCAGAAAGTTTAGCCAGAACAAGAGTTGGGATAGAAGTTGTGGAGTGAACCTAAAAAGAATGAACTCGAGAAGAAATTTAGGTCTGAAGATGCTTAAGTAGTTAGTTAGAGAAATTTCAAGATCAGTACGATGTCATCTTGAACTTTGAAAAAAATGAACACGTGAAGTGGCAATTTTCTCGAAAGAAAAATTACGATGAGCGCTTCTCTCAAATACACTGTCATTTTTCAATTCCAAAATGAGCAGTGATGAAAAACTGCATGATTCTCGTGGAATGCCACAAGTAAGTATTGAAAGACACTGCATCTCTCAAAACGGTGAAATGTTCAGCCTGGATTCATTATAAAACACCAGAGTAGTGACCATAAGTGGAAAGTGTTGCGTAATATCTACTCGGGACCTTTTTCTGATGTCTATGTTGTAGCTGATGTGAGTAGAAGGATATGATCGGCAATGGAACGATAAACTCAAATTTAGGTGGCAACAAATGAAAAGTATGCGATGAAATGCGAAAGACAGGAGGGGAATTCTCGTCCCGTTCTGAAACTTGATGTGTTGGTTCTTATGGCCACAAAAGGGCTCAAAGGGTTTCCGAGATTTGTGGCCGCTGGAAGAACCGATGTATACAGGTCTTAGGCAAACTCAGTGATCAATAGTAAAAAAAACAATGTTAAGGTACTGTATCATGCAACTCGTCGGTCCTGATCTTGGACGCTTGCGTAGAACTAGGCCGGAACGCCGTTTCTCCCTTGCCACAGCTCTTCAAATTCTTGGGCAAACTTTAAGACGACTCGAAGACCTACATAACTGTGGATGGCTCTGTCGTGATGTCAAAGCTCCGAACTTCTGCATCGGCATTGGAGAGTATGAGTCTACTGTCTACATTCTTGATTTCGGATTTGCTCGAAAGTTTGTGTACGTTTATTTCATGAGAGCACAGAAAAGCGATAGAGAACTAATTCCAGGGACAAAGAAGGAAAAATCATTCCACCAAGAAGCGCTGCTGCTCTCATGGGAACTTTCCAATACTGTGCAGTTTCTGCCCATTCTCATAAAGATCAGTGTGCCCGAGACGACTTGGAAAGTTGGTTCTACATGGCTGTGGAACTGCTGAAAGGACCTCTTCCCTGGGCAAGTATCGATGGCCATAAAAATCACAAGTTGATCGGTGATGCGAAACTGGAAATCAGATCGGAACCGGCGAGATCTGAGTTTTTTGAAGGGGTTCCGAAGCAATTCAATGAGATTCTCACTATTCTTGATGCAACGGATTTCTTCGACCGTCCGAACTACAAACGTCTGGGTGATTTACTCGCGGAAGCAGCTGCGGAAAATAATGTGACATTGAAAGAACAGCTGGATTGGCAAAACAACGAAAGGATGCAGCAGAAGGCTATTTTTGTTGGAGAGCTCGGAGAATCGCATCAGGCTTCGGCGAAACTGGACGCGAAAGATAATCCGAACGAATCCATGGATATCGAGTTTGATGAATTACCGTGAGCAACTAATGAGCATAAAATTAAACTTGATTTTTGTTTCCAGTGGCAAGGATAATCTTTCAAAATCGTTCAGCGGAGAGGCATGTTCGAATAGGTAAATCAAATTAATGGAGTGAAATTGAGATCTCAATTTTTCAGAAAACACTGACACTGCGACTGCCAAAACAACCAATGCGCATTCCAAAAGTTAAACTTTCCGGTTTTAGCTAAGTGAATAAAACATTTAACGACTTCTGAAAAAAATTTCAAGAAAAGGGGAAACAATGAGAAAGCATTCAGGGAAACTATAATTGAAAAAGAGACGTGAGAAAGCGTGATCGTGTTGAAACCAATCTGTTTTTGGGTGACCTCTGCGCCTTTGAAATACAGTAACCTTCAAAATTCTTCTCGTCTTCGCAATATTTCTCACCTTTTTCATGACCTTCAAGCTTTTTGAACTCAGTTCTATTGTATCCCCGCAAAACATTGAAAATGTCGTTCGAGAGACCGAAAGATTTCAAAATCAGCCTGTCGAAGTCAGTGGATGTGCTGAGTCACAACAGTGATGTAAGCTTGCGGCATTTCAACAACTTAGTAGTTTGACGTATTTAACTTTCAGCTTTTGAAAACCGACAAACATACTTTTCTACTAAAGGAGAAATTCAAAATGGACGCACTGGTGAACCAGAACCCGGAGCATACTGAATGTAATTTTATTCCGAGGTCACTTGCAATACGAAAATTTTCAGTTATTTATAAAACTGCCAAAGGTCAAAATGTCAGTGCAACCTTCGAGAAACTGCATCGAGAAGTTTTGGATCTCCAGTTTGCCGCAACAGCACTCCCAGTTCGTTTTTTCTAGTGTTGAAATATATATGATATTGCTTTCCAGCGTGCGAACATCGTACCTGTCTATGAGTCTTCTGCAAAATCTGGACTGAAAAACTCTGGACAGGAACTCTGGTTCTGGACGATCGAAAATGAACGAAGGCTGAAGATTAAGATGACGATTTCATCTCGACCAAGTGAGTTTCTTCCGGTCCATCGTGTTAATGTTCTGGTGCTATTCAGAATCCATAGTATTCCCAGACGCCATACCCCCAAAGTTCATTCAATTTAGAATGAACAGAAAGATACCAGCTTCTACAAAACTCAAGGATCAATTCGAGTGAGTTTCAAATATCGATATTATTAATATCACCACTACTTTTTTAGCCAATTCATGAACGGAGGAGGTCTGTTGATTGATTTTATCATGGATGCTGTTTGGCCAGCGATGATTAAAACTGATGAACTGCGAAAAGAGCAACTGTTGAGTAAGAAGGAACAGCTGAATTCAACGATGTTCGCGAATAATTCGCGAACTTTTTCTGGCAGTGACCGTGGAGTTGGGAGAAAGTTTGAAAGCAGAAGAGATGGCCGTGACAATCGTGCCAACTTCCAATCAAACCACAAAAAGGAAGAACGCACTATGTACGATAAAGGAGATCGCATTCCACGCCACATTTCAAAGTTCAGTCAGCCAGAAAGTTCGAGAGGACAGCAGAAACCGCCTATCCGTAATCATTGTCCCATCTCTAGTCTCTTGGTGCCAGATATTGGGAACGGTCGAATGATAGGAAGAAGTTTTGAACATATCCGTAAAGATAACATTCCCGAAATTGGTAACAACTATCAGCAAGATCATCGCTCGGAGCTCCAACTGAAAGGATTCGGTAAACCCAAAAGAAGAAGCAAATCTCGTCGACCAAACCACCGTGCAAGCGACACTGGTGATTGGCGAAACCCAACAGTTTAAATTGCTGCCATACCTTTTTTCTATTTCCTCTCACTGTGTAATCCAGTTCGCTCGCTCGATTCATATTCGTTCTCGTCTAGTTTTATTCCCACCCAGTTTTTATTCAAGTTTCGGATGATAATGAATTTTTTATGCTTGAATTTTCTTTTATTTATGTGCAAGTTTTCGTTAAGATCTAGGAAGGAAATACTCGTAATCGGGGAACAAAATAAAACAACAATTTGTTAGCGATATTACAGAAAAAAAATATGCTAAGATATAGAGCCAATCTAAAGAAGCATCCAATCACACGTCCCTGGGGAATCCTCCTCCAGAGTGGCAAACCGCTCACAGATCTTCGACAAGAGGTTTGAGTCCGGCTTCGGACCGTTCGGACCGTGAAACGCGGCAAGTTCGGCGAACACCGTCTTCTCCATTCCCGGCCAACGTTTGTAGGATAAGACACGACAGTGTTTGAGGGAAAGGAGTGGGTCCTTCTTCATGACACGAGCGATCTTGGCTTTGGTCATGAAATAACAGCATTTCTCGATGAATGTCCCATTGGCTTCTATCTCTTCGCCACACTTCTTAATGTGCTCCATCGCTTGTTCATAGTTGCCACGTTGGAACTGGAAATATGGAATCTTGCTGAATTCATTTCACTCTTCCAACTCACCTCCATCGTTGCGATCCGTCGAATGATCATTGAACGAATATTTTTGATTGTCGTTCCCATGGCAAGCTGCATGGCCTCGTCGAATTGATCCTTTGCCTTTTCGTACATGCCTTGGGAGGTGTGGAAGCATCCACACTGCATGTAGACTCTGATTCTCGCATAAATGTCCGCCACATGCATGTTCTTCAAAATCGCGACGCTATCGAGGTGTTTTCCGGTTGCTGCGCAGAGAAGAGCGCGACTGAAATAGATGGTGAAACTTTTGAATATATCAAAAATATTACCGAATGCCCGCCTCGAATTCCGAATGAGAGTTTAAGTATTGGATAGACTCCTTGCACTGTTTCCACTTCTGAGTCAGAAAGTTTCTCTCGAAGTTAATCACCGCCTCAGCAATAACACCGTGACGCTGACACTGCCATAGATTTTTGTCCGAAAATATTGATGATTTTTGAAGGATATCCAAAGCTTTCTGATATTCGCCTTGGGCCGCATGTCCGTATGCAATGTTCGCCAGAGCAACAGCCTAGAATGATACATTTCGGAAATCAATAGTTTTGATGTACAGATTGAAGAAAAGGTATGAACTGATGATGTTCAGTGCAAAATTGTGAAATCTGCTTAATGTAACTAGCAATTTCCATCAAAAGTAATGTTTTTTGGCCAGCACTGTGTAGAAACTTACGAATGGCTCAGATATGAACTTTCCTCCCTCTCCATGGATCATGTTGCTGCGCATGAGCTCCTCCCCAGAAGAAATGGCTTGTTCGAAGAATCCATTGCGCACCCTAAAAATAGGCTTCTAGAGTTTCGAAACCTCTGAATTGAAAAAAATAGACTCCAAACTGGAAAATAGACAAAACTTACATGTTGCTCGTGATTATGGAGTATCCAAACGCGGACACTTTCCGAGATCGCTCATCTGAATCCGACTCTAGCGGGCAGGCAAAGCCCGTCTCGGCAATCCGTCCATACTTCAATCGGAAATGGCCTTCTGAGATGTCCTTGATGAGCATTAGCATCTTTCCGTATGAATCCAACTCGTGAACCACTTCAAAGTCCTCTTCCGCGTTTCTGCAGCATGGTCCCGTGCGATGATGACCGTGGAGGCTGGAAAATATGAGACTTTTCCGGTTCACCGTTAGAAACGTACTCATCAATGTGTCTCAAAGCCTTTCTGACAATTCGCCGGTCCTTGTCGACGTTTCGGCTCTCTGAAGCTATATGATTTGTGTAAACACGTTTCAAGTGATTTTCTAACTCTTACTGATGGATTTATCTTCCAAAATCGCGCCTCCACCAATGAAATCTAAAGTGTGAAGTTCGGTGTTGGCCAGTTGATGAGCAATCTCGTCGGATCTGATCTGTGCTTGTTGAAGACTCTCATGAAGTAACTGGCGAGCCATTGGTCTGTAACCGATGATAACTTTTCTCAACTTCAATTGCACTTTCGGACTCACATGTCCCCAAACAACCGGCAGACTCTGGCCTGTATAATTGGTCCGTACATCATTGGCGTATGGTTGGGCACACCAAGACGATGGGTTCTCGCAAAATGCGTGATGTCTTCAGTCAACCTATGAAAAAACGGTGCCTTATTTTCTTGAAAATTCAACATACTCGAACATGGACAAATCGAAGAATTTTTTGAAAGCTCTTGTCGCCTTTAGAATATTCTTATGTTGAACAGCTATGATTCCTTCCAGAAGATGTGCTTCGTAAACGTCCTTGTGATATGTTTTTACTTGTTCTGTCATCGTTAGCAAATCTGCCATCGGGAATGTTGCAAGCGGGTTCTTCTGAATTATGGTGATGAATGAAGCGAATGATTCGCGAGCTCGACTGGAGCAGTCGAGAAAGTACGGAAGGACTGGATACGGCAGAGAAGACGGATTCCTATAGGAAAAGTTTTTTTGATTCAAATTGAATACGCAATCAACTCACACAATTTGGTTTCCATTTAGGATCCAGAATCGCATGGCTGTGGACAGCTGGAAGATGGTGTCCGTGTCGGACTTGTTCCATTGGGCGAGAATCTGGAAGAAGTTGGTCTGATCGAAACGTTTGATAAGAACCTCACCTTCTTGAGCCAGCGATAGAGGAATGAGTGAGTGGAAGAGAAGTGAAGATCATCTCTTGTGGCATACTCGATTGCCTCGTGTCTCGGATCGTCTCTCGGCAAACTGGGGTCCTTGGCGTACTTGTTGGTGTAAAACTCGTCTTCCATGGCCAAGTTGACGTCGGCTTCTTCACAAGCGATTTGTTCCATGCTTAATTTTTGACGATAAAACGATATGAGTCAGATTTCAACTCACGCTGCATAGAACTTCAAGCAAATCTCGCGATCATCTCCAAAAGCTTCTCGAGTGATAACACGCATAGTGTCATAGGTGAGCTCAGCTGGTGAAGACATCAACGCGTAGAGAAAGTGGAAGAGTCTGAAAAATGCTGCGTAGAGACTACGACTGAAGCAAATACATCCTACCTCAATTTTTCCTGACCAGAAAACGGCTCCAAAATACTGGGCTTGTGAAGATGACCGAAGTGGGTTTGGAACAGAATGCGGATGAGATAGAAGATAGAAATCTGGGAACTTTAAGTTTATTTGACATTTTCCTTTGACAAGGGTAACCTTCATCGGCGACAACGGTTCTCCCAGTAAATTGTTGAAGACATGTCCGAATAAAGAATCTAAATTTGGATAACTCCGTTTGAAGGTAGGTCGTTGAGCTTTTTGCATACCTGAAATATTTTTAAAACATTGGAAAAGAGAAAAGAAGATATTTAAGAAAAAAATTAAGGTTGTTGTCTGCAAACACATTTAAAACAACGCATGATCTCTTAAGGTACAGTAATCAAGTTCAATTTTTTCGAACTCAAAGGAAAGTTTAAAGTTTAGTTCACTTTTCAGGTTGAATTTTCAGGCTTCTGGGGACATTACACGTCTCTACTTTTTTTTTGCAAAAAATGAGAATCAAGAAAAATCGTGTTTATTTATTTATCCTCAAAGGGAATTAAAATCAGTTGGAATGATTGAGGGATCCGAATTTGAAGGAGTCTCTAGAAATCTGCGCACATCTAATCCGTGGCCATACTCTAATACTAATGTAAGAAAAAATCAAAACTCTGGAAACGGGTTTAGGCCACCGTTGAGCTCATACAAGAATCGATTTTCCAACGACAAAATTTGCTCGAAAAATCGTGAGACACGGATTTTCGCTCAGTTTTTTATGGCAGAACTGCAGATTACAATCCTTCAAAAACGAGATCGAGTCATTCGGATGCAACAAGAGAGCTGAAAATGAGTTTAGGGCTGGAACCGTTCAATAAACGCCATTCACACTCTGAGCAGAAAGATTCCAAAAAAGGAATAAAATCAATCTTCAACTCTAGATCATCCCAGGGATCTATAAGTAAGTATGAATCTTGAAGAAAGCTTAGGATATTTTAATTTAGATGAATGCACTTCCAAGAATCTCGTCGAAGAAACCAAAATCAATCAAAGAAAACCACTCGAGTTCTACTACAGTGCATACTCCTACAGAAAGAACCTCCCATCTCTGTGTGATTCTCATGACGATGCTCCGTCGCCACGTGGATTGGCGAGAAACGGAGAATCTATGAAAAAATCGCCTCCAGCAAGCATCAAACCAACTTCTACTTTGGCGAAACCCGAAAAGACTCTTCAAGTCCAGCCGATTAAAAATATGGATGTCCAGGTTTTGAAGCCTGTTGAAAGTATGTGACGCCAAAACTGTTTAGCTCCTAACGTTAATTTGTTTAGTTTCTCCTGACACTATGAAAATAGAAACTCGCCGTACGATTATTTGTGAAGGTGGAATTTCTTTCGAGGAGATCAGTACCATTCATTTCCCAAAAGATCTTCCATCCAACGTTCAAGTCATCGCTGCTCAATTCGTTCAAAGCAACTAATCGAATTTAAAACTTTTTTTGTTACCAACTTATTTTTCTGATTTCTCACTGATTACGATTACTGAATGAACTTATTGGTTGAAAAGTTGAAAATTTGAAAATATTTTTCACAGAAAAATGTCGTCATATGTAAGGTTCGTCGTCATCCGCGATGTTTGCGTACTGTTTCTCTGCACAACTTTCCCTTCGCATTTTTTCGTTGTTTCTGGGCAGAGTATTCTGAACAGGCTCACAGAATGGCAACTAAAGACAGAAAACGACGTGGAAAATGGGACGCTTTCAAATCAGATGATGGTCCTTCCTCGTCCGGCGCTGGCAGTTCTGATAAGGATGCCGGGTCTGCTGGTGAGACTAGACAAATAGATTGTAGCAAAAAAACAAATCAATTCATTTTTTAGTTCCGAAGGCAGCTTCGCACAACTTAGGTGCTGACAATACGTCTTCGGTTATGACTGACGAGTTCGGAGCGAAGGATTATCGAAGAGATATGCCACTCAAAGTATGTGTGGTATAGAAAAATTGTCAAATGATACGGCAAAACGAAACATCAGTTGTAAATTGTGTCACTGAGTAAAAGCAAGGTTTTTTCCAAATAATAGTTGCGATCGGTGTGTGCACCCTTAAACGTTGAGAAATTCCCGGTTTTGTATTTTTTTTTTTTCGAGAATTCAAATTACATAATGGATAGGTTTTTGTATAATCAAAACTACTGAAACATCCAAACTGTTTTTTTCGACAAAAAATTAGACTTAATATTAGAATTCAACTGCGGCTCTTCTGAGCTATAAAATGCTGGAAATGTGCAAATTGAGAAAAATTATCTCATTTCTTACTGTTCGCATCGAAGTAGCTTCAAATAGCGTTTAAATCACTTCCTGGAATTCTTTTTGCGGCGCAAAGATCAATTTTAAAATCACCCGGGAGGTCGGGGCAATCTCCCGAGTGCATACACTGCTTCCAATTTACTGTTTTGAAGGGATACAAAATAAGTATGAAAAATGTTTGCAATGGTTTCAGACAGACTTCTCAGCTCGACCATTATGGGTAGCTCCTGATGGGCACATCTTCTTGGAGTCATTCAGTCCAGTCTACAAACACGCCAGAGATTTCCTCATCGCCATTTCTGAGGTTAGGGCCCTATCAATAGATGCAAATTCAGAATAATAACGAATATTTCAGCCCATCTGTCGTCCTCAACATATTCACGAATATCAGTTGACCGCCTATTCCCTCTATGCTGCCGTTTCAGTTGGTCTTCAGACCAAAGATATCATTGAATATCTGGAGAGGTTGAGCAAGAGTCAACTGCCGAAAGGAGTCATTACCTTCATTCAAATGTGTACCGTCAGTTATGGAAAGGTGAAGCTGGTACTCAAACACAATAGATATTTCGTGGAGTCTCGACATTCTGATGTGATGCAAAAGCTTCTCAAGGATCCAGTTATCCAAACATGCATTCTTGATGATCGAGTCCAACAGGCAGAACAGACGAGTATGCCGCAACAAGAAAAAATAAAGTTTTCCCATGGAAATGAAAAGGACGGCACGGATAAAGACGGAACAGAAAACGCAGATGGAAAAGTGCCTGCTGATATCGATGAGTTTTATGGAAAAATGGACGGAGATGATGAGGAAGATGCAGAAATTCGAAATCTGCAACTTCTGACATTCGAAATCAAACAAGAAACGATTGAAACCGTCCAGAGAAGATGCATCGAGTTGGAGTATCCACTGTTGGCCGAGTACGATTTCAGAAACGACACAATGAATCCAAATCTTGGAATCGATTTGAAACCATCGACCACTCTTCGTCCTTATCAAGAGAAATCCCTTCGGAAAATGTTCGGAAATAGTCGTGCTCGAAGTGGAGTCATCGTTTTGCCATGTGGTGCCGGAAAGACATTGGTTGGAGTTACTGCGGTGACTACCGTCAACAAGAGATGCTTAGTACTTGCCAACTCCAACGTGTCTGTTGAACAATGGAGAGCTCAGTTCAAACTATGGAGTACTATTCAAGACAAACAACTTGTTCGATTCACAAGAGAGGCCAAGGATCCTGCACCATCCGGAGCTGATGCTACTAAGGTGAGTACACTTTTTGTGGTAAAGACCTATGCATCACTTCCAGCCTGTCGTGTGCATCAGCACCTACTCCATGGTTGCTTACTCTGGACGTCGTACACTGCAAGCAGAGGAAGCCATGAAGTTCATCGAAAAGCAAGAATGGGGACTCCTTTTGCTTGATGAAGTACACACGATCCCCGCGAAAATGTTCCGTAGAGTGCTCACAATTGTGCAGGCTCATTGTAAATTGGGTCTCACGGCTACCCTTGTTCGTGAAGATGACAAAATCACAGACTTGAACTTCTTGATTGGACCAAAAATATACGAAGCTAATTGGATGGAGTTGCAGAAGGCTGGTCATATTGCAAAAGTGCAATGTGCAGAAGTATGGTGTCCGATGACATCTGAGTTTTATTCATATTATCTAAGGTAGTCTGGGTGATTTAAATAAAAATAACGGAAAAAACTTTTAGATCTCAAATCGCCCGTAAACTTTTGCTCGCTGTAATGAATCCTAACAAATTCCGTATCTGTCAATTTCTCATCAAGTTCCACGAACGCCGTAACGACAAGATTATTGTGTTCTCAGATAACGTCTTCGCTTTGAAACGATATGCGATTGAAATGTCGAAGCCGTTCTTGTACGGAGAAACATCGCAGAACGAGCGTATGAAGATTCTCCAGAATTTCCAATACAATCCACGTGTCAACACAATCTTTGTATCGAAAGTTGCCGATACTTCGTTCGATTTGCCAGAAGCCAATGTACTCATCCAGATTTCGGCTCATGGAGGATCTCGAAGACAAGAAGCACAACGTCTCGGACGAATTCTTCGTGCCAAGAAACACTCGACGGATCAGTTCAACGCCTTTTTCTACTCTCTTGTATCACAGGACACTGTAGAAATGGGATATTCTAGAAAACGTCAACGGTTCTTGGTGAATCAAGGATACGCGTACAAAGTGGTCAACAGATTGCCCGGAATGGAGCAAGAAGATTTGAAGTTGGCAACAAGAGAGTCTCATGTTCAACTACTCGCTCAAGTTCTTGCAACGTCCGATGCCGATGCAGAGGAAGAAGATATCAAGGTAGTTTTTTCGTGAACATTCAAAGCCAATATAATCGGTTTTAGGAGGAGCTCGCCGATGGCACGATTCGTGTCTCTCGCCGTGAAGCAACGATGGGTTCGATGTCTGGTGGCCAAGGAGCACAGTATCATGCAAAGGCAAAAGCAATCACTGAGAGACATCCACTCTTCAAACGATTCCGCCAGTGAATACTTTATCATCTTGTTCCTAACTTTTTCAATCTCACTTAAATATTAATGGATCTTCCCAGTTTAATGCATCTACGAGTTCGGTGTTTGTATTGTGAATTCAGAATTGTGTACAACAATAAATTTCAACAATTTTCTTTCCAAATTGACCTCATTACAGAAGGGAGCATTTTGCTTGTTATATACGCTCTAATAAGAGCCTATTAGGGAATGGAGACAATATATTTACAATGGAACGCAACATTCTGCTCCGTTGTTCCTGGAATGAGCTCCGAGAATGAGACGATATTCTGTGAGATTCTTCCAGAACTTTGCAGGATTTATGAGCAAACACGATTCTCTGATTCTTTGCATATATTGATCAGACATCTGAGGTTTGGAGATGAGAAAAAGCGGTGAGTTACTTTTGATCTTCAACAAAGATATTCGAAAATTCAGTCCTGATGATTTGGTGTTTCAAATCCAAGGAATCAGATGCTTGGCTGTGTTGGAGAATTGCAAAGCTGTGAGGCAAAAGAGAATGACAGAAACCGACGAGATGATGTTCGGAATATTTGGACAAGGTATATTCGATTCGTACTGAACCTCTCCAAAAATAAACAGCAATTCCTTTAATAGACCGACACCCCTTTCCGTCACTTTGACCAAAAATTTATCTCGATTTCTGCAACAGTTATAGAACAGCTGTCAATCAACATAATGTTGAAAACAACGTAAGTTGACTACTATTGCATAACTGTTACAGGAACTGAAATAAATTCGGTGCAAGTGACAGTAAGGGATGCCGCTGTATTAGAGGAATGACGGGTTTGAACATACTTATCAATTGCTCCAAGTATACCATTTTTCCCTTAAAATCACCAAATTTAATACTTTTTTGGGCAGACTGTACTTGCTGTATCCGGGATTCTATAAAATTCAATTTTCAGATTCTTCTTTCATCAAAAATTCTGAAATTCCATCGGAAATTCTTGCTCTCAACGCCCGACTCATTCTCCCACGAGCATCTGATCAGTATGTTTCTCACATCGAAATTCGAAATTATGAAATCGATTTGAATCCCTCATACCAAGACATTTTCTCCTGCTCCCCATCAGAAATCAAACTGTGTCAGAAGGAGAAAAATGAGATTTACCTTCATGTGAATCTGAAAAAGGAGAAACAAACAACGAGGAGTGCTATTTTCGAAGCGATCCATTTGATGTTGCAGGAGTTGAAAATAGGGAAAAACTTCAAGAGAATCCGACAGTTATGCATTCCTTTCGTTCATTTCGGAAAAGTTCGAATTTCTGTGAAGTTGGATGAAAAGTCCGGAGATTTGAGAGTGGAGATCTTCAATTTATTCGGTTCCTTATTCGGATTCATTGACATTTCTGAGAATCAGGAGGAAGTCCAACAAGAACTATTTCTGTCCGAGGCAATGTTGAAATCCAAATTCGTATCAGAAGACGTGGAATCTGAAGATTCAGTTGAAGATGTTACTGAAGTTGAAAAGCAGATGCCCTTGGAATCTACACCTGAATTCCTGCCATTACTTATCTCAATTCTTCAAGACAAAATGAATCTTCTGAAGCCTCCACCAAGTGGATTCCTATTCACACCTCTTCCATACCTTGGAATCGACTCCTTGAGACTTGCGGAACTCGAATATCATATCGTTAACGCTTCAGAATTCAAGAGTTGCCAGCTGAAGTCTCCATTCTTGTTGTCTTACAAGACGATGGCTCAAATTGCGCAGTTTTTGGATGAGAAGAACGGAGAGCAAGTCGAAGAGAAATCGGAAATCATACCAAGTAATCCAGTCTTCAAAAATGAAACGCCACTCGTATCTGACCAGTCCGAATTCGAAATTTGTTTATCTTCGCAACAAAAACGGATGCTATTCATCCGCGAGTTGGAAAAGGAACAGTTAAAAAACTCGAATATCGGATCCCAATTCGATGAGCCTGTTTGTCTTCAGTTCTCCATCTTTCCCCAAAAGGAGATCACACGGATTCTGAATCAGTTGATCGTCTTCCACACGATTCTCAGAACTCAATACTCTGAAGACTTTCAGTACCTTTCATCAGGAACCGAGTGTTTTGTGGCTGTCACAGTGAGAGATGTCGAGAATACAGTTTCGGATTTTATTCCTTCCATACAGTGTATGATTCGGTCAAATGGGATTCTGCAAATCATATTCAACCACATCTCGATCGACGGCCGATCGTTGCAAATTTTTTATAGACAGTTCAAGGAGATGTTGAATGCTCGGAACTTCAAACTGCCCCTTGCAACTCTACAGTATCATGAATACTGTAGATCAAGAAAATTTGAAGTTTCTGAGGAAACCTTGGATTACTGGAAACCGTATCTGAACCGAGAGCTAGAACAGCTTCCTTATGACTTACTGGAGCC
Source organism: Caenorhabditis sp. 40 LS-2015 (assembly GCA_900536305.3). Classification (NCBI taxonomy): domain Eukaryota; kingdom Metazoa; phylum Nematoda; class Chromadorea; order Rhabditida; family Rhabditidae; genus Caenorhabditis; species Caenorhabditis tribulationis. Next base: position 96,721 of record LR545739.1, on the reverse strand, counting down.
CTCAGAACATCTCACTGCTTCCTATCTCCATGTCCCCTTTCCCAACTCCATACAGAAAAAGTTTGACACATTGTGTCTCCAAAACTCGCTTTCTCGTTTTGAACTCTTTCTGGGTCTTCTCGAAGTCTCCTTGCATCGAGTCTTTGGAATATCTGGATCACTCGCCTTGGGATTCGCTGTTGATCAAAGGTCTTTCGAATTCTTCGAAACAATTGGCTGCTTCACAAATGTACTCCTCTATCTGACCAGAAATCCTGCAAACGAAAACTTGATGACTCGGTTGAAGACGTGTCAGAAGACGTTGAGAGAATCCAGGAGCCATGGTCATATTCCTTATGAATCTCTGGTGAAGCTGTCTGGAATCGAAGGGGATCTTTTTCAAGTTTTTGTTGTCAGTGATGTTGTGGAGATAGATCCGACTTCCAGTGAAAAGAGCAAGAGAAGAGTTCGTTTCGAAGATGAAACTGTCCACGTAGAGATTATTCAAAATATGGAAGATGTGGGAAGAAAGATGGCAAAATATCCAATGACTTGGTACTTGAGACAGTTTTCAAATGATCAGTTACACGTTGAAGTGGAATATGCAAAGGAACTTTTCAAGGAAAAGACGATTGTGTCTCTGCTAGAAGATTTGTTCAGAACTGTGAATGGAAGTGAGAAACAGAGAAGATTCAAGCTCGAAAAACCTTTCCTGAAAAGCGATTTCCCATCTTCTACTGTATCTCAAATCATCGTGTCTAATCCTCAAGGAGCTAATATTCGCCATCTCCAGAAAAACTCCAAATTCCATTCCGATGCTCTTTCCTCTCGCCTCATCAAGACCCATATCCAGCTTTATTGTCAACTCCTCTCTGAATGTCCAGTTATTATAAATATTCCAAGAAGCCCTGATCTCATTCAAGCAGTGTTAGGATGCTGGAACGCTGGTTTGTATGTCGTCCCGATGCATAGAGATGCTACAAAAGAACAGATTCATAAAACAAGTCGAGGGTTGGGAATGGAAGAAGTTATGATTCTAACCAACTTGGACGAACTCAACGTTGATTCTCGAGGACGAGTGTTCAATCGATCCGTTCTTTATGACATCGCCTATTTGACTTCTACGTCTGGAAGCACTGGAACACCGAAACTTGTGGGTACTTCATTTGAAGGACATTCAAATCTTGCTCGTCAATATACAACTGCATTCCAAATCTCATCCCAAGACACAATCGGACAAGTTGTGGATCCATCCTTTGACATTTTCTTCGCGGACATTGTCAAGACGTTCACCAATGGAGCACGTCTTCTTCTGGCTCGGGATTCTATTGCCACATCTTCAGAACTTTTGGAATGCACCAATGTCTATTTGATGCCCGCATTCCTGTCCAGAATACCAAATACGGAATGTTTGAGAAACTTGGAGACACTGCAGTATGGAGGAGAGCCACTAGCTCCGCAAGTCTTGGAGCAGATATTCAAAGTTAACGGAAATTTGAAAGTGTGGCAAGAGTTTGGTCTGACTGAGCAAACTGTGTACTCTGCGAGAAGGAGAATCCTTCCATACAGACTACAAGATCCAGATGAAATGAGGAAAATTGGAGATTGTTTTGATAACATTCGTCTGGATGTCAGGAGCTTCCATGGATCGAATGAAGAATGCGTTCGTGGGCAACTAATTTTGAAAGGAATTGGTATAATGAGAGGATATTACGGAGTGACGAAGAACCAAATCCAAGAGTTCCCAACTGGAGATGAAGTCAAGAAACTGGAGAACGGAGATGTGGTTTTCATCGGAAGGAAAGATTCACAAGTAAAAGTACGGGGACATCGAATCGACTTGTTTGAGGTATCAGAGTTTTTGAAATACTTAAAAAACAATTATTTTTTTAATTTTCAGATTGAATGCGTAGCTCTCTCAACGAATCTTCTCGAATCTTGCACTTGTGTTGTAATCGATTCCAAAGAATTGGTGTTGTTCTTCAAATTGAAGTCACCGGGAGACGAAGAAACTTCCAAACTTCACACCTATCTGGAGAAGGAACTGGTTTCTTATAAGGTTCCAGATAGACTAATTCATTTGGAACAGTTCCCGCTCACAAGGTGGGTTTTCATAATAAGGGTGTTTTCATAAAATACTGAAAGTTTCAGAACCGGAAAAATCGACAAGAATCAACTTCATGAAATGGCTAAAAGGTTAAAATTCATTACCAAAACTGAGGAACTAGAAGGCACATCTTCTTCTGAAATAAGCTCTTCCAAACGCGAGGGTTTGGCTTGTTCCCTGCTCAAATGGCTCGAGTACTACTCAAAGTGCAAAATCAATTCTACAGACGATGACATTTTCTCATCTGGAGTGGACTCAATATCTGTGATGTTGACAATGCAGAAGTTGAGATCTGAGAAGGTTGAGATTCCCGTGAAGTTGTTTTTCAAATTGAAAACAATACGAAAAATAGTTGACTGGTTCTACAGCACTCCTGCAAACTCCAAAATACCTCAAGGAACCTTGGAGGCTTCTAAGTCCAATGAGAAATCTCACGACCACTTCATCAATCTAAATCACATCCAACAACGGATACTGTTCCTCTCCAGAATGATGCCTTCTACTGATCCATTTTGTCTTCAATTTTCAATTAATCTCCCATCGGTCTCTTCTGATATCCTAACCCAGACAGTCAACATACTCTTCCTGGGGAACAAAATGTTGCGTGCCAAACTTTTAAGGATTCAAGGAGAATATCGATTCAATCTTCTCTCTGGAACTGAAGTTTTTCGAATAATTGGCCTCGAGAACAAAAATGACGTCCAGCCTGCCCCCTTCGAGACGAAAGTTTGGCTAGAGCAAACGGAACCCAAACTGGTCCTTTCCATACATCACTTGATATGTGATGGAAGAAGTTTGAGGATTCTAAAGGAACAGCTGGTAGACGCTTTCAGTTTGGGAGTCACTAGTCTCCAATTTGAAAACAGCTTTCACATTCCGCCTACCTCCAGTGCTCCTCGCGATCTTTTCTCAAGTTTAGAGCGTTGGAAACCTATGTATTCAAGATTTCAAATGGGATCCAGAACCTCTAGACTTGAATTTTCAATAACCGGTATAAGTAACTCTGAGAATGTACCTGCAACATTTAGAGTTGCATTCGCATACTGTAGAGGGATATCTGAAGTTTTCAAGCTTTCGTCTGCGTTTCCGATAGCTACAACTCTGGCGAATCGAACTGACAATAACTGGAATACTGTATCCATGTTTGCCAATACCTTGCCGCTCCTCTTCGATCCAGAAGAAAGATTTGAGCGATTCGTGGAAAACTTTTATAAGTTGAACGAGAACTCGAATGTTCCCTTGACTGAAGTTCTCCCAAATGGGTCTACTGGAACTACTTTCGACTTTGCACTCAACTTTCACAATAGTCTCAGAGGAAGCACGTATGAAAATCTGTCTCAGTTTCCAATGCTTTTGACATACTCGGAATCTGAAAACATGGCTGAGCTGGAGTTCGATGCAACTTTCATAACTATGAAGCAGGCGGAAAGTTTGAAAACTGCAGTCTTGAAGGAGTTGGGTTGCACTCCAGAATCAAAGTCTGTGAGCATTGTGGAAGTTTTTCAGAAGTTTCTAGAGTCGGAGGTATTTGAAGAAACTGATTTCTTCCACGCTGGTGGGCATTCTTTGATTGCGATGAAGTTGATAGATCACTTGAGCGATCTTCTGGAAATCGAGATTCCATTGAGACTTATTTTTGAATATCGAACACCGAAGAAATTGGAGGAAGCTGTGAAAGCCCTGAGGAATTTCCCCCCTCAAGTAGAACACTTCAGTGGTTCAAAAACTGAAACCCAAAGTATCCAAGCAACAACAACTGTCACGGATGTTAAGGAAGAAAAGTCAGATCAGATGCAATTCAAATTTCCACTTTCCCGCCAACAAAGTCAAATGTTCTACCTGTCTCAACTAACCGAAAACTCTCTGGAATACCAACTGCCTTTCATTCAACCCTTCCCTTCATCAACAGCACCTTCTGAAATCCATCGATCTCTTCTGATGACAACTCAGGAGCAGGACATTTTCAGAACTGTCTTCAGAATGGATTCCGAAACAGGAGAGCCGTTTCAAGAAGTCGTTTCGATGACAGAAACCTTCTTGAGATGCCAAGTGGAAGAAGTTGCAAGCGAAGAAGAACTACATGAGAGAATTCGGCAACTTTGTGCGGATGCGATTGATGTTTTGAGTGGGCTCCCATTGCTGAGAGCAACTTTTGTTAGCTCTCCTGGGAAGCACGTGGCATTTTTGCATCTTCACCATTTGATCAGTGATGCAAGATCTACCCAGCTAACTAATTCAACTATGAGATCGTTTTTTGATAACCCGAAAAAGTTTTCAAGAAGATTGAATTTCACATATTTGGACTACTGTCGGTTGGAGCATCAAGAAAAGGCTGTGCTCGATAACGAATACATCCAAACATTGGTGTCCAGTGTGAATGAGCGGGAGCACCAAGCGATTGAAACAAACAAGGCTGGAAAATGCTTTATTGAAATTCCAAAGAAAGCTATAACGGAAAGATTGGCTGATGGAGACTCCCCATTTTCGATTTTCCTCAAAACAGTATCATCTTCTCTCTTTCCAAAAGCTGCCAGTTTCAATATCGCCTTCCCAGTACTGAATCGAAATGAATCAACTTCCAATATATGCGGATATTTCCTCAACAACTTACTTATCAACACAGCCCACCTCGCAGATCTTCCGACTATCTTGAATTCCAACCTTCCGTATTCTGACGTGGTAAGAGAGGTTCGCAGAGTTTCTGGAAAAGATCTGCCAGTTGCCGAGGTCTACATAAACTGTCGGTACGACTTGGAGTACGATGAATCGGATGATGAAGTGCTACTGGATCTCGTTCCTTTGAAACTTCATTTTCCTATAGAAATTGATGTGGATCTTTTGGCCAACGAAAGATATAGAGTCACAATGAGATCCAATCGATTTGATCCAAACGAAATCATGGAAGTTTTGAGTCGAGTCAAAAATCAGTTGGAAGCTTCTCACATCGAAAATCAGAAGCAAAACGAGGATGAATTTGGAAAAACACTCTATGGCGCCAAGAAGGATACTCCTGATTATTCCATTCCTAATCTCTACAAGAATTTCTTCAAAGCAAGCGGGACCTCCATTTTTGCCACGTCTTTAAATCAAGAGCTGTCCTACCGAAAAACTTATTACCAACTAATCCAACTTTCTTGGAAACTGTCGCGTGATTTTCTATCCGTCAAAGGAAGACCACTTCGATCTGATGATATCATTGCAGTAGTTGGATCGAAATCGATCGAAACTACAATCAAATGTCTAGCTGTACAACTTTCTGGAGCAGCCTATCTTCCGATTGATCAAGGTTACCCTTTCGAAAGGCGAAAGGAGATATTGAATGATGCAGTATTCGCTCTTGAAGGCTCAAGTGGTAAGCACCGATGTTGGAGGTTCTGTTATTACCGTATTCATTTTTTAGACACCGCCAATCCTCCTGAACATCACCGTCACTTTTCGATCTCAACGCCTCATTGTCTCTCTTATGTGATCACAACCTCTGGTACAACAGGAACCCCGAAATCCGTGGCAATCGAAGCGGACTCTCTTTCGAACCTGTGTCTATCATCCACCATCTCCATGAGAGTTTCCAGTTCCAGTCGAGTTTTCCAGTTTACAAACTTCGTTTTTGACAATTCCGTGCTGGAAGTGTCCATGGCTATTGCTTCGCAAGCAACACTGATCTACGGATTCCCTAACTTTGATCCAGTCGAGTTTGAGAAATCCATCTACACTCCTGGAGTAACTCATTGTCTGCTCTTCCCTAGTTTGGTTCAATCCTTCGAAATCTGGAGAATCCGGAATCTTCCATACTGGATTGTTGGTGGAGAACGACTTCCGCAGAGTCTTCTAGATTCTGCATTGAATTTGGGAATTCAAGTGATTCAGAATTACGGTCCCACGGAAACTACAGCCTTTGCGATTGCCAAACAGATGAAAAAAGGAGACGTCGGGTGCCAAATTGGACATCCTTCTGTGAATTCGAAAGTGAAGATTTGGAGAAGGAAAAATGACGAAGGAGAACTATTGATATCTGGAAGAGGAATCATGCGAGGATACTTGAATCGAGACCCCACCGGATACTTCAAACTGAACAATGGTGAATCTTGGTATTCCAGTGGAGATGTTTGCAGAATATTACATGGATTAGAAGTCGAATTTATAGGGAGAACTGATTCTCAGGTATAATTTTGCTTACTCAACATCCTTGTATCTTATAATTTTCATGGTGTTGCAGATAAAAGTGCGTGGTTATCGAGTAGAATTGTCTGAAATTGAGGCAGTCATCGAAACGAATCCTGATGTTAAGACTTGCAAAGTCTTGTTTGAGGTAGAAACTCAACAAATTCACGCTTTCTACACCGGAAAAGCAGACGACATTCGAAAACACTGTGAGCGACTTCTGGAACCTCAGAAAATACCATCCACTTTCACTTTCATCGAGGAGTTTCCATTGACAGGAAACTCGAAAATCGACAAAGTGAAGTTGCTCGCTATTGTGAAAAGTGAGTTTCAATCTTCAGATTTTTCAATTCTCAATTTTCTCAGACCCTCAGACACTTTCCTCGCTGACTTGCACATTGGAATCAGAGGTCTCTGCTATCTGGATATCACTTTTGAACTGTCCGAAACCATCATCCTCTGATCATTTCTTTCTTACTGGCGGTCATTCTCTTCTCCTCATTCGATTACGTCACCTCATCCAAACTAAGCTGAAAGTCAATCTTTCTGTACCGGAGATTCTGGAGAACTTGAAGTTTGGAGACATGTTGGCGATGCTCAAAAAAAAGAAAGAGGCGTTAGAAGATCGAGGATCGAACGGGAAACAGAATACAATTGTGTTTTTCCCAGCACTTTATGGAGGATGTACAGCTTATTTGAAGATGGCGACGTTGCTGAGAAGTTCAAGTTCCAAATCCTTGAATATCATTCTACTCGATGAAGAGTCTGGAGATAATGTCGATGAGGTGGCAAGCAGCTATGCGACTCAAATTCTCAAAAACGGTTGGTAATTTCATCACTCCGAAAGATGAAACTTCTATTTGCAGGAACAAATATTTCATCATCGGTTATTCTCATCGGTGCTTCTTCAGGGGGAACTTTCGCATTCGCTACCTCACAGAAGCTTCAAAACGACGTCACAGTGATTCTTTTGGATTCTGGAACTTTCTGGAACCTTATCGAGAAACTTGATTACTCTACGCATCAGCAGGTGAGAGAAGTCTCCTTGAAATTGTAAAAAAAACTATTTTTTTTACAGGAAATGATAGAAAACCTGAAAAACTATGCAGTGGATTGGGACACTGCTCAGAACATGGCAAAGAAGTCTTGGAAGACTCTTCAAGTTTTGAAGCACTATGAGCCGGATAAGAGTTCGGATAATCGAAGAATCCATATTCTATCGGTCGATGGAAGTGATTTGGGGTGGTCAAAGTACTCGAGGAATCTGAGAACTCATAAAATAAATGGTGATCATTATTCGATGCTTCAGGATTCCGAAAATGTGCGAGAAGTAGTGAAAGCTGTTGAAAACATTATTGCGAATGTGTTATGTTGAAATAAACGTATTGAGTCATTTTTTTTCTCATCGAAATGAGTTAAGAGGCACTAAACATCCGGTAATAGAACAACATTTGGAAGATCATAGTCTGGAATGGAGTGCACAAATTGGTTCTCGCCATTCTGTATGCGGAATCTGAATACACCAACTCAATGTGCAATTCTCGACCAGAAGATGGATTCTTCAATGTGAAGGGTTGTCGAATATCCGTCGCTTCGTAATCATTCAAGACGTTTCTCCAGTCTTCGAATTTTCTTTCGATTTCCGTCGATGCTGGTAACAATCGGAATCCATTGATGGTACTTCCGCATACCTTGAAAATTTGATGACGTTGAAAATTGATATTCTTTGAAAACTTACATTTGGAATATCATCGTCTCTAACCGAATGTGTCACATATTCAGAATACTTCAATCGAATGAACAATTTTGAGTTGTTGTTTTCTGGGCGTTCGTCCCATGAATGTTGGACCAGATTGACCAAGATTTCCTCCAGCATCAGGGTAACATCTTTTTTCAACTCCCGAACCACGAAAATGTCTTCGCTCGTTGGAAAAACTCGAACAAGATTTGAAAACAGGTGCAGATACGGTTCTCTCCAGTATTCTTTGTTCTCGTATTCCATTTCCGACCATTTTGCATCCACTACTACATGACGAACTGATAGGTTCTCCAGGCTAGTGACGTCAACTGTAGCTGGATCTTTCGCAAAATGGAACTGAGTGAAGAACCGCTTATTTGGACGACGCCATGGACGGGACACATTTTTATAGCGGTTTTTGATGAATCGCAGACTGATCGTCACAGGTTTCCATTTTCGAAGAATCTCAGTAAGGACCTCTCTTGGTTGGGCATGTTCACAGTTTCCCATATTCCAATCCATCACAAAAATTGGCAGGAAAAGGTGATCGCAGGTGATGTTGGGGGTGATGAAAGCCTTCATGAGTGATAGGCACTCTTCCGAAGTTTCCGTGTCTGCCACACAGTCGATTGCAATCCGTTGGAGCAGGCTGAAAAATTGTACTGCAAAAACCTCCGCACTCGAAGAACAGACTCACAAATCAGTGATTTTCAACAGTTTAAAATGATGCGGCTGCTCGAATGAATTCAAAAGTACATCCATAGTCATTGGTCCATATTCGTCACACATCGGAGCTAGTTGCCTACACGGAAGACATATTGTTTTCTTTCCAGTAGCAGAGCATATTTCCACTTCATCCGCTGTCAGTACTTTGACTGGTTTCTCTGAAGAATACATACATTTTTCGAGATTCTGACATCGGACTTCAAACCGTTAGACAGAACCAATGTCTCCATGAATAATTCATGCAAGTGGAATGTGTTTGAAAAGTCACTATCACCCGAGAAACGGACTGATTTGATATTAATTTTGGTGACGTTCCGAAGGAATCTGGAATCAATCGATTCATTCTGCAAACAGGGAATAAACTCACCGAAAACATTTGGGCACTCCGAATTTCGGAATCAACTGGTTATTGATCTTTGTGACTGTTTCATATTCATCCCAATCGAATGTCAAATCGAGTTTCAAATTTTTGCAAGATTTCCGGAAAAGCTTTAGAAATTCCGAGTCGAACGCTTTTGAAATAAGCTGAACATTTTTGATTACTCATTAGATGGAAATTTAAATCATTATTTCACCATACCCGGAGTTCCAAGTGGCTGAATATCTGGTCTTTAATATCCAATTCTTTTATTATTATTTCAGCCAATGCATCATTTTTGAAAACTGATTCAAAACACGATGAGTTAGTCTGAAAAAAAGGAAAGAGTCCAAAATATCAATTCAACGGTAACTCACTTCGCTTTGATCAGAGCATTGAATATCCATTACAATTCAAGAGTTGGAAAATTCGGCTAATAGTGGTGTAAGTAGGGGAGTGTGTGTTTATATAGAGAGGTTGGAGACGCAGACAAGTGTTGTGCAATGTTGAATCTCCATGATTTCTTGGTCTCTGACACATGGACGGACGAGGTCAAAAAATCAGAAAGTTGGTCTCATCACATGTTGGGAAAAAAAAAACTGCAAACACTGTGAAGCTACTTGTGGCTAAGAATGTTGATAGGAAATAAGACTTACTATTAGGAAGTCAGAAATAAACCGAAGAAATGAACATGGAAGTTCAGATTCCTTGCTCGTTTCGGAACCTCCCAGGATTCTGAAATCTAATGTCAGAGACTTCCTAAGACCATGAAGTTTAATTACAAGGAATGTCGTTAGTCAACGATTGCAGTTTTGCGCTTTTACAAACACTTCATTCTCCCATATTTACAACACCGTATAAGTTAAGATTCTTGATTTTCAGATATCGTCATCAAGGTCTTCTGAGCTTCCAGGTCTTTTCTCTGCTTCTTTTTCGTTGGCATTCCTTGTGGAAGTGGTTGATTTTTGGTTTCTGGGATGAAAATATGGAATACAATCACGTCTAGGAGACAGATGATTCCGAGGATGAGATAGCCGGATCCAGCGAAACCGAGTTTCTGAAAGGAGTGGGCTCAAATATTGAGAAGTGGGAGCCTTAGGGTCCAACTCACATAACTGAAAACCATGGGTCCAAATACGTTTCCGAGTCGCCCGCAAACATTGATATGAGCCGATGCTATGTTTCGAATTCCAGTTGGAAACATTTCGGCAGTTATTAAAAGAAGTTGAAGGAAGAGGCATCCAGTTGTACCGAAAGCAAGAAGAGTGAGAGCACGGATCCAGGTTTTGTATTCGAGGACCATATCTGAATCAAGCAAATCTTGTAACGAGTTCTCGTAATAAAGAATAAGTTCAGAAGCAATCTAATGCTGAGAAACGTCTTAAATGTGAAACTCGAAAATTAGCTTCACTTTGACGGCATTTATCTAGGTTAGCATACACAATCTCAGAAAGCTCTTAACTAATAAAAAAAGTGCTACATTTCATTAGTTGACAATTATTCGAACAGGTCAATGTGATTCGAAATAAGTTATGCCTTGTTTGACCAACATCTTGTATTGTTATTGCTACACTGCTACAGGTTTTACGATACTTCAAGAAGTCTGAATCCCTGATCAAGTTTCTCGTATTCCGGGTTTGATGGGAACAAAATCACTATCAGCACTTAACAAAACGGACTACTATTCAGTCAAATTCCCTTACCCATGAAATAAATGTAAAAGATTCCAAACATGCAGCACATGATGAAAGAAACTGTAATGAAATGCATTCTCTTCCTTCCCACATGCTGCCCTCCAAAATGATCCAGAACGGCTACAACTGCTCCGACGACGTAACGAAGAAGTCCAGACACTGCTGCATTCATATAAATGGAGCCAGTCAGAACATCATAGTTGAATAGAAGACCGTATGTTACGTAGCTGACGGAGAACCTAACAACCGGAGATAAGACTGCGAAACGGAGGAGGAGGAACTTACATGGAAATCGAGGCGACTAGAGTTTGAATAGTGATTTTGGGATGGATGTAGAGATGAATGAAGCTGTACTTTTTCGCTTTGGCTCTAGACTTTTCGTCTGCTTCAATAGCTTTATGGACAACAGATTCGATTTCTTCATCGGTTAACTGAAATCCCTTCGTCAACTTCAAACTCAAACTTTCAAACCAACCTGATTTCTGATTCTCTTAAACTTATTTATATACTTCAAACTCTTCACAGCTTCTTTCCGTTTTCTCGCCTGAATCAAATACTTTGGACTCTCAGGTAGTAAACTGAAAAGTGTTGTTAGTTAAAGTACCAGTCGGAATAAACTTACAATGCACACAAGAAAATAGCAACAATGGTCATTACATTCGACATTCTTGCAAGATATCTCCAATCTCCTGTTATATAAGCAAATAGCGCGAAAAGCATGTAGTTGGGAGCCCAAGTTACCACAGTACTCATCCACAATCTATGCGCCGATGGAAGATTTTCCACGACAAAAATACAACCGACTCTGAAAATGAATTGTCTCAGTTAGAGAATTCTGCAGATAGCCAACGTTGTCAAGCCTCCGCAACAAATTCCGATGAAGAATCTGAAGATGATAAATATTTCGATAGTGGTGGAGAAGCTGGAGAATGTGGAGAAGAAGAGCATCAAGCACAGGAAGAGCAGGGTGATCTGGAACGAACTTTTCATGAAATAATAGAATAAGAAACATTCATTGCTCTCAACCATTTTTTAGCTGCGTCATTGAATCCACTAAAAAGTATGGCTTAACAGCACCAAAACTCCTACGATTAATCTTCACTCACCTTCTTCCTCCCATACAAATCCGACAATTGTCCAGCCAGAGCAGACCCAATCATGATACCAATCATCTGCGACGTTGTCGAGAATCTGACTCTATTATTGATTCCAAATAACTGAGTGACCGTGTCCATATACGAATCCTGCTCATGTCGATTACAGAGCTCTTTAAACTCCACTGCTACAGACTTGAACTCATACTCCATCGTTGGTTTCTGACAATCCAAGTGTAGATCGTACTGTTCGCATTGTTGAAATGGACTCGTCGCGTTGTACACAATATCATCACAACCTGGAACACGAGGAGCCGCTGCTCCAAACATGTTGAATACTACATTCGAGAGCATTGTGAAGATTAGGAACTCGTTGAAACAGAGGACGACAAGTTGGTAGTAATCCAATTCAAACACATCGTCTACTTTTTTTATACGCATTCTGGAATAAATAGTTTGTATTCTGTTACAGTATTTCTGAAAAGGCCCTCAGAAGTGAAGGAGTCTCACAAAAACCTCAAAATGTAACGGTGTCGAAGCTAAAACTGAACAGTATCAAAATGTTTGATATCACAAATATTCAGACGGTCGAGTGACCACACAAGTGAGACTCTCTCAAATGATAAGAAAAGAGCCATAAAATGTTTGTAAGGGTTTAGTATCTGATGATATCAATCATGCGTAGAGACGTTCTGTTTCCTCTCTTGTTTTCAGATGCATTGATCACCGAAATACGGAATATGAAGGTTTCAGAGTTGGCTCTTTGTGTCCGTTTTGTGAATCGTAACTTTATAGGTTTGTTCTGACCTCAGTTCTTTTGCAGTCAGAAGTAATAGTGAAAAAAATGTTCTTGCTTTTCTCGGTTCTCGTTGAAAGTTTCAAAAGCTGTCAACTGTTGTTCATAATGTGGGATTTATTCCATCAGTTGATAGTTTTCTAAAAATCTTAATGCGAACCAAATTTTCTTGAAGTGATACTAGGGGGTGCAACACTACATTTTATAGGTTTACGGTATGCACAGTACTCCCTAAACTTTACAGTCGTTGGTTCAAAGTCTCCTTACAGCGAAGTTGAGAAAAAATGATAAAGTTTATAGACTACATACATACTGATAAGTATGTGATAAGCCTATGAAGAAAGCGAAGTTGAAGTTTACGAGCCGAGCCAAAATAAAACGGGAAACTAAACTTCTCAAAACGAAAAAACTGTTTTTAACTGTTTGGATGGCAGTTTTTGTACTTTCCCAAAAATGTAAAGGCTTTAAAAGAATCGATTTGTGTTTGTTATCAAATAATCCGAACTGGAGGGGAAAGATTAAAAAGTGACAGTAATACACATGAAACTCAAGATATAAAATTTTTGTGTCACATGGAAAACATTTTCGCTTTTTTTTTCAGATTCAAAACTCTGAAAATGCAAAGATTCTTCATCAGAAGAAGCACAACAAAAACATTCAAGTGTCAAAAAGACGGCGAATCTGGGAAGTCTCGAATTTCAGAATTGCCCGAGTTGAAATCTGATTCAAAAGTTGACCTTCGAGGAGTAGACGATGGATCCAGCAGAAGATAATAAGAATCTGAAATTTAATCAAGAATTCAGATTTCTGCAAGTACGAAGATATCGTAAAATTTGTGCACGCCTCTCGTCTCACTTCGAAACCATTTATCTCGGTTTTCATTGGGAGTTTCAAAAAGTTGTCAGCTAATAAAATGCAGCTCTTGTTATAATCAACGCTTTATTAGTTGACAGGCTATTAAGATTCTGAATAAAGGCCGAGATAAATAGCTTCAAAGTGAGGCGAGGAGAGTGCAACACCATTACATGCCATCGAGGTTCAGTTGATGCCAACTTCACTGGTGTTTTTCCCTATTTCCAGTTTCCTCCCTGTTCACCAATGTTTGATCTGAAACTCTCTGCCCCCAGGTGTACATTTCCCTTTTTGTAGCTTGATTCTTGATGTAACCATCCAATCTTTTGACCAGAAGTCGTGGTCTTCATGTCTCTTCTCGTTGTAATCCCATTCAATTTCGATTCAACTTCTCCTTCTTCTTCTTCTCGCCAACGCTTCTTATGCGTCTCCTCCTCTGACTGTCCGACGCATTCAGACATTGTAAAAAATTCTCAAAAGATGAACTTTGCAGTAGTGGTCATCATCGGGCATCTTCCTATTCAGAAGACCCCCAATGAACTCTGAAGTTAAGATTTGAATTGAGGAAGAATTGAAGCTGCCGCAGCAAGTTGTCGATTGTCGTCGGTGGCGTCATCATCAATTGAATTCGAATAAAATTCAAAAAATACAGAAAACAGCATAGAAAAAAAACATCACATGAGACAAATACAGGTTGCCCTTTTTCTCTGAGTCTCTCTTTTCAACCACACTTTCTCTCGGACGACACATTACCCGAAGAGTAGTTGACGACGACGGAAAATCGAAAAACCGGGCTTGAAAAATGAGAGAAGCGCACCCCTTCAACCTCTTCTCTCTCTTTCAACTACCTTCATTCCCGAAGGAAAACGGACTTCAGGCATCAGTCATCATTGGTCACCTCGGAAAAAGACCGCAATGTGTATGCAATCAGAGAGCGGAGATAGTGTGCCTTGATAGCTCAGTTGGGAGAGCGTTAGACTGAAGATCTAAAGGTCACCAGTTCGATCCTGGTTCAGGGCAATTTTTTTTCGACTCATTCGTTGCTTGGTTCAGATTCAACCACAACAAGTGAAAAGCAGTTGAAGGCCGAACTCATCAATTCAACACGCAACAGCCCCTGATTTTCAAATTTCAAAAATTTCCCTCTGCATGGCGGCAAATAAGGTTGCGAAGATGGACAAAAGCCGAAGGTCAAGCTGCCAGTTGTGTTCTCTTCTTGGCTGCGTCTTTCGAATTTAAATGATGATTCGAATTTTGGAAAAAATGAAGGAGAAGTGAGCGTGCGCTTCACTAACTTTTCGGGAAACGTCCTTCAATTACTGTACTGATGTTGGTCGTCACCACAACTGAGCCTATTGTGTGTTGAAAAATGGGAAAATAGGAGAAGAAAACAACAGAATTTGGGAAGTTCTTGAACCAACATTCGAGTTTATCCTGTGACCAGGAGTCGTAGAATCCATACCTAGATAGCAGGTCTCCGATCGCGAGTCCCTTGAAATCTTAACATCAGTTATCAGAAAGGAAGCAAGATGTATCTGAAAATACAGATGATGTTCCAGATTTAACTTCTTCTCGATGACGTGACCTTCTACCAACCAACGTCTTCAGATGATCTACCTCTACATCTTCCATGATCACATCATCTGACTTCTACTCTTATTTATGGAAAACATGCTTACTCTTCTCTCGCCCCCTATTTACTAGGCACGTCATGGACTGAGTGTGTTGGGTTGGAAAAGTAGCGAACAGTATATTTGGAAATAGTTGATCAATTCTTGTCTCACTTCCCGCGCTTTCAAGTGTTACTCTTGCCACCCCCGAATTCTCGCCCATTTTCTCCTTTTTTGCTCCCGAGCTCAAACAAACTCTCATATTTGTCAAGTAACCACACCCCCCGATTGTTGGCAATCTGAAGCCCTAGATTGCGTTGGTGAAGTCTCGAGGAAAAAGTCGAAAAAGTTCAGAAAAAGAGAGGGAGAGACGTAATGAGAACTATCCGATTTCGATTGCGACATGCTGGTTGCGCAATCGGATTCTTCTGGACGACGTAAAAGATGTTTTTATGGAATGAGGAGAAGTGTGGTTTCAAGGATCAAGTGAGAATTGGAAGACATAGGACAGCTAGAAGGTCGAGAGTTTGGAAGGAGTGTATCATGTACTGAGCAGCAATTCTCAAGTTACCCTACATGTTTCCTCGAATATACCGGAACGCTTTCCGCGTACTTTGACCCAATCTGTTTCAGAATCCGAGATAAAATTGACAAAGGTGACGCGAAGGGAGTGCTGGTCTATTGGAAGGATGGTATGCTAGAAAAGGTGCTCGAAATTTGGATTTTCGAAGGTATCGTTTGTCGCTGAGATTCAGTTTGAAAAGCTTTGTGCTCATTGACCATCTTACCAGATTTCAGTGGTTTCTTTGTGCTTTCCCTGCAATTCTTGCTCCCCGAGCCCTCTTATACTTCTCCGAGCTTCCCATGTCCCTTCAACTCTTCTTTCTCATGACCTTTCAACCTGAAACACATCCTTTTACATCGTTTACCCCTCGAACCCATTATCCTTCTAATTGCTTTTTGTGTAGATTCATGCTGGTAATTCGACAATTGTTCGACAAATTCCCCCAAACTTGCCATCCTCCCAAAACTCATTTTTTCAATGTTACCTGTTGCCCCGGTTGACGACGAGAATAGGCACAAGCCTTTCGGTCCTCACAATCGGAAACACAGAAAATGCCCCGCAGACAGAAACGACGACGCTTCTGAAAACCGGATTGGTTGGTTGGTCGTCGTCTGGCTTCTCTTCTACTCTCCCGGTTGATGCAGCTCAGTCCCCCCTACAGTACCATGTTATCATTGGACTCTCTTCTCTAGATGTGATCTATCTCTTTTTGAGAGAAAGAGAAATAACGATGATTTTGAAATGTCTGACTGGGTAACCGAATGAAAAAAGACAGAGAGAGTGAAAGAGAAAAATGAAGTGAGCGGTATGTGTGTGTGCGCGGGAGAGAGGTAACCTAGTAGAGATTCGGAAAGAAGAGAAAAAGTAAGTAACCATTCCATTTTTGGCTGACGGTGAGGAAGCGATGGGAGGGCAGAGAGGGGCGAAGCAGGTTGAAGAACAGCAGCATTTGCCTTTCATCGATGACACGTACTGTCGGTCTATCCACAATTTTGAAATTCCTATGCGTCTGAAATGTTTGGTGTCACCGCGGCACCTGAGGAGATTCAGATCGTGATCAGGGTTACAGGAACTAAGACTATTGGAAATCCATTCTAGTTCTTTCTGAACGATTTCAAATTAATTGATTTCAGTTCGAAAAACAGATAAAATACGGCTCAAAAGTGTATAGAAAATGGTGATTCCAAGTGCGAAACGGTCCAGTTTGAGGTGGTTTTTGGCATTCCCATTTTCTGACGGTTGCTACTTGTATTAAGAAACTCCATCTCATACAGTGACGTGATCTCTTTTCTCTTTTATATTCAGTGCTAATTTCTCCAACTTCGGTCCTCGGATCCTAACACACCGACCAAAAAAAGTTAATCATTTTCAACTGACGGTAGAATTGCATATCTGACTGGTACTTTATTTTTACCTTCTTTCTGTACTTGAGCCCTGCAGAACAGCTGCCTGTTGTCTCAGTATAGACCTCTCCGATCCCTGGCCTCTTCTATGCTTTTTCCTGTTTTGATCTACCTTTTCGTTATTTTTCCCTACCGATCTTCAAAACAAAACAACCTATCGCTTTCTCTGCTTTTTAGGACAGTCATCCGTAAACGTCATCAGAATGTTTTTATCTTCTTGTTCAATCTGATGATTCACTGATAACTTTTTAGTTCTAGAGCTTTCTCTCTCCATCTAAATTTACCCTTTCTCTTCCTCAGGCTTACTGTATTTCGAACTTGAAAGTTGAGAAGTTCTCTTCCTCTCGTTCGTCTCGACGACAAACGTGTGGGCGGCGTCGAAATTATTTTTGCATTATCAATCACAAGAATGTCTCTATCTTCTCACCTATATTTCATTTTTCTTCGTTTTCATTTTCATCGTACCCTATCTTCTTCTTCTTCTTGTTTTCAAGGCCTGGTTTTGAACAGAAAGTGAAGTGGGCGGAGCTTGTTCCCTGGGAAACTGATAATCCATTGATGAAAAAAACAAAAAAAAACTCCATGCTTTTGCTCTGGTATTTCTGAACCATGTAATTCTTTGCCGCCTGAGATCACACGAACACCTGCCCTCGGCTATGTGTTGATCCCGCGCTAAGCCATTGACACCTTCAATGTGTCGGTATGTGTTTGTATTCGAAGCCCACCGGCTTAAAACGGTAATAATAGGGATGGAGAGGGGGACTAATTATGCACCCTGGAGAGCACCACTCCAGTAAGCTTTTAGAGGTCAAAAGCTTGAAAGCTCGGTGTCTCTAATTTGGGCTCGGGTCGGATTTCATGATTCCTCAAAGCACTTGGATGATTTTTTGATCGAAGCTGGGCTGAGTTTTCCGGCAGTCTATTTTTCGAGTTTTCCTGCAGTTTACTTGAAGACATGAGAAAAGTTAAGAGAATGACTTAACTAACGCAGAGTTAGACCCCTGAAAACCTTGATAGATTTTGAAGATTGGCATTTGCTCCACTAGACGCTGAGCTAGGGGACGACCTCCTGAATTCACCTCGATTAACCTTTTGTTGCTACAGTACCCCCTACAGCTACAGCCTGTTGCTACAGCTTCTCGACCCAACCACCCGCACTTTCATCAATATCCCACTCTTTCCGTCCAAAACTTTTTCTCCTTCCGATGCTGATCGCCGGTGAGGCTTCAAGGTAACTGGTAGGTGGAGATGCAATGTCAAAAGTAAAGGTCATTTCAGCTTCCCTTCTCCTCTTTTTCTCCTCCATCGCCCACCGAACCGTCCCGTCGGTCATCTATTTAGCCTAATCGAACTGCTGCGGCGAGTCGCCTGATTTGGCAGTCCGATAGAAGAGGAGTAGTACTCACAAGTAGTAGTAGGCTTTGTCTTCTTTCCCTCTCTTCCACTACTGGTGGCCATCATCATGTGCCAAGGTCAGCAGTCGACAGAAGCATTCGAAGAGAAAAACGGAGAAGAGGTACTCACTCTCAGGTCGGCATTCATAAAACTCAAATACCCGAAATATACTCTTTTGTCTCTCTCCCGATTTGATCCGGCTGTCTGATTGAAGGGTTACGGTGGGGCGAGGAGATCGGGATCAGAAGCTGGTGGTGGGTGAAGGGTTGGATAGTCTAGAGTGACCAGGAATCTTCATATGAGCTCGAGGTCTAAAGTAAGTTCGACTCAGCTTCGCTCATAAGTAAAAAAGTTCGTGTTCGGCTGGGTTTTTCGGTACCATTTTGAGTTCATTTGGATTCCAGATAAAGGTCTGATTTCATTCAAAGTTACTCAAAAGTAGTCTTTCGAAATTTTGATTCATTCGGACAGCTGCAAGACTAGGTAGCGTAGACAATTATCTGATTTGAAAAATTGGCTGAAGGGTGCTTCGGAACATTCGTGACTCCAGGAATGCTTGATTTTCTGCCTGATGACATAAAAGAAGATCCAGAACTCTCCCAACGGTCTTCTGAAACTGTGGAAGATTGCGAATCCATCAGAACCCCTATGTTTTGGATGTAGAACTGCAGCATAGCATCATTTGCATTCATCACCCCTAGAATGACCTATTATAGAAACTTCAGCTTCCCCTATTGTCAGCTCAGACCATCCTTCAAAACCTACTCTCCCACCAGAAAGTACCGCAATTTTAGCACCACTAAACGGTCATCCCACTCCTTACTGTCACTTCCTCTCGCACTTTCCTACCATCTGCTACACATTCCTGCCCCCCGTTGCTTTTCTTCTGTAACACCTCTTGTAGAATAACAGAACAACTATAAAGTCTTGTTGGTTGCCTCCTTTTTCCCTCCATCCTTATGCTAATTTCACGATCATAAAGCCCCCCTCAAGTTTGGGGGAGAACGGTGAAGCATTCTATTTTGGATGCTGCTCTGTGTCAAAAATGTCGAAATTCCTCATGCTTCTCTTATTGGTCAAAGTGGGCTGTACATCTTGTGACTGTTTAGTGAGTGACCGGTAAGCTAGATGACCCTGAGAGAAGAAGAAGAAGAAGGATGGGCAGTTCGGAAAAGGAAGAAGAAGAAGAGGATTACTATCATTGCGTAACGAGGAATAGATTAAGTTTTTCTTGGCTTCTCCTGAAGTTTACTGTAGCTGTTTGTCCCCCCTGAGAATGTTTTCTTTCTAATCTTTTCGAAGTGTTATCGACACGATATTAACTGTTCTTCACATGCACGCTTGTTCTACCGTTTACCTATCTGCCCTTCCCAGAAGAAGACGAAGATGGTCCCTATATAATTGGTGAGATAAAAGGGGTTCTCTTTTGTATGTATTCGAGTTTACAACGACGCCTTCACAGTTATCTCTAGATCTTCTATGGTAGCTTTCTATGGAACAATGAGGGAATTATTCTTCTCAGCTGTTGCTACCTGTCACTTTTGACAGGAAAAGGGATTAGGAAAGGAGCCTTATAGGCATCCGACGCACCTGTATTCAGGTGGTAATTAGGGATGGTGGAAGTTTAAAGAGGGGTATAAGGGGGTGACGGAGGGGGGAATGGGTACTTGGAATAGCTAGCTACGAGCCCAAGAAACGTTGGGCATAGATGGTACAGATCGATAAGAACTATGGAGCTGTAAAAACGAAAACTTCCGTTTAAAGATGAGCGGAAGTCCCGTTTCCACTTTCCGGTTTTGCGGAAAAAAGGGATAACTTAGTAAAATTATGCTAAAATAAACGGCTGTAAACATCACCAGCTCTGATATATGAATGCCTAGAGCTTATTCTTGACTTTCCTTTCCGTTTGCGTCACCTAGACTAACTCAGTCCTAGTTGAATAAGTTCACCTCATCAACCCTCTAGAGCTTTCTTCAAGCCAGGGCAACGAGACCCTAGCCACAATTGCTTCCTCAAATTCCTACAGTAATCTAAATTCTCAAGTACCTCAGACACCTCCCAAAAAAGCCTCACCTCTTCTGACCGTCGTCCCATCCCACCACCGCTTCTACTAACTTTTTCCCTCTTCTGCATCTCCTTGCCCACTACAATTTCTTCCTTTTCTACTTCTTCATCGTTTTTTTCCGTACCAGTTTTCATCATTTCTGCTTACTGCTTCGACGTCGTTCTCTCCAAGGTCAGTTTTGCCCTCAATTTTCTCGAATCATCCCCCCACGTACTGTCTCTCCTGTGTCTCTCGTGGCTTCTCCCCAAAACGACTTCTCCTTTACTGTCCAACCCGAAAGAAGTGACCATCTCAGAAGACCGACGACTACTTCTCCTCCTCTTCTTGTACAGTGTTTGGTCAATGAAAGCTCGAAACGAAGTCAACAATGTCGGAGCTCGAGAAGTGTCGCTCTCTCACTCGAAATCGGTCCTAATTGAATGTTATTATTGGTCGGCATCAGCAGCTCCATTTTCCTATTCTTTTCTCATACAGAGACGAGGGGAATAGGAGATGAAGTCCAGATCCCAAGCTCATTTACTATACATACAGTATACCCTTCGAATACTGTCTGAGCTTCTGCTAATTACCAAGAACTCTTCATCGGAATTTGAGTACGAGTCCTCTTTCTATTGTTTTCTGTCACTGTCGGCTCATTGACCCACTACTACCTGCTCTCTATTGTTTCGGGCAACCTGTACTTAGACATCTCCCCCAAGGGTCCCTGAATTCAAATAATGCTTTTTGGTCTGACCCATGGATTGCGCAATTACCCAAAATGATAAGCATCAGAGACTGACCACCATATGACGTGGGCCTTTAGGCGGCAACAGTCTCGTCCATCTTCTCTTCCCCATAAACCAAAAAATGCTTGACAGATCGACACAGCTTTATGATGGTGACGTGGCAGACGGTGAGCTGTTTGTTTGTTTTTCCGAAGAACACCGACATTGTAATTGGTCTAGACCCATCTACCGTAGCTTCTGAATTGGCTTGTTGTGCATGCTGGCAGCGAAGAGTGTTGATCACACGCATACTTTTGAATATTATGGTAATCGGAAGGAAAGGCTTAGTCGAGGTTATAGGCTTGTCGGGATGGAGGATTAGCGGAGAGGTGCACTGTTTTGTGCTTTCCACAACTATTCCTTTGTGTCTTGAAGTCTAGATTTTCTCACGAAAATTAGAGATGTAGAGAATTAGTGACATTCCCATTCTCCTACAGTAATCCACCCTTCCCAAGTCACACATTGCAGCATTCAGCTCAGAAAAACAAACAGCTTGTGACCCGAGACTGCTTGTCATTTATTCTTCATCACTACTATCTTATCAATTATATCTATCATCAAAAATCGTCTTCTTCTTCTCGACCCAACAGCCCTTCCTATCTAATGTTGTATTTAGGAGGGGTCATCTCACTCTCTTCAAGCTCGATGCCTGGTTGCGGTAGGCCTCGAACAGGAACGTTTTCTCTGCGTCTCTCACTTCTACAATAACTCTTGTCCAAGTTTCCCAGGGATTAGCTTTGGGTGGTCCGCACACCGCGAGACTGTATGCGCGCGAAACGCCTCCTAGTCTCCGCCCATCGCGACGGGGTAGTAAGAGAGCAGTCATTTAATGTCATATTGTCCAACAATATCCACAACTTCTACTGTTTTCGATATTGAGTGTTCCAACCAACCTATTTATTTGCATGCCCTTTTTCCCCTCTCATGCTTTTCATGCCTTTGATATCATTTTTGAAGCATGTTTTCGATTTTCAAATTCCCCCCTCATGTGATTGTACCTTCACTGTTTGACATAGAGTTAAGAGCTTCTTCTCATTTTTTCCACTCTCCTCTTTCACCACATCGCTCCCTTTGTCCCCATAGCTGATATCCCTATTTTCAGAGTCGCGACTCATCATGCCTTACCGTCCGGAAGCCGAGTTGAAACGTCCCGACCTGAAGGGAGAGTTCCTCTGCGGACACTGCGGGAAAACGTTCTGCCATGCGGCCTCTCTCAACCGACACCGTCTCAACTTTCATGGAGACGACCAGCAGTGTCTTGTTTGCCATCGCAAGATCACACACAATGAGACAATCCGTCGGCACATGGCTCTCGAGCATTCGATCCACAGAGTGTTCACCTGTGGATGCTGCAACTGGACCTTCCCCGATAAGAAGGAACTCCATTCCCACAACAATTCGATGCAGAAGTCTGGTCTTCCCGGAGACGCAGTCGTGATTGCTCGCAGCAGTCGTAAACCAGGTACGTAATGGGATCTTTGTAGTAGGGAGGTCGTTAGCATTAGATAATATTCCAGTCATAAATGCAGAGTAATAACCATATTTCCAAAATTTAGGGTCCCTGTCTCAACACGAACTTCGCGGTGAAGAACGCACTCCTCGGTCCAAGAAGCGAGCCAGCGAATCTTCTGCCACTTCTGGGAACGCGGATCCGAACGATCTCATGGTCCTTCTTAACAGTCTTCTGTCTGCTAACACCTCTCAGCCAGCTGCACCAATCGTTGAGCAGAAAGCTCCAGTTGTCCCACCAATCGAATGGATCAATCGTCTTCTCCAAGTGAATCCGGCTCTCCTTCCGTTCTTCCCAATGCAGTCGTCTGCCTCTCCGACTACTTCCACTTCGTCAGAAATGGACACTTCTGCCACTCCAGAACCATCGACGCTGGAGACTGTCTTGGCTGCCATCAACAACAACGAGGGAGAGGCTTCCACTTCGAGAAGCGAAGAAACCGTCGATGTGGAGAACATGGATGATGGAAAGGTAAATTCAGTGGTTATCGAGTATCAAGTTCTTATATTCATTTTCCAGGATCTCCTCGTTAAAGCCGTTGGAGCCGACTTCCTCTCCGTGAAAACCGAGCAACCAGTCAGCGCTTCATTCGACAGTGCTGAGTCTGGTATCGGATCCGGACCAGTGAGCAACACTCCAAGCCCCTCCACCACCCCTCCAACCACATCTGGAGCTTCTCCATCCTCTGCCGCCGACCTCGTTGCCGACGCTCTCCAGAAGGCGAAACAGGCCAACAAGCGTCGCTCCGTCGACGACATCTGCCTCAAGTTGTGCGTGAAGAGATCTTTCGCCACCTAGATGGTTTCTAAATATGTGTCTCTCACCCCGGTAGTTCAACATACCTCAACTCGATACTTTCTTGTCCCCCCTTTTTCCGCGTTATTTGTTTCAAACACTCGGGATTCTAATGTCTACTTTATCCGGCTATTAGTCATAGATGTGCTTCACTTGAAGCGTGTTCATTCAGTCAGAATAGATGAATCTATTCCGGCTTGTGAATCACGGTGCAACTGACTCATTTCTGATGTATAATAATCGAAACCCTTCGTTATAGAAGGTCCCTAATATTCCCCTCTCAACATCTGCAATTCCCTTTCCCATCACCTATATCGGCTTTAGTTCTGTTGGAGGAACGATTTCGTTTGTTAATTTCTAATATCATCACAGTTTTAGTACATTCTAGTACAATCCTGAATCATCTCGTTCTCTCAGTGGCCTTTCTCACCTTTTCGTTGATAATTTTTGTTGTTCACCGCTTTCTCTCTCTCTCTCATTAATCATAATAATCGCAGTTTTACAATAAAACTTTGAATTCAATATGGAGTTTTTTGCTTTGAACAAGATTTCAGACAGAAAATAATAGACCAATTTATTTTGACAAAAACAAGAGTAATCTACTTTCCAGTGCCATACTCTGCTTCCCAGTCATAAGGATGCTCCTTGATGTTCTTGGTCTGCATCAGATTTTTGAGCGTCGTGTAGATCAAGCCGTAGTTGGGTTCCGCAAAGAACGAGAGACTGTCGATGTGGCTGAAAAGTATACATTGTAGAAATGGTTGTCTTCAACTGAAGTACTTCATAATCTGACGATACTCATCCATCGGACACCCAGTGAACATTTGAGACATGGTTGGGTCGAAACGAGCATTCTTCTTCGCCTCTCCAACTTCTCTCATTTGAGTCACAACTTTCCATGGAAGTGATGCATTCGTAAAGTCCACAAGCATGTAGAACCAACTCTCAAGATCGTCTTTTCTTCCGTGTTCCACGGAGTTATGAGATGCGATTGGAGCATATCTGGGAGTTCCTCTATACGGTGCCTTCCTCCTCGGCTGTAGCATCACATTCTGATCGTTCACGAAGCGACGACACAGTCCGAAGTCCAGCACGAAGATCTTCCGAAGCTCTCCAGTTTCTGGCCTTCCCAAACAGAAATTGCCTGGTTTGACGTCTCGGTGCAAGAATCCACACCAATGAAGTTCTTCGAGTGCTTCGAGGCATTGGATCGATGCTCCGATCGCTGATCCCAGAGTCAGATGTCCATTCGGTCCTGTCTTCTTCGCATCTTGAAGGGATTTGCCGAGAAATTTCATGACGATGTAATTGAAGTTTGCATGTTTTCCCTTTTCTGAAAATTCCTCATCATGAAGGAGTCAGCCTGTCTTCTAATAGACTGACACCTCTTTACCGCGTATTTGACCGAATTTATCTCGGTCCCTGTAACTATAAAAAAGTAAATCTAAAAATCAACTCACAAAACGTTACTCTGATATTTCTCAAAACAGTTACAGAAACCGAGATAAGTTTGAGCAAAGTGGCAGTGGAGGAGGAACCGGTCTATTAGAATTTGAAAAAGATCCACCAACCAATCAAGGTGGGCATGTGTTTAGCACCCTTCTGTGTCAGCTTCTGCATCACGTACAACTCCAACTTCAGAAGTGGAATCTTCTCTTCTGACAATTCCGCCTTCAACGCATGCTCTGCTCCGTTGTCGTCTCTTACAGCGTACACTGCTCCGAATGTACCTTCTCCTAGTTTTTTGAAAACGGTGAATCGATTCACTTTATCGCCATTGTTCAGTTGAATTATCACAGGGGTCGTCGCAGCCATTTTTGGTTGGAAACGACGAGAGAAATCGAAAATAGTCGTGGATCGACGGAGAGGTTCCCGGGAAGACAAAAAAACAGAACGAAAAAAACGGACCAGTTCACGATTTACGCTCATTTTCGGAATCATGGTGCTACCTTTCCCAGTCGCTCCAGATGCCGCTTTCAACTATAACGTGAAGTCCTTAGGTCGCTTGTTTTTCTCTTCTTCCCACAAATACCGTTCACTTCATTCCCACACTTGGCAGTATTCATAACTTGGTATCAAAAGGACAAATGCAACAAGCATCGAGAAAGAAGAAACGCGAGAGGAAGAATCCAAAGGTGACTCTCTGGATGTTTCGAAATCTCATCAGATGCTTTAGGTGAGCGTTCGTCTAAATGTCCGTCCGCTTCGTGGCAACTGGAAAGCAGTGAAAAGAGTCGAGTGTGATGGAGCACCGAGAACGAGAGTGACTGCGAGTCCAGCAGAAGAACAACTCGATTGTGCAGTGTGGAAGACGAAGAACGTTCGTACGGATGTCGTTGATTCGATTTGTGTGAAGAGAGACGGACAGAATTCTGAAGAGACATTCGGAGAAGATGTTGTGGTTCCGATGTGTGACTGTGAGAATTGTGAGAAGGTGAATACCACGAAGACTGTTCTGGAATTGTCACCACGAGAGTACAGAGAGTGTTTGATTCTGGAGAAGAAGAATAACAAGAAGGAGAAACGCGAGAAGGCGAAGAGTAAAAGAAGGTCAGTAGACCGGTGAACGAACTGTTGTAGTCCTCTCAATTCAGCAGAACGAGCAGAAAACAAGACCGTCGTCCTCGAACTCGCTCTCTGACTTCTTCTTCCAAATCCAATTCTTCGAAATGTCTTTCTTTGCTGGCTCCACCCAACTCTGAGGCGTCTCCGGGCAGTCAACAGAACTGGTGCAAGTTGTACGAAGAAAGAGGACATCCGATTAAACTCATCAATCCGAAGAAGGTATTCTGAAGATTCAAAATGTTTTCACTATCAGTTCTTTCAGATACATACGGTCCCCGGTCAAATCGGAATGTCTGATCTGGAGCCGGAAGATCCTGAAACACCACCACCAACTTCCAATGAACCTAAGGATGTTCCACGTTCCCATACTCCTATTCGTTCTCCAAAGATTCCCGTCATGAATCCAATCGTCATGTCTCCAGTTTCCGAACTCTACAACCTCTCCCCACCACCAATTCCTTCTCATCAACCTCCACTCGTCCCTCAGCCACCAACTCAACTCCAACCGAATGTTGTCATTCTTCCATCTCCAGTCGAGAATTCTGTCCCACCCAAAAGACCTTTCCCACCGCCCGGATCCTTCTCTGATTCCAACAGTTCTCTGGTCTTCATGCCACCGTCTGCCACTGCTCCTGATCATGCCATCGGATCCACTTCCAAAGTCTCTATGATTCGTAGAATGGAAAACATTTTCTACAATTCCGAATCCAACTGGTGGTTCCTCGTGGCTCTTATTATGCTCACTATTTTTGCATATCGCTCGTCTATTGAACAACACACTTGCTATTATGACTGAGACTATGAATAAATCTCTCTTGCAGATATTGAAAAATTATTTGCTTTTTGTTTTTTTTCACCAACCTATTTTTAATTTAATGTGTTTCTCTGTTTCTCAATTGAGAGCTTTCGAGATTAGGCACGAGCCTGCGTACGTTGCTTTATTTGAATCACCCGCCCAAGAAAATTCACAAAGGGGCGCACTTGCATTGATCACGAAATTATTCAATTTTTTTTATTTTTCGAAACACTTCGCACTCTTATCGTAATTTTTCGTAGTTTTCCGTGCTCATCAATCAAAAAAAATGGCGCCGTCAGAGAAGGAGTTGCTGAAAAAAGCTGGACCAATTCTTTGTGATGCTGTCAACGACGAGAAAGCCGGAAAAACAAGCCGAGCGATGGTCAGATATAAACAAGGCATCGAACTAATAGCTCAAGCGATGCGGTAGGCACTATCGACTGAACTGTTGAAAGTTGACAAACTTCAATCGATTTCCTTCAGCATGATGCCGTTAGGATCTGCCGATCGTGAGAAAATTATGAAGAATTTCGCGATATACGTTAGAAAAGTTGCAGAGTTGGAGTATCTCAATAAAACATCTGTAAGTTATTTCTTCATTTGCAGCAGTTATCTAGAGACCACAGAGTTGGAAAAAATACATGAAATAATTTTAGGCCGAGGTGGATCAATATAGAATTTCCGCGAATTCAGTAGGTCATTCTTACAACAAAATTTTCACGAGATGCTGCGATAAAAACCTACGGATGGTTCATATCCAGGACGCCTACATTGTTGCCCATCACCAGCTCTTGAATTTTGTTCGATTTTGTGAGCTAATTGTTCCTCTGTCCCCAAATCTGCTCGTCATCACTTTGAAAACAGGAGAAGACGCTTCGAAAAACCAGGATGACTTTCAGGAGTTGACGAAGTGAGTTTCTATATTTTGAAAAAGTGATACAAACATTTTTATTTTTCAGAAGCTTGGAGAAGCGAGGAGTGACTCTTCAGGTGAATTTCAGCAGCACCATTCACGATAGAGAAATCATGTAAACATCGTTCTCGATTTAAAACTTTTGATTGCTTCTGTTTTGCAGCTTTGATAACGGATGGGTGGTGAAGAGTGGTCGAGGTTTGGATTACTTCAAACCGCCCGAAGGAAAATATGTCCTCGGCGCTTTGGATATGGATCAACGACCATGTCATGAGACTACCATCGATTTCTTAAAAAGAAAGTACTGACGTCGACACTTTTCTGATTTTGCTGTACATTGTTATTGTAATTTTTTGTAACATATCTTCTCAGTGTTAGATCAGTTCTGACATAGCTGCTGATTCTTGCTCAATTTTTCCTTCTCAGTTTGAATTTCGAAATGCATTTCCTTCACTTTTTTTTTAATTTGAGACGGTTTCGAGCCGCATTTCCTATCTAAAACCAACAGCTGCTTCATAGTTTTTAATCTCAACAAGACGCTTTTGCAGACACCGAAAATGGCCAAGAAGCAAGTTCATGTGGAGAACAAAGAGCTCTCCGAGTACAAACAAAGATTGTTCGCCGATGCTGAGAAGATTGTGAAGGAAGAGTTCCCCAAGAACGTGCTCGAGTTCGACGGGCTTCTCAGAAGTCCGAAGTTGTCGTACGATCGTCTTGCTCAAATCCTTCCGGACAAATCGCTGAACATCCCGATTCCAGATGTCGATGTAAGATTTCCGAGAAAATGCAACCAGTTGATCTTATTTCGCTTTGGAAGCATTAACCGGCTATTCACTTGACTCACTCTCAACTTAATAGTGAACTCTTAGGGAAGTAAACGTATTTTTCAGAATGGAAATACCGATAGCGACGAGCCGGCAACAAAGCGACAAAAAGTCGATGAGAGTGCCAGCCAGTTCAAAACTGGTCCACCAGTCTACGCATTCACCAGTGGAACCGTGCCATGCAACGAGAATCTCGCTCAACTTATGGATCTCGTTCGCCCAAAACTCCGTGATGCCGTAGAGCAGTGCAACACTGTCAAAATGTGGATCACACTTCTGATTCCTCGCATCGAAGACGGAAACAACTTCGGAGTCGGAATCCAGGAGGAGACTTTGTCGGAAGTCAGAAACGTCGAGAGTGAGGCTGCCTCATTCCTGGACCAGATGAGTCGGTACTTCACAACCCGTGGAAAACTCATAACCAAGATCGCCAAGTACCCGCATGTGGATGACTACCGACGAGCTATTCTGGACATGGACGAGAAGCAGTTCATCAACATCAGGTATCTTTGCGTGTTTGTATCGGCTCTAAAAAATGTTTTCCAGACTGGTCGTTCTGGAAATGCGCAACCACTTCTCAACTCTTCACGACATGATCATGAAGAACTACGAGAAGATCAAGGTTCCCCGTAACTCAAACACTGAGCATCTTTATTAAAGAATTCATCCTTTTTTAAATTTCTTCGGTCTCATTTTACCCTTTCGAATATTCCCCCTTTTCTATCAAATCTCTTATATTGTTTTTTCTTTAATTTTTGGGGTTTCGAGTCGTTTCGATTCAAAACCGTTGTTTTGTTGAATGTGTTTCCATTTTTCCCATATCCAGTTTTAACATTTTCCGTTTATAACATTTACCCCAGTGTCTCTTCGTATTACCGAAGGCTTGCGATAAAGTGACTCATCTGTTGTTTCGCTCACGAAAACCCCACTTGTTTGAAAGCTATTATGATATTTTAATGCATAGAAAATCAAGTTGTACTCAGAGAAATTATGATTTCTTTCGCAGAGGTTCAATGTCCGGAGTATTGAAATCAGATGGATTGGAAATTGCGCACGTTGAAGATGATCGGGGAGTTCAAGGAGAGGCAGCGATCATTGATGTCGATGATCGGGAGGAGTACTTCGTCAAGCCACTCTATACCTACTATTGTACCTGTGGAGAAGTAAGTATTCGTTGTGAAATCCTGAAAAAAATGACTTTTTTCAGATGGCAATGATCAGTGATACTCTTATCAATCGAATGCCAAAGCGTCAAAGAGACGGAGCACGCGTGATCACTCCTGAGAGAACTACAGCCAAGACTTTCGCGAAACAAGGAGACACCGTCTATATAAAACGACCTATTGGATTGGAACAGCAATACCGAAAGATCTGCAAAAAATGCTCAGTTCCACTTTTCTATCAACATCCATCAGCTCTCACACGTACTTTCATTTTTGCCGACGCTCTTCTCTCAGCACAAGAAGTTGGCGGATTCAGTGGAAATAATGAGGAACAACGGGCGAAGAAGGTTATTATGAAAAGAAATGTCAAGAATCAAGGAAAAATGGGAAGTGTGACAGTGTCTACGATGGAAGGAGAAGAAGAGGAGGAAATGGAGGCTGTAAGTATTTCATGTATCTGTATTGTCATGATTAATCCGTATTTACAGAGAGAAACGGCAGAATCATACACGATGAATGCTCGAATCGTCCACGATGCTCTGAAACGCAAAGGATTCACTTCTGCTACAACATCTGGAAAGTTCGCTGTGCCAGAAACACCATCTTCGTCTGTTTCAAGCACTCCGAATGCAAAAAGAAAGCGAGGAACTCTTGTATAAAACATATTCTGGTAATCGTTTCAATAATAAACTATTTATTACTTTTTCGATTCAGTTCTCTTTGTACTTTTTGCTTCTTGCGCTACCGGTTTCCCTATAGTGTCCCACTCGTTGATAACGTTCAAATCGAATCGTTCTTTCGATTCAAGAGGCACGTTTCCCGGTGGAGTTACGAAGAAATCATCGAATCGAGCGGGGGCGTTTCGAAAGACTTCTTCGATGGACATCGGCTCTTCTTCATTATCATCAAACGTCGGACACTCCTGGTCTTCCCAAACTGTGTGCATTGGTTCAACCCCCTGAATTCTTGCTTAATTAGAACTAATTGAAACTGAAAATTATACAGATACCTCCACATCAACAAGTTCGAGCCGTTTCGCCATCCTGATGGAATTTCGCAAGTTCGCCACAGCCTGTTCGGAATCGAATCGAACCAGCGACAGCCGCTCTAAGTGATTGATCAGTTTCGCATCGATTTTTGGCATTTCCGAGAGAAGAGATTCGTCAATCTGAATAACAAATCTTATTCAAATAGTTTAATTGCCTACAAAAATACCTACTTTGCTGTTGTATGGTTCATCTGGAATGTGAACTTCCTCTCCTTCGAATGGCGTTTTCCGTTTTCCAGCTCCCTTGTGTGTTTCTCGTCTTGCGGATATTAGAAAAGTTCTGACTAATCGAATCATCAGTAAATTCTTTTTTAATGGTCAGATTTTGGGAAAAAAATTCACTCAAATTTTTCAATGGAATTGCGCCCCAGTGATGCTGTTCTCTGCGGCGGTTGTTCAAATTTGTTTATTTTTGCTACGACTTTCGAAATTATCTTTTTAATGTCACATGTTCCATTTTTGAAGAATTCAAGAATGATATACGCATCATCTGTGGATGTACTTAACTAGTACGAACTCTTGGCATCTTTCTCGCTATTTCTCATTTGCCTCTGTTTGCTCACTCTTCTCTTGAAACATGTTGCTCAATTTCAGACAATCAAATGGGAAACACCAACACCATCCCGGTTGTTTCTCAAGCCAAATCAGTAGTTCAAGCCGCCTGTGGTGACACAAGAGGAGCTCGTGAAACTCAAGAGAAATTCCTTCACGAGTGCGTTGGTGTTTCACAGGTAACGCTTCAGTGTTCTGTAGCTATTTCTCGATTTGAACCTTCAATAGATCAATTTAGGTTACTTCCTTGGTCTACCTAGCTAAAGGTGATACCGAGAAAGCTGAACAAACTCAAGTGAGGTGTGGAAAGACCCTATCCAACTTCGCCGATGGCGTTCCTGTCGTGGGCCATGTGAAAGGAGCAATTCACCATATCGCGGGGGATCATGAAGGAGGAAATAATGCACTCAGAGCAGCAACTAGAACGACAGGAGTGATGGCGGGTGGAGCGGTTGGTACGGTGTTCTGATGGTTCGAAGGAGAGTACTACTATTTTTTTCAGGATTCCTCGTCGGTGGACCGGTAGGCGCAGTTGCTGGTGGAGTTGCCGCAGGAGGAACATTGGATGGTGCAGCCACTCTCACATCTTCTGTGTTAGAAAATGAGTACAAGTGAGATAACATTTTTAAACCAAGTAAGAATGGATTGTTCAGACCAGAAGGCATTTTTGCAAGTGTTCAGCAAGTCATTGACAATCCATCTGGAGGCGCTGTTTTTGACGCCTTGGCAGTTCCCGTTTTCGATGGACTAGCTGGATACCAGGGAGGAAAAATTGCTAGTGCTCTGGAGAATGGTAAGAGCAGATTTAATAGTTTTACTTTGAAATATTATTTTCAGCTTCTGGCGGCGGAAAGTCAGCCACTATAGATCCAAAAGCAGCTGCGGAGGCTGCAGAAACTCGAGGTTATGCTAATCAGGTAATTTCTACCTTTGTGATTCCGTAATCAATGTCAGTTTTAAGGCTATGGCGGTAGCTGAGGAAATGCGCGACACACCAGGTGTTACATCCGGACAGTTGCTAAAACAGTACGATGTTGCAATGGCCCTAGATAAACAAGCGACTCTCGTCGAGAATGGAGGACGTGGAGCACCTCCAGCGTTTGATCCAAAAGTATCGAGTGGACCAAATTTGTATCCACCAGGAGTACAAGAAAATGGCAAACAAAAGAAAAACAAACGTCCAAAACTGGTGAGAATTTTTTGATGAGCCAGTGACTGTGACTGACTGCCAGTCTCAGACTGTGATTTTCAGATTCTCAACAATCCCAAGACTCTTATCAAGCTACTGCGGCTAGGGAAACGACTGCATGTAGTTCTGCCAGCACGAAATGTGAAACTCGTACAACCCAAAAATCAATGGATCCACCTATCCGATTCCCCTGCAATGTGAATATATTCTTTGGTTTCCAACTAAAGAAAGTAATCGAAGAATTCAGTAAATTCATACCTCTTATTTTTCAAATATTGTAAGCATTTCAGAGCTGTTCGATAAACTGGAAGAGTATGATCTCTCTGTACTCGAAGAGAAAGTCCGAAAATTGCTGAAAGGACAAGGCGTACAAGTAGTCCGAATCGAGAAAATTTTCACAAAGATGATGCTTTATGACGAGAATGAAAAGCAAAACTTGGAATCGAAACAAGTAGTTTCAGTTATTTATGGGAAAGCTACAGCTGAGCACTTTGACGAGGAAAATCCATTGAAAGGTTTCCAGGTAATATTATTTCCAGAATTCTCACCAGCAGATGCTGACCATCTCGGTCAAGGAGAAATCGACTCTATAGATTCCGATTCTGAAATTAGAATAGTCAAGATGTTCATTTGATCCGAGTTATGACCTTGCAAAGTTGAATCCTATAGTGATATATGAGGGGTTTGTTTGTCTGACAGTAAAAGAAAATGTATATATTTCAGGTAGTGATGCGCCACCAATCGGACCGAATGGGAGCTCTTCATATTCTCATCTCACATCCTCAAGATATGTTCGATCTTCTTCCTGGTCTCGATGTGACACTTTTTCCTCCAAACATTCAATTCTTTCTATGTGAAGACATGGAAAATATCATATCTGAAAAGCCAAGAAGAAAACTCGATGACGTTCAGAAAGCTGCAATGGTGACCGAGGCACAACTAGTAAGATATTGAAAGAGATTGAGAAAAAAAAACTTCCATTTCAGTATTACCTCAAAAATCCTGAAGAACGTCGGAGAATGATGGCAAACGAGCTTATTCTTGTGACATATCTTCGTATGCATATGAATCCGACCAACTTTAGTCTTCATCAGTTCTACACATTTCAAGGCAAACAAAAGTTCCGGTGAGTTTGGATTCGAGTGTTTTTTTTTTCTAATTCAAAGATTCCAGTGTTGTCTTCAATGTGCCGACAACATTTGGAGAAAAGCGACAACTGGCGATTGGTTTGAGTTGTGATCCGAATGGATCTGGAAAAGCAGTCATCTACAAATCTCCTGGACGAGATGGAGTCGATTGTGACTGCTACGAAATTATCACGGCGTTTGTGATTTGAACTTTTTTTTTCTTGCCTTTTTGATACAATTTGAAATCATAATCAACTTTATTATAACGAATGTAAATACATATCCAATATGCAATGAAAGTTCTAGAAAGTGAGATAAGGATAAGATCGATGTGCACAGATCCAATGGTGTCGTTGAGATTTCCTCAAGGCAGAAAAGTATCTGTGAACAGTGGGCCATTTGAGGCCACATCTCTTCGCCAAATCCATCGCTCTCTCCCTTGGCAGAATCGAACTCTTTTTGAATTCAGACTTCAGAAACTGACGATAACGTTGCTGAAAATGAAGCTGATTGCAGTACTAACCGGAAATAATGCGTTTTCGATGATTTTCAGTGCGAAGTGGTCAACATTTAGCGGTTGAAAAAGTGATTTACAATAACCGATGTTTTTGAAAATTCGAAAAATCGGGTCATTGAAAATCATTTTTTCAACTCCTCAAAGATAACCATTTTGCACTGAAAAGTGAAAAATATGCATGCTTTTTTGCGAGTACGGTCAGAAACACTCACTCGATTGATCCGATTTCTAGCTGTTCGATTTTGATTCCACTCGTTATATTTCTTCTGCACAAAATCAGATGGCAAACAGGTTTTATCCATGATAAAATGAAACTGTCCAGTTAATTGGTCTCTATCGAAGTTTTTCACTTTTGAAAACTCTTCTTCTAGAAGTTGTTTATTCGTGTCATCCAATAGAACGTCTTTCTTCTCTTCCAGAAATTGAGATATCTTCTCACACGTGTCATTTGGTTTGCACTTTTCCCGAAGAACCATTCTCAGTTCGAAGAATCTTTTGATTACATTCTCGTAGGAGACATTGCACTTGATCGAGATTTCAATCATCTGTTGAACTGATGGATGTCGGTTTTGGTCGAAAACTTCCAGATCGAATGGGAATTGGTTTGGAGAAGAGTCCAAAAGGCTCAGAAGTTTTTCATCGTTCTGAAATTAGTTTTTTTTCAAATTTCATCAAGTCAGGAACAAACCATCTTGTTCTCGCTGGTTGGCTTCATTTTCCCATGTTTCGGTACTTTCGCCAAATTCAAAGGTTTCAGAAACGGATCCCCTCCTTTATCATTGTCATGCCACCCTATCATCTTCATACTGCCAGGAGTCTTAATCACAAAATGTGTTATCAGAGTGAATCAAATGAAAATCTCACTGCTTCAGAATCGTCAAACTTCTCATCAAGATGAAGGGAATCTAAGAAACTCTCGACTTGCTCAACAGGAAGACGTGTGATTCCAGCCAGATGACTGATTTCAGACTCGCTCATCAATGGATCTTCTTCGTATTTGGATTGCAAGAATTGCTTCATTCCAGTTGTCAATTCGATGGGGAACTTTAAAATGAACACATACAGTACCGATCAAAAGTATATAACATTCAGTGATTTCCAGTGCAAAAAATTTTGAGGGTTCGAGAAATGGTTCCCACCTTTTCGGTTCCTTTGAAAAATGTGTGTTTGTTAAGCAACTTCAGAGATTCACTTTTGTCGATTTTCTAGAAAAGTTGTCAACTGTAAAAACGAATACCCAGAGTTGAATAACAAGATCACCAATTTTCAAATGAATCGAAAACCGCTAGTGTAATTTAAATTTGAGAAGACTAACAACTCACTTTCATACTCTTCGCTATCTTTCCTTTCTTCCACATCGCATACTCTTCTTTTATGACTGTTTCAGGAAGATTCGTTCCTTGCATTATCAAATGAAGATTTTCCACTGGCAAGTGTTTCATTATTCCAATGAAGTCAAACTCGTCATGCATGATCTTCAAGTTCCTCATCCCGACCATCCCTCTCAGTGTTTCAGAACAATAAAAATACTGGAACACTTTGATGCAGACGCAACCCTTCGAACACCTCTCTCCTCTATTCAGACGAAGTTCCGAGAATCGACTGAATATCTGTCTATAGGGAATATTGATCTCCCTGGAGATGCAAATCATTTCTTCCACGGATGGATGTGGATTCCGTTGATATAATACATAGTCGTTTGGAAATTGACAATGAGACGAATATATTTTTGAATCGTATTTTACGACTGCGAGTTCCATCTGAAAACGGAAATACAATTGAATGATTTGATGGAGGAAACTTACTCAGTTAATCCGAGAGCTTTTGATGAATTAGAAGTAGAAATACCGCAGGAACTGAGCATTCTGGAAGGTGTATTTTCCAGAAAAATGAGAGTTATTGCCACGTTTAAAAAATCACGAAATCTTCTCTATTAACGAACGCAAAGTGTCGTGTCTCCCGCCCTAGCGAAGTCCCCACTGGACCAAATTTTCCCAATTTTTCACAGGTTATCAGAATTAGGGTCTGAAAGATGACCGTCTTTTTGGATGTTCAGATAATCAAAAATTGAGGTCTCGAGAGCTCAAAACCCCCCGTTCTAGTATCAATCAGTTTTGAAAGGGAAGTGAGACAAGTTTACGCACTTATTTCACACGTTTTCAAAATATTCAGAATTTCAAAAAAAATAAGGCAAGGAGGCATGCGCCTCTGGTATCCAACGATTGAGAGGTTTTCTGGTTCATGTGGGGTTGTCAGATATAGAGAAGGGTCAGGCCAAGTCTAGAGAATATTCGGTCAGTAGTTGCAGTATCAAATAAAAGATTAAACTTGAACATTTTCAGCTGACTTCGACCAAATCGTATACCTTATGTACCGTACCGTACTTCGATATTCGTCATGTTTCAGAACCCGGGTGGTAGGTAAACAACATTTCATAACTGCAGACTTGTCACGGGCCGGGCCGGGCCGGGCCGGGTCATTTGTGCAATTTCTACCGGCCCGGCCCGGCCCGGCCAGGTCGGCCCGGTCGGCCCGGGTAGGCAAGGGCAAAAATTTTTGGCTGTCTAAAATACTTCTGATTTTGAAATTTCAGGGTTTTTCTTTCAAGTTTCTAGTTAAATTAGTGTTTCTTGGTCAATTTTTGAACTTTTAGGATGATTAAAGTAGAAAAATTACAAAAAAAATTTCATTTTTTTCCCACCCGGGCCGACCCGGGCCGGGCCGGGCCGGAAAATTTTCTGTCGGCCCGGCCCGGCCCGCCGGGCCGGGTCACCGGGCCGGCCCGGGAAATCACAAGTCTGCATAACTGAGTTCTGGAAAGTTTCAAAGATTTTCGAAATTATTTCATAAGACCTGATAAGGAGTTCATGATGATTATGATGTTGATGATAGTGGTTAGTGGTATTCCTCTCATTTTCCGAACTTTTCCGAGTTCAGGTAATTCCGGTTTTTCAGATACAAAAACTTTCAGTCTTCAAATATCTCAGTTTCAGTTATGCCTTCTTGTCACATTAAAATTTGAACACGTCTCCCCAAAGAAAAAAAACCGAACTCTTATTTTTCTCGGTTTACAAGAAAATTCCAAGCTCGTCTATTCCATTACTCAAGTTTCCCCCGTCTTCCTCCGATTCTCTTCTCAAGAACCTTGGGTTTGAACTTCTCGACGTCTCCAGAAGACTCAGAATCTTTGCAGAATTTCTACTAGTAATCAAAATAAAATATCCTGAACAGAAGAGAAGAATGGAGAGGTTGAACGACTCCATTCAACTCGAATTCCTCAACGACTTCGAAACATTTCATCGTCATCAGAAACGGAAAACGACGGAAAATCAGAATCAGAATGAGGGAGAAGAAGTTACAGAGACAGTGGAGA
The DNA here is from genome assembly GCA_900536305.3 of Caenorhabditis sp. 40 LS-2015. NCBI lineage: Eukaryota > Metazoa > Nematoda > Chromadorea > Rhabditida > Rhabditidae > Caenorhabditis > Caenorhabditis tribulationis. Next base: position 59,042 of record LR545739.1, on the reverse strand, counting down.
TTTCCGTGCAAAATCTGCCAAATATTCTTCATCCCAGTGGAGTTTCTCTTCCTCAAAAGTTTCACATTTCTTTTTGCTCAGAAAAGAAACGAACATTTTCAGAAAAGACGGAAACATGCCTGTAAACTTCCCATGTCCAATTCTGACCGATTTTCTTATGTTGAAAGACTCCGAATGCAATCCAACAAAAGTATTTTCCATCCGAATCTGATTCCATTCCCAGATCTTTTTCAGTTTCTCCATGACGTTGACGTGTTCACAACGCTTTCTTCTCTCCGTAGTCTTGTCTCTCAATGGGTGAATTATAACGGTCCAAAGAGTGTCTTCTTCAGAAGTTAGTCCTTGATTCTCTGAAAGCATCAAATTCTGAAATTCAGAGAATCCACATTATTGCCACATGGACGAGCAAGGAAGGGTCTTCCTGAATACTGGAACCAACTACACGGTTCCTTTCGAGAAGAGTACTTCCTTTTTGAACAGATTCACAATTCTGGAGCATGGACAGACGTGGGAAGAATTCATCGGAACTTCATACTCTGGTCTCGCAAAAATCCGACTGAAAAATGGGATTCGTTTGGCGTTCACCTTCAAAATGTACGCCCGATCGGAGAATCAGCCAGTGGATATCGTGATCCGAAACTCAACCAGCTTCCAAAAAGAAATTGAATTTCATTTTCTGAACTGTTTTCTGACAAAGAAGAAAATCTGGCGTTACGATGTAAGACATATGAAATGTGATCCAAAACTTGAGTGTTTTCAGTTCAACCGTAACTCCACCGCCTTCCGAGAATCCTTGTCAGCTGAAGATCTCTGGAGTCGGCTCTCTTCCCAACACCAATCCAAAATCGTGGATTGTTTCGAGAATCGTCTCCCGGAGTTCCTTCTCGATGTTGCCTATGGAATCGAGAGGGAGAAAGTGGTCAATATCATCTATTGTGTCACTTCATACTGTATGCACATGACGGAGAGACCCGAGTTGGAAAAGCTCTACTGATAGAACTTGATTGTAAATATACTTGATTATTCTATGTAATTACCGATAGAAACTTAGATGACATGAACATTCAAGGAATTTCGTTTGATATTATCGATTTTCGCGTATCAGATTATCACTCAATTCTCTGGATAGTTAAGTAAATTGCATGTAATCCCATCTGAATAAGTGACAGATTGATGACGTCTCCTTCTTTCTATTACGCAAGACGACCGAACATCAAAAGGTACCCATGCCGAGGTACCCCCGACACCTTTTTTCTCACCGACTTGTGCATTCGGTAGATTTGAAGTAGGAAGATAAAAGAAAGCGGAAGTGGTCTCGGAAACAGAGGCAGAGATTTTTCATTTGATTCTAGAGAACAACAGTAGCGGACACTGAAATATCCTATTGGGGGGCTATCCGTACATAACGGTCAACTCTGAGTCAAGTTGGAAAAGTTGTTTCTAATCATACGCCTTTCCAAAGTTTTGTAAATCTATCAAGAAACTCCAGATCTTCATCTTTGTGATTTCTTTGTAGTCAATACCCTAAAAATCAAATGTTCAGTTCCTGTCAGTGCAAATTTCGAACATTTGTTAATCTCTCTTTTTAACGTTACGTTGACTGTTTTGCACTGGAAATCAAAAATATTTCAGTGTTCACTACAGTCTGCTGTTATGTAGAAGATATTTTCAATTGTAATCAGGCCCTTTGAGATTAAAATGGCGTGCTCCGGACCATCTTAGTTTCCGGTTTTGGGATCTTCTTGTAGTATCTACTTACTTCGGTCAGCACCTCTTCACGTTCGCCTTTGTCTCTGATGGGAATGACCGGTGAACCATGGTACACTGAGCGACGCAGAAAATGCCTTCTGACAATGTGTCGAGGACGTCATAATTGTTGGGTTTTGATAGCTCACACCTATTGGATAATACGACAACAACGACAGGTGATAAATTTCAAGGAGCCTGTGTAGGGATTAGGGAAATTCATGAATAGATGATGTTGCAGAATTGAAACTACAATTCGAAATTCCTGAGATCTCTTACAGTCAGTGTCCCTCGAATCCTGAAAAACAGAAGAGAATTATAAAATTTGTGTAGAAAGTACTTTCAGTTGGTAGAAAATTGCAAAAACATGCTCTCTTGACAGTCAAAATCTTCCATTTGTTGTACCACCACAAAGTAACACAATTACATCGTCCTTGTTGGTTTACTGTTAGCACGTATTTCATGAGCAATGTGAAGGTCCGTAAGTGTCAAAAAGATCTCGGTTCTCTGTTTCGTGGTCTTTTCATGTCTCACATTTAGTTCACACTTAAGTGTATGTGACAGCCTGACGAGTTAGAAGACAGTCACCTCCTCAAGAGACAACATATTCATAAATTTGCCCCAACAAGCAATCATGTTTCGTACTTTACGACCACTTTTGAAAATCAAACTTCACACCTCGCAGGATTACTTTTGATCTACCCTGTACAACTGGTTGGCCAGAAACCAAACGCCTTTTGAAGCCAAGTCTTGTAACTGCCTGTAACTGTAACCCCTTTCTACAACTCTTGTATCTTAAACTATCCTTCCCATCGTAATTGCAGTCGGCGTTCACTCTCTGCATCCTTCCCTTCTTTAATCCCTCTGTCCTCTGTGTATTCAATCCAGATAATAAAAATCATGCTCCCGGGAATCAAGATCAAAGCGTATTCACCGCTCTCACGTTCACATGAAGGCGGGACACACACCTGCTCATGGTTCACTCTCTTCCCCAAATAACGGAAAGGGGCGGAGTCAGTCCTGTGAAGGTGTTGACTCCTCAGTGACCACACATTCATTCACTCCAACATCTTCTCATTTTCGATTATTCCCCTCTACCCTTCCCTCCAAACTCATTTGTTTTTTTTCAGAGACAATGCCCATCACTGCCTCTCTCTCCGCCAAAGTTGAGTCTCTCTGGCTCTCGTGTCATGCTCTCAACAACGAGATGGTGCTGACCTGTCCTGGACGTAGAATTTTCCCAACCCTCGAATACAGTCTGATTGGATTGGAGCCAACAAAGAGGTACTCAATGTGCATGCACTTGGAACTCGCCGACGATAAGAAGTTGAGACACGTCGATGGCGCCTATGTTGAATCGATCTCGATTGAGAAGAAAGATCCTCCAAGGAAAGTGTGGCACAATCATGGATCGCAGCCGGGAAGTTTCTGGATGCAGAAGGAAGTCAACTTCGATCAGATCAGAATCACTAATAAGAAGTCGGTTGAGGATAAGAGTCCTTCATTTGTAAGTTTTTAAATAAGAGTAAACATTTTTTAGCTTCAAATTTTCCAGGTCCACCTTCATGCCCAACACCGTTACATTCCGGTTCTCAGCATCTACTCAGAAGATCAGAAAATTCATGAAGTCAGATTGCCACACACTCTTTTCATCGCTGTCACCTCTTACCACGTGAGTTTTCCCCCACTATCTGAAATGTACAATCATCGTTGTTTCAGAACACAGAAATCGGAACTCTCAAGACGAACAGCAATCCATACGCCACGGGATCCCGTGTGGATCGTCGCCGCAAACGGGAACTGGATTCTCCAGCTCCAGCAGCTAAGAAAGTGAAGAAGGAGGCGACACGAAATGAATCTGCGTTGATCAGCAATGCACTCCCAGGGATGCCATCCTTCAACCCCTTCGCCACCATGACCGTGTCTGATTCTCCTAAGTCTGCTAATACTTCTACATATCCAACCCCTCCAACTAACCCATTCTTCCCTATGATGCCCTTTTTCAATCCTTTCATGTTCCAAGCAATGGGATTCCCAATTCAACTCCCCAATTTTACCGATTGCTTCCCAACTCCATCCCCCTCCATCAGCCCTTTGAGTGCTCCACTCTCTCCGAACAACTTTTTTGCCAAAAACGAGCCGGAGGAAGAAATCGAAGTTGTCTGATTTTGTCTCTTTTTCCCTTTCCAGCATTTTTTGATGTTTCTTCGGTTTTAAAATTCAACTGGTTCCCCTTTCGATCTCACTTCAATAAAATTATACTATACAAAACATTCTTCCAAATGATAGACCGTCCCAATTAGCACCCACTCGATTATCTCGATCTCTGATGACACGTGTAATTTGCATGTAATCTCTTAAGTGACAGATGGATGATGTCTTCGTTGTCGGACAACACGGCGGTAGTACATGAAAAGGGGAACCCCCAGGAAGAGGTATTCTCGACACCTTTTTCTTACCGACTCGACAAGATTTCCCGATGATAAATGGAAAGTTATTTGGTCTTGAGGAAAGTTCAGCGACAAAGGTGGGAAAAAAGACGACTGGCTATGATATACCGTGTGTTTTCTCTATTTCCTCTAATAGACAGACACCTTCTTCCCGTCATTCTGATCAAAATTACTTGGGTTCATGTAACAGTTATGAATAGTGTGGTCAAATAACGCAACAGTGTTCTCAGTGTTACACGAATCCGTTTTAGCGAGATAAATTTGGACGAAGTGACGAGATGGCTAAACTAAGAAACTTGCAGGTGTGTAGCCACATGCTGAACTTGTAAACATCGTTAGCCAATAAAAGAGCAATTAAGATTTTACTAATGACGGGAAAAAGAGACCATCAGTAAATCATTCAATTGGAGTCCTAACGAGATCTTCCGAAATGTTAATTGCCTCTCACAATAAAGAAGTATGAAATGACACAAAAATGACAAAGTAGTAGGTCACGAGCCAACTTTCAGGACTTGAAAAATGATTCCCAACATTCAGATTTTCCTTAAAAATTGAGAATGTATTAAGCAATTCTAAAGTTTGAAATCTTCATTAAAGCTCATTTCAAGTAGACTTGTCCCTCTGGCTGTTGATTCTTGGGTCTCCATTGCGAGGCAGAACGCATCTGGTTCAGTGGAGAAGCTTGAGGGTCGAACTCTCGTTTCGAGCGGTCGGGACCTGAAAGTTCAATGAATCTTTGAAGACTTCAGGAATCAACATACTTTTCTCCAACTGCTTTGATATTGACTTTCTCGGAATGTTTCTTTCGACGGCGATCCGTGAGTCGACGGAGGAGAAGACAAGTGACGAGATGAGGAAGAAAGTGATCAGGGTGTTAGTGTTCATGGTGATATTAGAAGCAGAATAAACCAAGTTGAAGATCTGGGAGGATGATAAAATTTTTTGACGAGGTCGCGGTCATCAAGTTCGCTCCCGAAAAATCTTACCGTAATCCACCATTGCAATTTACGTGAGATATAATTACGTGAGCTTCGCGAAGAAATCCAACGGGATGAACTGAATCCTTTAAAGCAAAACGCCAGCCAATTGTTTCTGAAAACATGTCCAAGGCGGAGGATCTTCAACCGGTATCCGAAAATTTTCTTGACTTCGGAACTGCTGATCCATCGGATGCTTCTCTGGTGGAGCGAAGCTTAGCTTCAAAAACGACTAGTTATTAATTTTTAGAGTATCAGGAAATGGATGAAAATCGGATATCGACTCTATGGGTAATTCTGAAACTTTTCTTGACCCCTGAAAACCTACTCCTTCAGAAACATGCTCGACAATTCTGAGTACTCGTTTTTTCTAAGCATCCCCCAATTCATCTCTCAACTCTCGTTTCTGATGTCAATTTGTCAGGAAAAAACGACTGGACTTCGAACGGAATTCGGTTGGAGTTCTACTTCTGGAGAGCTGGCACTTCAAGTTCAACACAAAAATCTGATGGAAATCACTCAAAAGTTTATGAAAACTTGGAAGAATGAATTGAATCGAACGGCGAAACCAGGACACATGAAGACTGCTCGTCGAGTTCTCTGTCATCCATCTTGCGCGGTTTCGTTTCATCTGAAAACTCTCGAATGCCTTCGTCGCTATTTCGTGGAATTGAAACTTTTCGAAGGAGCAGAAGAGCATCGTTCTTGGATTAGTGAGAATTTGGAGGTCGGAGTCTCAGATCAACGTTTTAAATTTTACTGAATTTCAGGGAAACTTTGAGAAGCACACAGTTGTAAATGTGTGGGATGAGGAGTCATTGAATGATGATGCGGATTCTGTGGATATGGAAACGAAACCAGCGGAAGAATCCAATAATGCATCTGAACTTGCTAAGAAATCTCCTATTTTGATGTGGATCAGCCATGCCAACGTGGCAATTCGTTCGGATATTTTCGATGTCAATTATTTGTATACATTCAAAGAGACATCATATTTCCGAGTACATTCTACACCCAAACTGAGAATTCGTGGGCGAGAATCTGAAATGCGTGAGCCTCTTCCAGAAATAAAAGAATCCCAACAAGATTTCAGCTTGGAACATGGTCGTCCTTCCGTGTGTGAAACCTGAAATCTGCTTTGTTCTCATCTACAACTTTTCCCGAAATCTGTGCTCGTACGAAGAGCTTCGTGTTCATATTGATGAAAACCATCAGTTCGCCCCATGTATTGTTCGCAAGTGTGGCGATGGAAGTCAAGAAGCTGACAAAACGAAGGAAAATCTTTATTTTCCTTACTGGAGTGAAACTGATTTTCATCCGAACCGATTCGCAGAGAGACTTCAGGTGAGAAAAGGATATTGTTTTTTTTTCTCTTTGAATTCAAACAAATCCTTCAGAAGATCGTGGACATTGATGAGACATTCACAGAAGGCGGATTCGGAGATTTGGCATTTTCCAGTGCTCTCCCATCTTGCGGTGGATCCATGTACAAGATTGGGCACCTTCAGAACTTTTCGACTCTCAACTTTTACAATTCTCCGAGCACTAGAATGCCGACAGAACAGCCCAATGCTGAGAAAGTTTTGAAAAAGAGCGTTATGGAGAGTGAAGACAATGAAATTGTACCGTACCCGTTCTGTGTCGTCCTCTGGGATACCAATCGCCATGTTCCGATTTATATGGGAAAGTGAGTTGGACATTTTCATGCACAGAACAGGTCGGAAAAATTCAGAATCACTGGTAAAAGCCCTTCGAGGAACACGGAGCCACAGAAAAGAGGAGTGTGGAAATGGTTCAGCGGACTGATTAAGCCAAAGAACTGATATCAGCATTTTCTCAAGAATCTCCGGAAATTAAAAATTTCAATTCTTTGCTTTGATGTTTAAATCGATAAGAATAAAACAGTATACCGCAGAATTCAGTTTATTACTTTCTTTTTCATGTTCAAACTTGCTCAAATTAACCGGAATTCATGATACAGGAACATTAGTTGGTGCAATAAAGCATATAATTAAAATTGTGAATCTATGGAATTTGTCTAATAATGCAATAGACTATTGGACTATGATGAAGACTTATCCAAAAAGTCCTATTGGTTCTTGGGCTTTGGATCAGCCATACTCTCATCAAGTGCCTTCTGGATGTTCTTGAAAGCGTCTTTTCCCAAGTAGTCTGGATGTCCAGCCTCCCATGCGACACGTTGCATCTCCGAATCATCATTTGGCTTTTGAACCGGGACTTGTCCGTAGACTCTCTTCGTGGGCGAATGCTTCTGCTGACTGAACTGGTGCCATTGCTGATAGTGTTCGCTTTTGTGAACTCCGATGTCGGAGGTATTAGAACTCCATGGCTTCTGAGCACCAATGAAGTGAACAATTTTCGTTTGGCCTCCATATTTCCGATAAGCAGCGGCGTACGAGTAGAACTCGCCACCGGTCATGTTATAGATGAATGGGAGTCGGTGAGCGGACGGAAGATCACGCCAATTAGAGAAGAACTCGTTCAGGAGACCCTGATCGCCACCGTCGAAGGATCCAGCGGAAGTGGCGAGACCAACAAGTGCGCCTAAACAACGTATTGATTTCCAATATAATGTATTCAATACTACTCACGATATGTTTCTAATGACGGCGAGAACACGAACACTCCAGAGTTGAACATATCAGGCCAGCCAATATCTGCAGCTGCTGAGAAGTCGGGACGTTCGAAGAGCTCATCGGAATTGCGGATGACCATTGTGTCAGCATCAAGGAACACAGCTTTCGAGTATTGAGTGAGACGCCAGCAATGAAGCTTGGTGAAGGTGACACCAAGATCAGGACGACCAATCAAAGAGAGATTTTCCGAGTCGTTGCTGTTGAAGACGTCGACAACAGTCACCTCGTCGAATTTGTTCTCGAGCTCCTGGCGAACACCTGACGAGACCTGAGGAACTGGTAATTTCATTGAATGATTGAGGGCTCTTACCTCATTGGTGATCAAGCAGTGGATTTTTCGGTTCGTTCCCGATGAGTGAAGCGAGTTCAGAAGAGTGATCGCACCTTGCGCGTACCGGTCGTTGGTTGCCAGTGTGATCCATGCTTCTGTCATCTTGCTCGCTGAAAAATTTGGGTTTATGAAAAGAAAAATAAATGGTGCAAGTGAAAGGAAATGAGTTGTTTTAACAGGAAAAAATAAATGACAAATGAGGCACAATTCAATGAGAAAAAATCAAAACAACTGCGGAAATCCCGCCGGCGCGCGCCTCAAAATCTCAAAAACATTCAATTTAACGCAAATTCGCAGACAAGATTACTGTAGTTTTAAATTGGCGCGCATTCAAATATGGGAACTTGAATGTGCTACAGTTTCTGAATGTTTCCATGATTCTAGGAATTCATTGGCACTATTTACATGAAAATTCACTATTCAGAAATAAACATCTAGAAGTTTTCGCATCTGCACTATCAATGGAATCCGTGCAAATTGAAAAAAGATCCGAAAGTTTCAGAAGCTTTTCAATGACGGAACCCTCAAAATAAGGATACAGGACTCTCCAAGGAATCTATTTCAAATAACCAAAATCTGTCTCCGCCTTTGCATCTCGTTCCAACATCTTCTTCTATCCCACTTCTTCTCTTCTTCGATCTGCAAAAAAATTTAATCAAAAACTATTTTTATTTTTATATCATCAACTTCCCCCGAAGATAACAATCTATCTCAACGGAAAGGAAGGCAAGGTCGCTCTTCACATCCCAAACGAACATCCAACACCGTTTTTTCTACCAATACAAATAATTTGAACACTTTGTTTTTCTTACTTCTTCTTCCTTTTGGCCTTGGCCTCAATTAGACCCCCGAAAATGGGATGGGTTTCATACTCGACCACCGTTTTTGACGACTTCACACCCTGATTTAGTTTGCGTCCTGCTTGATTCCTTATTAACGATTACTTTTCTCCATTTGTACAGTTTGTTCTGGATTGTTGTCAGATGGAAAACCATAAGTATTAATGAAAATATGCGGAAACACTAATAGAAACAGAGAGATTGACCAGTTTTTGTGTTGGACACACAGGAGAGAAGGTAGAGGATGAATAAGAAACACGGAAACTGGAATAATTCCTGTTTCGCTTCCTTTTTTTTGCGAGAGATTTAGATGAAACGAATTCGCGAAGAAGGAAGTTTCGGAAATTTTTTGTTCAGTTTCATTCGTGATTCTTCATTCTCTTCATTCTTGAATTGATTTTTCTTGCCATCATCATCTAATTTTCCAGAATGCGGCATACTGTCGTGACCTCATTTTTGTGTATTTTACTGTGCAGTCAAGTGGTTTTCTCGGAAGAGGAGAAGAAGGAGAAACTTCCAAAATGTGAACACGTGGATCCTTATGAGAAGTGAGTTCGCCTTGAAATCTTGACAATCAGATGTCCAATTTTCAGCCTGGAAGGATGGTTGGCATTGAAATCACCAGCTGAGCGAAAATGTAATCACACCACTGTCAAAGATGATCTTTCTGAGAGTGTAGGCAAATTTTGGAATAGCATTCTGGAGAAAAGAAATTGAGATTTTCAGGAAGCTAAGAAAGCCGATTGGGGAATCAAGAGTTTTGCATTCGATGCTCTCTCGTCTGAAAAGTTGGGACCATTGAGAAATGTTGGAAAGCAAGCTCACAAACTGTGAGTTTTAACGGGACTGGATCCTCGAAGTTCTGAACTTTCAGATGCGAGGAGCAGAAATATGACGCATCATTCTCCACATCCGTCGTGGTCATTCATCACAATGAGGCTCTCTCGACGATTCTCAGAATGATCAATGGACTTATCGAATTCACTCCGAAATCTCTCCTCAAAGAGATAGTTCTTTATGAAGACGCTTCAGAGGAGGATCATGTTTTGACTAAACACTTGGAGAAGTTTGCAAAACTGAAGGGTCTCGAGGACAAACTGATCATTCATAGAAGTGAATACAGACAGGTTCGCATTGAAACCTTGAAGGGTTGATTTGAAAGTGAAGTTTCAGGGTCTGATTCGAGCAAAGGTTCATGCTTCGAGACTCGCCTCCGGAGAGGTCATTGTGTTCATGGACTCGCATTGTGAAGTTGCTGAAAGATGGCTGGAACCACTCTTGCAGCCGATCAAGGAAGATCCAAACAGGTATAGATGAAGGAGGTTAATGGAGGAGAATTCAGTAGGCATGAGAGTTGCAGTATGTGCAAAATGAATAACTTTAAACTTGGTCTTTTTTTCCTTGAAAACTTGAGAGCGGTTTTCAGAAAAGTGCTACAAATATGTAGATGCTTTATAGGCGCACAAATTTTCTGAAAGTTGAGAGCTTGAGGCGGTATATTAAAGGAAGCACGGTATTTTGAGCGACGCTGTCTGTTTTTCCTGAAATCTGGAACCAAAATTGAAACTTCAAAGTCCAGAGCAAACTTTCAGCATCGTTCTTCCTGTCGTCGACTTGATCAACCCAGTTTCCTTCGATTACTCGTCTTCAATGGTTGCCAAGAGTGGATTCGACTGGGGACTCACTTTCAAATGGATCTATCTCCCATGGGAATATTTTGAGACTCCAGAGAATAATGTGAAGCCATTCAAGTGAGTCATAATCCAACTTCAAGCCCTCTTCATGATTCCTTCTTTCAGCTCCCCAGCCATGCCAGGAGGTCTGCTAGCAATGAGAAGAGAGTATTTCGTCGAGTTGGGAGAATACGATATGGGAATGGAAATCTGGGGATCCGAAAACATTGAGCTCTCCCTGAAGGCGTGGCTCTGTGGTGGACGCGTCCTCGTTGCTCCATGCTCTCGTGTTGGCCACGTCTTCAGAATGAGACGCCCGTACACTTCGAAACCAGGAATGGATACTGCTCTGTATAATGCAGTGAGAGTCGCCAAGACTTGGTTGGGAGCCTACGAGGTTTGGTGAAAACTGAGGAAATTGTCTCAATTGCGCCAAATTTCCAGAAGAACTTCTTCGCTGCGAAGCCACGTGGATTGAAGGTTGTGTTCGGCGATATCAGTGAGAGCATCAAAGTAAGAGATCGTCTCAAGTGTAAGGATATGAAATGGTTCATCGAGAACGTCTATCCGGAATTGGAGCCGAAGGTTCATGATGAGCTCTAGAGGGAGAATCAGGAACTTAATGAAGACTGGTATATTGAGTTTTTCCTTAAATGTTTATATTTTTAATAAAGATTTTTGAATAGAGCAAATTCAAAATGTTGCTTTTTGGTTTCGACGATATCGATACGTTTGTTAAATAGCATGCGAAAATTTATAGATGCAAAGTAGTTGTGCCAAGAATAAAAAAAAGAAACAATGGTATAATGAAACAGAGAAGATAACATTGAGGTATAATTGCAAAACTAATGGAACAAAGGATCAGCGGGGGAAAAAAGTGAAGATATGAAGAGTTTCTGAGAGTGCAATATGGAAACCTTGGATAAATAACTGTGAGATTATATTACGATAACTGTGTGAAATAAGACCTCGAATTCGTTTTAGAATTAGAGATTCCAAGTCAATACCCTTATGGCGACATCGTGAGCTGACAAGCAATCTGGATTGCAGTTGCTCGTGTGGCTCCATTGCTGAGGACAATTCACCCAATCATGATGGTTTCTGAAAGTTGGTTCATGACTCAGAGATTCCCTAGAATAAGAATACCGCGTGTTCCGAATCTTGATGATATTCGAAAGTGACATCATTAACATGGCAGTCGTTTGAGAAAGGTAACTCTGAACAGTCAAAATTTCCCAATTGCATTTTCACATTCATACCTACCTTCAAGAGCACGACGATGTTGAATGTAAAAATCGTTTTCAGCGTTATCTTCTATGTATTGTTGAGAAGAAAAAGATTTTGCGATCTCGGCTCGGTCAACATGCATGGTAACAAATCGGAGTAGAATTGCGCGGAGTTGAGGATATTCATTGATCATTCTGTAGATACTTTGACGTTCTGCAGATGGCTCTATCAACTGCGTCACAGAGAATTCTTGACTATTCTCATTTTCGTCGATGACTCGCAGTACTGGAATCGGGGGTGCGTTCTTAACAGCAGCATCACATGCGGCTCTCGCTTTCGCAGCGTCCATAAAAAACTTTTCCATGGAAATCGGTTCTTCTCTTCTTGGTGTTACCTCAACAAAAGCGAGGGTTCTAAATTGCATTTCATGCTGATTGTTTTCATCTCTATCATCTTCTCGAACAAATCCATCGTCACCCATTGTCGTTTCTCTAGGCGGACCTCCAAAGTCGACGTATGCTCTCTTCAAGGCTTCACGACGAACTGCTCGACGACGCCGCTGAACCAGAATGTTTAATCCTTCTAAATTCAATCCAGAAACATCATCCTCGTCCGTGAGCTCATCGAAGCTGTTTAGGGAGCTTGTGTCATAATCAGAAATCACGGGCGAGACGTCATTGTTCACTTCCACAAAGCCCTCATCGAACGAAACTGATCGAATCGGACGTTGCAGTGTCGGATGGCTGTTCTGGAAATTAACTAAACGCCAGAAAAGGTTCGCTCGCATTCGTGCTTCAGGTCTTGCGTGGAATCGACCACGATCATATCCAGAATGATGGTAGTAGGCGTGAAGAATGTCGACTTCGTCCCAAGTCGGGAAACGCTCGTCCGGTTTTTCGAAAGTAACGTCCATGTAGACACAAGCGTCCTGGAATGTTCGATAGATGTGGTACATTTTGTTGCGACAAGGAACATCGAAAATAGACAAGTGGAGAGCTGAAAATGAAGCCTGTAATTATTTATGACAACTGGGACTTTACGCACCATCCGTAAGCAAACGATCGCTACGGAAGTCACACGCCATCTGAAGGATATCCGCGATCAGAAAACCTGAAACATGTAAGCTGATGTATGACAATATTTCCAACACTAACTTCTATTTCCTCCATGCTTGTTTTCTTTCTGTGTATCAACTCTGGAACTTGTCGATGCTCCATTTTCATTGGAAGCACCAGAATGAGCCGAGTTCGACGCATAACCCGATCCTCTGTTGTGATCATCGGATCCTTCTGTACAAATGACTTTCAGGGACTGAACCGATGATGGATGCTCCTCGTCTTCCGATGTGTGCTCATATTCTTCGGATCTTCGTTTCGAGCGATTTAGCGATTTCGACCTTTTAAGATTTTCGTACTCGTCAACTCCGTGCACGTTGAGGATGTGCTTCCGAAGTGAAGATGGATCCGTATACGACTTACCGCAGCCGGGCATAGGACACAAGCTTGCTTTCTGTAAGTAACATTCAACTCCGAAACGAGATTTTTCTCACCAAGTTTGAGTGAGCGAAATTCTGATGCTTGGCACGGTCTGAGATATTGTTGAATGCCTTTCCACAATCATTGAATGCGCATTTGTATGGTTTCTCTCCAGTGTGAGTGAGGCGATGGGTCTTAAGATTCTCCATGCGGCTGTATTCCTTTTTACATCCAGAATGCTGAAAAAAAACAGAGTTCAGATTTCATCGCGAACGTCTAACAACCTCACAACGATATGGTTTTTCTCCGGTGTGGCCTCGTATGTGTACATTGAGCATGTAGCGGGCTTTAAAAGCATCGTTCCGGTCACAACCATCCCATTCACACCGCCATTCGTGCTTATTTCCTGACGATTGAACATGCTCTTCCTTCATATGGTTGACAAGTTTCTGAAAAGAACTTTCTGGAGTTGAGACTGCGACAAAATCCTCAAAATACTCTACCTCTAGAGTATTAAAATTCTTTGTACATTTTTTCCATCGACACTTGAAGTTATCGAATGTTTCGGTCGCCACTTTTTCTCTATCTAATTGCTTTTTTGGAATATAAGCGAGTTGAGAAGAATTATTGCACCCTGAGAGTGTCGATCGTTGTTTGCTAGTGTTGTCCATGCTTCTGTCGCTGAAAAGTTGCAAACTGAATTTGAGTTGTGGCAGGACAACACTGAGGACTCTCAAGACAATATAAAATAATGCAAAAAAAAAGGAAAAAAAGTCACTTCTACCGTACCTTGAGTTTCGCTTCGAGACCCCTATATAAAAGCACGAAAAGTCCTTTAATTTTTACGGTTTTTGCAGCGTTTTTAAAGGAAACATTCAAGTTTTGAGGCGATGGTTTCGACACGAAAGCCAAGATACGGTAGAATCAAATTGTTTTGTCTTTTTTCTCCGAAAAGAAGTGAACATTTGCTCCTTCAATCATGTAAATCAAGAGTAATGTAATGAAAACCTTCGATGTCGTTTTCAGAGTTGATTATCTTTTCGGTCAGAACGAGTAACCGGTTTTCAGCTGTTTGAAAATCTCATTATGTAGAAACTTGAAAAATGTTTCTTTGAACATTTCTTTTTTCACTGAAAAGAACACCAAAACTTCTTGTTAACTTTATTCAGAACTCAAAAAGCCAGAAATCAAAGAGCTTTGGCAGCAGTTGTAGGAGTAGAAGCCGTAGCACTGTTAGCAACGGTGACAGCAGTTGTAACAGCTCCAGCAGTGGTGACAGTGCCGGTAGTCTCTTTTCCGCTGGTAATAGTTGGAACTGCATTCGAAAGAGTGAACATTGGTCCCGGAGTCGTGGATGCTGGCTGCGCAGCAACGGTTGTCTCTCCCAATCCAGAAATGCGAAGTGTCTCAACAGTCGACATGAATCCCGGATTGGCAGCCACGAATCCAGGGAAAGCCTTTTCCGGATTTCTCGCGTTTTCCCCTGTTTGCTTCACCAATCCCTTGACTTTTTCGATTTCGCGCTCGTCATAGATTGGAGCCTCAATTTCCTCTTCGGACTCCGGAACATTGGTTCCAGTGATCATTGGGACCAGTCCTGAAATACACAATTTTCCTATGAATCCAATTCAATCAGGTTCTTCTGTACTTACCAGTCGCATGAACTTCTGGTTGCATTGCATTGCCGAGCATTCCGGTTTGTGGAGCCGGTGCTCCGTTAGCCATGAAGGCCATAGAAATAGAGAGCAGAACAAGAGCAAACTTCATTTCAGTAGAACTGCGATGAAGACTGAAAGAGCTGAATAACTTCTCTTTCAATCCATCCAATTCAATTTCCTCTCAGTAATCTGATGAAGTTTGTGTGCAGACTCCGCCCCCTAGCAACCCTTAATCCTTTTTCATGAAAAACTTGTGAAAATTGTTTTATGAAAATTCAATTAACGAACGGAAACACCAGGTGGATTGATAGGGACAGAACAAAAAACTGAAAATTGATTGGATTCGAGAATGAAGTCGTTGCCTGGATGGATGTTTGAGTTGTTGGGGGGAGTACGGTAGTTGTGGTAGATGGAGCTTTAGTAGAGGGAGCGTCGATGGGGCCGCCAACTGAAATTTCGACTTCTTGTGATAATTATGGTGCTAACTACTGTATTTTCGCTAATAGACCAGCACTAAACTGGTTAAGACAGTCAGAATTTCTTGAGGATCATAACTAGAATCAAGTAAGTAGTTATTAGTTCGATACAAATTCTGAACCCGTAGGGTTGATTTTTCCTTGACCCAGTTTGCTAGAAAAAAGGTCAATTGGAGGGGCCTCCTCGACAGATATGAGTTTTAAAAGACTTTATTAGCTCTAAAATTGAGCACTGTTAACTGAGATATTACGCAACTCTCGATGCTCATGACTAGGTGTTAGAAGGTCTTTGTTTTCAAAACTTCAGTTTCTGAGTTCCGCTTTTCCCTGAACCGTTTCTCTTCAGAAACCCACTGCTAACACAGTCAAAATTTGAAAAACCAGAAAACCAGGTGAACGCTGAAAACAGACCCCGACTCATAGGGTAGTCGGAGTTTCAGTTTTCCACAATGTCCTCATGAAAAAATTTAAACAATTTCTCCTATTTAGTGGTTTCTCAAAGCTTCCTTTGCGTTTAGATCGTTATTTAACTATTTCCCAAATTTTTCCCGGGCTCTTTTACAGGTTTTTTTGTTTTGCACTTTTCCAGGTTTTACGATGAATTGAACAAAACCAGAAATTGCTTTACTCACATTGCGAGACACCTCCACGAATGAATAGCAAGCAAAGAATAAGTGGAAGAACAAAGCTCGACATTTTCCGGAATTTTCAGTCACTGAATGACACCTTTTTCCGAATGATGCTGATATTCTGATCCTTTCCGGGAAAGAGACGAAGGGATCAAAATATTCCAATTTCCTTTTTTTGGGAAACTTCGAAAGATGTGAGAGTGGGAATCGATTTCCGTTTCACTTCGCATGGATCACATTTTTTTGTGCCCTTCCCTCGAAAATTTTTCTTTCTGTCAAAAGCTGTTTCTCAGGGATTAGACACTGATCTCTAAGAGTTTGGTTGCACTTTCCATAGGGATATGTTACATTTATTCCTGATTATATGAAAGAAAACAAAGAAAGTTTCGCTTCTTATTAATTTTCTTTCAAGATTAAGTTAAAATTGGTCTTCAGATGAAAGAAGAGAGTGATGAGTTGTTGTTGAGAACTACGGTATATTGACGAGAAGAGATTTTTACATTCTAAAGGATGACTGGAACAGTGGATGAGACTATATGGAGAACATTCCAGGAAATGAAACACAAATATGGCAAACAGGGGTGGTGGATGGTGGTCGGGGGTTAGTAGAGATAGAGATGGAGCACAAATATTGTATGATTCAGGAAAGGGATGCAACTGGGACAGAGCTTTGGGAAAGAATCGCACGGAGAAGAGGGGTTGAGGAAGGTAACAATAAAATTCCTAAGAGGAAAATTATAGCGAAAAACCGATTATTATCACAATATGGTAAATCAAATAGCTATGCGGGATGAAAGTAGAAATTTGATAATTGAGTGAGGGATGAATAAATGTTATCAATAGTTTTCAGAGAGACAGTGTCAAGAACGAGATTTCTGTGGAGATTTCTTTTTGAGGAGAGTTGAGAGGTGGCAAAGAAGAGGCGAATCACATTCCATCTTTTTCCTTTCGGCAATACAGCTCTTTCAGAGTTTTCAATTCTTCGATCAGAGCCTTGTTCTGGTTTTCCAGCACTGAGACGCGGTTTTCGAGGCATTTCACGTACTCCTGTAAGACTTCGTTGAGAAGAATGCAGGAGTGGAACTCGTTACCTTTTTTTTCCTACGACACTCTTTGGCTGCCTCTCTGTTTTTGAGCAATCGCACTTGCCGCTTGCGATTTGATTCGTCCTCTCCTCCATGCATCGGCCCTCCGCCCATTCTCATCGAACCTCTGCCATCTGTCATAGTTGGAGATGGACTAGAACTGTAGCCACCTGACAGCATCGGAGATTGCCAGTCGGTAGTGCCGAATTCTGAATAAGCTAAACATTAATAGTAAAACAGGTTCTTCGTCTTGACAACCTGAAAACGTCGGTGTCTCGATTCCCAACATCGTCGGCTTCATGGCGGACCCGAGGAGTCCAGACGTTCCCTCGACTCCTGGTGGCGGTTGAGAAGGTGTGCTGGCTGGCACTTGAACCGACATTCCAACGATTCCACTCGACGGTCCGGGCACTCCGCCTCCTCCGCCGAGTCCGTTCTGCGGTGGTCCTCCTGGAAAAACTGATGAGCGATTAGAACAGGGTTGTGATGGATAGAGATCTCAAGGAATTGATATAAACTAAGTTCGTACTTTTGAAAAACCACAAGTCGGCTGATTCTCGTTCTCACGGTCTCAGAAAATGCCAAAGCTTTTGGGAACTTTGAGATTCTAAACGAACTAGAAAACAGAAGATGAATTTTCTCACCTTGTTGGGCTGCTGCTGAATAAAATCTAGTTTGCAAGAATTACACAAGCAAAAAGAGATCGTAAATTTTTTGGCGATCAGATAGGGAATCTCAGAATCAATGAAACAGTACAGTTTATCTCTGATCTGATCAGAATACAAACCACGAAAAGGTTTTGGTTTTCGAGAAGGTCTATTAGTTCACAAAATCTAGACTTTGCTTCTCAGAGCTGTTTCTCCAGGTCAGAGGGTTATCAGAATCTCAAAATCTGTTGTATGTTTTTGCTAAATTTCACCTTTTTTCTAGAATTCGTACCATTCATGTTAGAATGACCATTGAACACCAATGACTCCATAGTGTTATTTTTCTCCAGAAGACCGTGAAGAATAATACAGAATACCGTCGTCAACTGATCGAGAATAGACAATACAGAGGAATCGAGAGCGAGAGAAACTATTCTCTCTTCTTCGTCTCTGGCCTTCTCGGTCTCAATCTTTATGGCAAAACGGCAACCACCTCCCGAGAAAAAATGACGTCAGTTTGTGGATGAGAGTGTCAAGGAGTTGGTGAAGTTCAGAGAGACAGACGAAACTCTCTTCACAGATAGTGTTGATTGGGGAGAGAGACGCAGAGACAACCAATGATAACATAACTATCTATCTCTGGCGGTAGTCACAACTAAATAACTAACTGGCGCGGCGGGTGAGAAAAAAAAATAATAGAGACTAAACTCGGTTGAAGAATCGTTCAGCACAACTTTCTCCCTTTGCACTTATCAATTGAGGACTAAAACTAGACCAAAATGATGTGAAGGTGAAAAAACTAAAAACCGAATAGTCACTTAGAGGTGACTATCTCCGAAGAGATGATATGATACATGTTAGATTCTCTCACTTTGATACGGTTGATGGAACGTATTGATCAAAAAACGTAATTTTGGCCCTATTATGGTCTTTGTTAGTTCGAGAATTCGTCATCCTTACCTGGCGGTTTCGGTTGTGCTGCTGCAGCGATGGCCGCGAAATCAAAGTCTCCATTTATCGATGTGATTGGGAAAACGAGGTTTTGATTTCCAAGGAGTGATGCTCCGATTGGTGATCCATATGGAGATGCTGCACTACTTGTCGTTACGATTCGACTTGGTGTGACTACCGTTGGAGCGGGTGGAGGTGGTGGAAGATTGGTGGGTAGTTGTGGTGGAGGCGGTCGCATTACTGACTGAAAAGTTATGATGATCGAAATGAGATCAACCACCGATGCCCTATGAATAAAACAACTTTTGGACTGATGGGTTTGGTATTCGGCCATCTTTGTCTCTGAAACAAGGGACCCTTTCCCCTTCTCAAAACGTTTTAATATGGTTCAGGAAAACCAAATCTTGAACAAAATTTTGGTCTGAAAAACTATAATGGGAAAGACAAGTTGGTCAGACTACAGTATCCTACCTGGAAGAAAAACATTATCCAATAAGTGAATAAAAAGCTCTCCAAGAATCAGACCCCACCTCTTAAATACATTCGGATCCGTTGTCAGTTCACCTAGGTAACCTAGTGAAACACTTTGTAGCAGAAATGTCAAGGAAGTTGAAAGAGACATTGACATAGGTGAGGGTGGAATCAAAGGAAAAAGAGAGAGGATGCAGGTGTTTTTGAAAGGTTTTCTTCTCTTGGAGAGCAAAATCTAATCTAGTCACTGGAAAAACCTGATGAAAAGTGATCTTTTGAATAGAGACCTTTTCGGTACCCCTATCCTGAACATTTCGGCTTGTAAATTTCAAAACATTTTCTTCCCCTTTTCTTACCTGTAATGGCGAGGCGTCAACACTGGAAGGTGGCGTTTCCTCTGGTTCCTTCTTCATCACCTTATCCGCCGTTTCCAGATCTTTGAGTATCATGCTGTAAAACAAACATAGATCAGAACGTCTTCTTTTCTGATTGATTTTGTAATAATCTTCATGAAACTATCTCCCAAACCATGAACGCAACTTTCTGCCCAAGTACCTAGAAAACTCACTTGCATAGTAGAGTTGTAGACATTTCTCTGTGATTTCTAGACTGTGATGATTCTCATCCAGAAGTGGTAGAACTATCTAAGATACGCAGTTTCTCTTTCTCTCTCTTTTTGCAGTGTCAAAAAAATGATGACGTCAGCAGATGGAAAAAAAAGAGGTGGAGAAGAAGATGGAGAAACTGATAACCGTTGATAAAAATGACAGAAAAGAACGAACGAAAATGATCCGTGACGTCATCAAGAAACACAGGGTAGACCGACTGTCTCATTTTGTTTTCAATTCGGGGATACCTCTAAGAGACAGAAATAGCCATTTCAGATCGGGATGGAGAGAAGCAACTTATTAAAGTGGGATTACAGTCTATACATTTTGATGATCGAGAGTAGTTTAAGCTTCTAGCTGCTTCTCAATGGAGTATTGTAAAAATTACCGGAACTTCGAGATCTCGAAATTTTCGAGCTTCGAATTTGTCAGAATTCCAAAAAGTATTGAAACTTCATTAGAAGCTGAAACCTTCTTTCATTCTGACCGGAACTTCGGTTTCGGAACATTTTTCTCTGAACATTTCGGTCGGAGTTCTTTCCCGCACACCTCTTGTATCCTTAGAACCTCAATTAGAATTTCTCTTTTAGATGAAATCATACTCCAATTCTTTCGCTTATCTTCAAACGAGTCAGAACCAACTCGGTGATGCTCTAAATTTCAACTATATCGTAATTTTAGACATAGTCCTCGTCATTTTGGACAGCGTTAACGCAAGACGTACGCTTTTCGAATCCAATCCGAAATTCTTACAACCGCTTACATCATAGTGTATCTCTCTAATTTTTTATTCATGTCCGATCGGAATTCGTGAGTCCTTATTTTTTCTTAGGTCAATGACGTTTTTCACCAGAACCCGTCTTTCTTCGTTTTCTTCATCTATCAAATGATTGACGACGTGTTTTTCCGGAGCTCTCTGACACTCTCTCTCTCTCTCATGCCATCTGTCTCCATCTCGTGTGTCCAACCCCCGAAAAGGACGAGAGCGATGGAGGTGTTCCGGAAGAAGACAACCATCCGGAATCGAATGGAGTCAATCTGGTGCTTGAGTAGATCTTTTAGGGCTACGAAAACCTCGCTCATTTGTTTTTCTCCTGGATGGAAAGTGTGAGAGAAAGAGAGAGAGAGAGAGAGAGAGAGAGAGCAAGGAGTAACTCAATGTGGGTCAATCATTGACCAGAAAACGGAAACGAGCTGAAGAGAGCTGGTTCCTGACATGTGAAAAGTCACAAAAATTAGATAGATTCAGGAGCTAGAGATAGACGAGAAATGGAGGCTGGAGTGCTAACCTCCGTGCAGGAACCAGTGATATGTTTCTGTTGATGACTTGGTAGATGCAGTCCTGCCAACGTTGCCGTGACAGCAGAGTACTGTGAGACTGTTGCTGTGCGATGAGTTGTTTGTAGATCTCCGCAGCGATTCCATTCTCGGTAACGTTGATCGGAGTCGGCACGGTGACGAGCTGCTGGTACTGTGGTGGTATCGGTTGGGAGGACACCAGCGATGGAATCATTGTCTTCGATGGTGGACGGAACGCGGACAGCGTCACCGTCGGCGCCGGTGGGAGTGGTGAAGACGAAGACGTGGTGGCGCCCTCTGAAGACACTCCTGCTGAACAGTGTGTGCGAAACGAGAGAATCAAGAAGAGAGTATAGAAAAAAAAAGAAAAACCAAAGGTGCGAAGAGGAAAAAATGAGCTAGAAGATGTCGAGATAGTCACTGATGCGAGGGAGGAAGTTGGTCATCCTTCTGATTAATCAGAAAAAAAAAGAAAAAATTTGGTCGTGACATTCAGTAATGGCTATAGAGGAAGGCAGAAAGAGAGCTAATTGAATTCGCTTCTCACCACTTTTTGTATTGTTCTGTTCTGTTCCTCGCATCATGATTCATTTTCTGGGTACATACAAATTTAAATCGCCCCTCACCCCTTCTCGTCAAAAACAACAATCCAATTTTCCATGTGTTGATCTGGTAATGTTGAGCAGCCGAAAAAAAGGCACACGTGGAAGGGGGCGGAGCAAACTCTCATGGCAGGTGAGGGTGGGGGAAAATATGGGGAAGAAGATGATGAGAGGGTGGGAACTTAAAGAGCGCACCGAAGTTGTTATTTACAACGAGAGGGTGGGAACTTTCAATGAGAACCGAAAAATCCACATAGTTTGCTCATTACACTTCCAGAGGTATGACCATGAGAATACAACTAGTAAGAAGGCTGTTTAATCATTTATAGTGATTTGATGACTAATCCTTTGGAGTTCAAAAGCACATTGAGTAATTAGGGAATTCTCGTTACTAGGGAGGATGATACATTTATGTGATGGCTACCATTGGAAGGAGGATTTATATTCCCGCAGTTTCAAGGTGTTGATATTCCAATCTTCAACTATACAAAATTGGGACAGTGGTCTCAGCAAGTACATTAGACACTCAATAAATCCAAAAGGCCTCTGTGAGACGCTTCAGAATCGCCACAAAGAAATGGCTTCTCTTTTTCTTCCTTTCCTCCCATTCAACTGAGCCGACCTAAAACCAATGTTCTGAGGGTGGAGGTTGGGTGCTCATTTCTAATTAAATCAAGGGGCAGAAGAAAACGAGAAGCAGGCGCCGTTGGAGCACACATACAGTGAACAACAAGGCGATGGTGGCGGCGGCGATGATGATGTTGAAAAACGGAAGGAGCAAAAAAACCAACCAAAAAGAGGGGAGAAATGGAAAACGGCTCTGATATCAGATTTCTTCCTTCTGTTTGGTGGCTGAGAGAGGGAGGTGGGGGTGGTGGCTCGAAAGCTCCGCCCCTTACCTCTATTCGAGTAATTCGGCGAGAGTTAGAGAGAGCATCTCTGCTCTCTCCGATTTTCCCATCATCACCACCCACAACTTGTTGTTCTTCTCCTTTTTCGATGGGGCAGCGCTTTCTCGAATACATGTGAGAGTTAATAAGAGATGTAATGGAATGAATGGAAATGACAAACAGAATGTGCTTGGTTGAAACATTCAGAATGGGATGATGCAGTGTCATTGCCACGGCACCTAGCAACATTCGATGAAACAATCCAAAATCGTCGACGAAGCAGCACAGACACATCAAAGAATTGAGAGTTTCTTTGGAAGAAAAGTGAAAAGGAGCCGACAGAAATGGAAAACATGGAATTTACGACTGGAAATTCATCCAATGATTTATTCGGCATCCACATGACTTTAGGAAGGAGATATCCTGAGAACTCGTTGTACTCGTTTGCAACACCCAAAAATTTTGAATCCAGGCAAATCCGGTTGTCAAAAGTTTTTTTGAACGAATATCATTTCCTCTCCACTTCCTGTGAGCTAATCCCTTCCACGGAAACTGATGTCTGACTTCTCGGATCAGGTTAACGAAGATGTTAGTAGGAGCTACCAAAACCACTCAAACTACAAGTCACAACGTAGGAGATGAAGATTAAAGGGAAAAACGTCTGCAGTAGTGGTTAGCACCATCCCACCCCCGAAAAAGGTTTCAAATATCACATTTGGTGCATTGGCAAGTGTGTGGTCAAGAGATTCGAGTCCTCAGTAAACACCTACTGCAATTTACAGCAAAAGTATTGTCTCCTCTTTGCGAGTTGAATTCAAGTACAACAGTCCCAACTCGATCCGTTTGATCAGCTGATTCAGAGCCCAAGACACTTTGAATTCTCTAAAGGTATAGAGAATGCTAATCAACCGACTTCGTTTTTCAGTCTATCAACCTTATCACGCTAATGAACACCAAAAAGTGTTTTCTTCAAATTGTAGACAGATTCTTGATTTCGCTCGACTGCTTATTCAGAGAAATGAGAAGCTAACGAAGGAGAAGAAAAGATTAGAAAGTGCTGAAAAACAAAAAAATGTGAGAAAGGAAGGGAAATGGAAGAAGCCCCGTTCTCGTCTTCTGATAAGGAAAGACCTCCAAAAAAACGGACTAGATATTGTGTTGTGGGTGGCACCGACAGGAACTTCATATCCGTCTGAAAAGAAACTGAAAAATGGGATACGACCAAGAGCTTCTCCTCATTATCATCAAGGTCTTCTGAGATGTTTTCTCCTTCTTCTTCTTCTTCTTCTTCTTCTGAAGAATGAAGATTCACAGATTAAAGACCGGGAAATGAAAAGTGAGTGGACATGCACTTGGAAACTGTCAGAGTGAGAGTACAATGGACCAACTGGAAAAGATGACGCGAGTTTTTTTTTTTGACTAATCAAAAATGATCGTTTCATGACACATGTCTCGAAGAACGATGGAACACGAGGAGCCAAGGAAAGAAAACTCAGTGGCGAAATTCGTCAGTCTCTTCCTTTTTTGCTCGCTCCTTCTTTCATTTCCGTGAAGGCATGGACAAATGGATAGAGGGAGGGAGAGAGAGAGAGAGATGGGTTGTTGCAGATGAATTATTTGTGGTTTGCCAGTATGAGGGAGGGAGATAGAAGAGCAAACTTTTTTCTTGCTCTTTCTCTGTCTCTGCAAAACCTTCGACCTTTCAAACTGAAAGTGAGAAGTTATTGGCCAAATCAGGTTGGAGAATGCGGCTACGACAGTAAACAAAAGGTTATGCTTAACATCGGAAGAAAGGTATCACATCATTATAAAAATTTCTCTGGAGTTTGAAATCTCTAATAGTTCACCGTAGCAAGTTTGAAATTTCGAAAATTTCTTCGAAATGTTTTCAACGGCTCCAACATATCAATTAGTTTGAGGGTGGAGAAAAATGGATTTTAAATTTTGTTTGAGCCCAGCACGTGGATCAGGTGATTAAGGCTATAGATTTCAACACAGCCTGGATGAGATTACCAACGGAAGATTTGGCAAAAGTCTCGTTCGGAAGAGACAAGGCTTCATGTGTGGAAACTGTCAGGGAAAATGTGACAATACGCAAAGTGACGTCCACAAAGGAAAAAAAAAAGAAACGAATTGTTTGAATGTATTCGATTCTTGCGTTCACTCCGTTCTGTTTTTTTTCGATCTCTCGCCTGGAGGCATCGGTGCTTTCAGAATGTTACATAGACTATGGAGGAATAGAAGAAAAAGACGAGACCCAAAAACACACGACTAGGACGGAAAAATAATTGAAAATGAAAGAAAAAGGAAAACTCTCGGGTGATGTCATGGTTGAAAACGGACGATAAAGGTTTTACGGCATCTGGAACTACGAACTACCCCAAATGACCCTCCTCAGAACTGGAAAACTTCCTTCAATTGATCAAAAATCGGGAGGAATCCTGAGCTTGGGTGGTGGATTACGATCGGATTTTCTTTCTCCTTCATTTTCCTCGTCATCGGATTGAGAGTTGTGAGTCAATCTTGTTAGAAGCTTCATCGAATCTTTCAGCAGGTTTTCACATCGATCAGAGTTCACGTTTTTTGAATACACATCATTACTTTCGGTGCCCTTAACGTACCAGCCCGTGCTTCTTTTCACTTATCACATACACATTTCAACATGAAGCACTCTATGATTATCTTTTCTCCGAAACCCAAGCTCTCCGATTCGCCATTTTCTGTTAAGTGATTATGGCATCATCTTGAAAATTGGTTTTAGAAAAACATTTAAACTTGTTTCGAAAACCACCAAAACTATAATTTTCTCTCTTGGAGAAGTTGCTCTGGCTTCAGGCTGGGGTGATAGTTTCTTGATCTAGAATGAAAAGGGACCGAGAAAGAAAAAATAAACTAACCGATATGAGGGCCTCCGATTTAGTTGTTCTCGCCTTCTCCGAGCTTCATCTTCACTGTCTGCACCCTCTTGCATAGCCTGAAAAAAAAACAGGAAAAATTAAGTTTGCTATGATCATATTTAGTGATATTTTATATGTTCATTTTTGCCGAATACTTTTTGAAAACTGAAACTGACTGGTCGACAGAATTTTATCACATCTAATAGGACACCTACAACTCTACTCAAAAGGGCAATCGAATCGGGCTCTTTTCAGTGGAAAATGTTTAACTTTGACAACTTGAAAATGGTTTCCAGATTTACGATCTTTCTAAAATATTGTGGATGAATTAAGCATTTCTAGATCTTCATTTTGTGATTGATAACTTTTTTTGGGAATTGCATTCAAGACACTTACGTCGCGTTGAAGTTCAAGAGCCCGAAAATGTTAAAAATTAGCACTGAACTGAATACGCGATACATCCACAAGTTTTACAGAAAAAACGGAACCTTAAGACCCAATTTTTAAGTTACCATTGTGCACTGAAAATCGTCCAATTGAATACTTTTGAGCGATACCGTATCTAGAGTCTACGGAGAAAAACCAAAAAGCTTATTACCGTGTTGCTGGTTGGTACCTTAAACAAGAGCATCATCAGAGGCGAGCCAGCCGCTGGCGAACAGTTAGACGCACTCGCCATCGCTGCCATAATCAGCCAAAGCCCTCAGTCAGATAGATGAGGGGATCACGATCAATCAGATGATGACTCTTTTTCTGGTTTAACTGACCGGCGACGGGTGGTGAGGACTACAGGAAGACCCGAAAAATACGTATGTTTAATTGGTCTGATAAGAATGAGAAATAAACCAAAGAGCAATAAAAAAAAACAAGAGTGACATTTCATAATATAAGATAGGATTAGGAAAATTAGATCAGCAAGAAACATTAGGGTCCTATAAACAAGTTATTCAGTGGGATTATATTATCGATATCATGGAGTGATTTTTATTTTAGAGTCATTCAATGGAGATTGTCTTTAAATTCTCACCTTCAACCACCAGGAGGCAACCATAGTTCCGAATAGTACAGAGAATCAGAAGAAGGACGAGTTCGTATCGAAGATCGAATGCTTTGAGAATTCGAATTCAAATTCCCTCCTACCGCCTAAGGACTATGCGAACGCGCTCTATCGTAAGGTCAAACTGTGTCAGGGCACATATAGTTGGAAGGCTATGATCCACGGACTCTTAAGGCGTTTTGTCGGTAACCTAGAAAGTCAGAAGAGCTTCGAATTTTTGCCTAGGATTCATGTGCACTATTACGAAGGAATACAAATCGGGTGGATTATGATTTTTCAAAGATCAAGAAGAAAATCTAGCTATGGAATGGCTCGGCTCTTTCAGATAAGCGTTTTCTGGTAATTCAGCTCAAGGTAAAGTCCGAGTGTATTTCGACGATTCCCATACTAGATTCTGAATATTTTTGGTCGATTTTACTCTGAGCCAGATTATATGAGAAAAAGTTCAATATCTAAGAGCCCTTCCTGAATGGTGTGAATAATTAATCAACAACAAAAAGGAAAGAAAATGAAGGTTGGAAAGAGGACAAACTCATCTTTCGCCTATCTGGAAGATGTGGACATCAAGTAGACGATGATGAAAAAGGGGGCAAAACTCCGAGAAAGGGGAGAAAAAATATATATAATTCTTTGGATAATGTGATGAGAGTGAAAGATAGAAGTAGGAGAGGAGAAAAAAGAGGGTTAAGAATCCGAGGGAAGAAGATCCACGTGCTAAGCAGTCGAGATTGTGGAGCAAATCTGTGATAGAAATGGAGGAGGTGACGGATAGAGAGATTCGGAAAAGTGAAGGAGATTGAGAGTATTTACATGAATACATTTTCACCAGGAGAATTTTCGATTCTGAGACAGACCGCATATCGGATTCAGGTACGAAAATTGTATGCGAATAAAGTGGTATAACGGATTACTGTAGAGTCACGGCTCTAATTGAGACGGGAAATTTGAGAACACACAAACACATGTCTCGTGTGCTCAATGATTCTGCCGGATATTATCAGGATTCCTCGGACTGATTGAATGAAGGAGAAGACGAGTGGGGTGAGAGAGAATTATTATTCGATCAAAGGATCAGGATTAAAAGTGACTCATGACGACATCAACAATTGTTTTGCAATTTATTGGAAACCGAAATCCCGAAGATTCCCGGAATTTCCTTCTTGTGGTGTTTCTCGATGCCTTTTCTGAATTCTTAATTTCCAGATTCAAGAAGATCCCATCATCAGAAAAAAGACACGTGGTACATAAAAGTGCAGAATCTTGAATGGATACTTTTAGATGGATGGAATCTAGTAGATGTTATAAAAAATGCATAAGAATGGGTGAAGCGAGGGAAGAAATGCGAGAGGATGAGCTATGGCTTCTGGAAATAGAAAGAGTTTAGGGATGTGTTTTGATGTATATCTGAAAGT
Organism: Caenorhabditis sp. 40 LS-2015; assembly: GCA_900536305.3. Classification (NCBI taxonomy): domain Eukaryota; kingdom Metazoa; phylum Nematoda; class Chromadorea; order Rhabditida; family Rhabditidae; genus Caenorhabditis; species Caenorhabditis tribulationis. The sequence continues at coordinate 30,985 of LR545739.1, read as the reverse complement.
CGAACGATTCCAAAAGTTAGACGACTTGGAACTCATTTGCTTCTCAAAAAAGAAGGTTTGTTTGCAGAAGGGGGTCTACTATTCCAATTGGTTTGGTCTCTAGAATATTCCGATTATGAAACCCGAAACCTTTTAGTTTCTGTTAGTTCTTTTATGAGCTATGGGTTCTAATCGGCTCTCAGGTGTTGAATGTAGAGGGAAACTGGGAAGGCAAAGAGCACTCTCACTAAGGATAATAGCAGGAAAGTTGGAAAAACAGTACTTTTCAGTGCTTAATGACAAACTGCGGTTCTTGGACCTCTATTCTTTAACTAGACCTAACAGACTTGAACGTGATTATCAGAAAAAAGACGTCCACCACAAAAAAAAAGAACATCTAGAGTTGCACTATATACACCCAGGGAAGTTTTAGAGAACCATATCATTGGAAAATTTTTGAAAATTTCAAAATGTTGTAACTTTCAAAAATGTAAACGAGAAGCTTCACACAAACACTCTAATGCCATCACATCATCTGAACCCTCTCTTCTTCCTTCTTCTCCTTTTCGGGACATTCCTATTAACTCATTTCCAGTGTTGCTCCTCTCTCCCCACGTTTTCCGCACATTGTTTCTCTTGGATAAATTAAATTCTGCCTTTCCACCTTTTCCTCCGCCTCTCTTGCCTCCTCTGGCAAGTGTTGGGGAGCAAAAAAATTGAATCGGGTGCGTGAGAAGTGAGAAATGGCAATAGAGAGAAGAAGAAACCGGGGGCAAATGTGTGTAGGTATGTGAGCCTAGGAAAGGAGAGCAAAGACTAATGGAATGAAGAGATCACGCGAGGAGAGAAATATTCCGAGTTGGCAACATTTCTGAAAAGTTAATAGCCGGCACACATCATAGAGCAGAAATTGTCTGTTTTGAGTTCTAAATTGATCATCCCTACTTCAACAGTGAGAGAATCGGACTGCTTTTGTTCCTAACAAGAGACACGGCAACGTGTGAAAACAGAAGATACAGCCACAACAAAAAAACAAGAAAGGAATGTGATAAAAACCCTCTCTCTTCTGTTTACTATCAATCTGTGTTACTATTCATCATGCTTTTCTGATACATTTGGTTTCAAGTCGGGGGATACATGCATTACTTCTGGTCATGTTTTCTCAAACAAGCAACTCCAAAACTTTGTGAACTTTGAGCCCAGACAAAAACAATTCAAACATATGATTATTATGGAGAAGACGTGACGATGAATCATTAAAAGATTAGAAGGATTTAGGATTATCGGGATACTTTAAAGAATGTTTCAGATTCGATGGATTAGGACTTCGAAGTGATCTTGAGAGGATCCGAAGTTTAGCAAGAAACGTATGGATTCTCATTTTCCGATTCACAGATCTTTGAAAACTTCCTGAAATTGTTTTGTGTATTTCCATTGAATCCTTTCAATCACGTCTCAATTCACAAATATGAGGATTAGAGGCTCCTAGGGAGCTAGCTTATCATCAGAGAATTATCCCCAAAAGTTAATCTCTAATCTCCCCTCTCATTTTTCGTATGTCTCTCATAATGGTCACCTGATTATTCTCATATTCAGAGATATGACTTCGGGCAGATTTTTTTTTCCGTCAAAACATCTTCCCGTGTGAGAAAAAAACCGCCAAAGAAAATGTATCTGCCTAGACAAGGATTTTTGAGAGGACGGACACAGGGGGAAGGTAAAACAGGGAGATGTCTGATGAAGTGTGAGAGGTAGGTGAAAATAGGCAAGGAAACTGGAAGGGGTGAAAGAAAAAAGAGGAGAAGAAAGACACAAAATTTTTGTCCCGACGGAGACGAGGAAAACTCATTTTATGCGCCGTTTGAGCAGGTGAAAGAAAGAAATTGGAGCGAGAAACTGAGGTAGAGGTAGAAGGGACAAATCGAGAGCAAGTTGAGTTTCGTTTTTTGGAAACACACTTTTTTTGGGGCGGAATGACGTGGTCATCGACCAGAATTGACACTTTTTTGAAGACTTTGGAAAAGGATTCAGGACGAAACATGGTTGGTTGAAAATGGAAAATCGAGTCGGAATTTAAAACTGCGAAATCATTCAAAGCAAAATGTAGAAAAAAAAATCTGAAAATTTTGCTCAAATTGGCGAGTGTATGAAATGATCTCCGGTCTTCCTGATTAGAATCAAAAGTGATGGTGATGAAAAACTGATTCAGAATAGAAAGCACAATACTATTCCGAGTAGTTTCTCGAAATTTACACAGATCATGCCAGAGAAGGAAGATATCTGCATATAGAGACTAAACGCGAGCAAAACTACAAAAAGCCCGAATTTTTGAGGTTCTATAATTACTGTAAGGATATAAAATCTCATGACACCTTACAACAGAACTTTATCTAAGCCGAGTAAACTCGTGAGATCTACTAGAAAAGAAGATAGCAACTGACGAGGAATCGAGAAAACAGATCATTCAAATCTCTCTAAATGTTCATTTTTCCAAGAATGCTCTGAAAATTACGCGAGAACTTGCGAAAGGCACGAATGATAACATTGAAGATAAATATGTACGCGCAATACAGAAGAATCGACAGAATTCCTAGTATAACACAACCATAACTATGTAAATATGACTCAAATTTCTATTTTTGAAGGATTGATTCCCGAGAAACGACTGAAATTCGATTACTGTAATATACTGTGACCGGTAGACTTGGCGAATTGAATTCCGTAAAATAGAGGAGATTATAGTGAAAACAGTGAAGAAGAAATGACGTCATTTTCATCATGTCTATTCGTCGAAATTGAGGGATAGACACAACATCACAGTGTTTTATATTTTCTGTTCCAACTGCGCAGAGAAAAGTTTTGCCTTCGTACGACCGATGGAAAATAGTGCAATGGAATGACATTTTAAGGTGATTAAGCTGAATTCACCCACTAGAAGAATAATCGAAAAACATGAAGGGAAAAAAAACCAAACTCCGGATTTTCAGAATTCGAAAAAGGAAATTTGGAGCAAGAATCACTATACGAGTGTTGCAGGTGAAATATATTTTCGGATTGTGGAGGCGGATCCAATTATTTTTTTTGAGGAAATTCACGTTGCCCTTTTTCTTTGAAAGTCAGAAAGGGAGATGTAGTTGTTTGAGCATTTACTACTGGGTGAAATTCAATCTTCAGGAAGTGGTGACGACGACTTAGGCAACCAAGGGGCCCCATAAGAAGATAAGAGGATTCAGAAGAGATATCAAAATATATGAGGAACGAAAGCTAAATCATAGTTTTTCATTTGTTTTCCGCTTCTCTAGACACAGATCATTTCTACGTCATCACCTTATTTTCTTTTTCTAATTAGAATAGGGATCATCAGATGAGGGTTGTGATATAGAAAATCTCAGAATGAGATTTCCCACCGGGGAATTTTAACGTCACTTTTTCTATATCAAAACTTCTAATAAATAAATTTCTCTCATAAAACACCTGGGCCGTTTTTTCCAGGACATGAGCTCTATGGCGCCAGGAAGGGAAAGAGTGCCAGGAATAAGTGAAAGGGTGAGAAAAAAGACACCCTGTCACCGTGACGACGAGGGAAAAGAAAAAAACGAAGAAGCAAAAGATGACAGAGGCTGAAAATTTAAAGAATGAGAGAAACGGGATATTAAATGGAGCAAGTTAGTGAGCTTATTGAGATACAGTATTATGTTTCTCTGATGTTGTGAAAAGGTTTCGAATCGAACTTTTGGTATGGAAAGAGACGAATAAACTATGGTCAAATTGTGTGAAAATCTGGTAATCCCGACCGGATCAACCATCCACTTCGATCGAGAGGTGTGCACGTGTTCTTTGTGCTCTTCGTCGAAATTTCATGTAATCCAAAATTCAAAAACCTAGTTCCTTAGAGGGAGAGAGAAGGAGGACATCATTCTATCAAGATGTTCTTGATTTAGACACTTGAGAATTCAATCTGTCAAGTGCTTTCCGGTAATAGGTAATCGAAAAGTTCACCATCGCACAAAAACGTGATTCGCTTGTGAATTTCGGATTCTTCAGGAATTTCTCGACACTTGCAAGCAGAAAAAAAGCGAAAAGGCATCAGATAACACGGAAATCGAGGGAGAATGCCTAGGAATACTGGATGTAGAAGGGCAATGAAGAGATGGGTGGAAAAAAAAACGGAAAAGGGACAGCGAAAAAAAAATGTGCACCCGTGTTGAAGGGAGAAAGGATGGGAGAGTTGAAGGAAGAAGAAGAAAGAATGAAAAAAGAAGAAGAGAATAAAGAAAGAAATGGGGATAAGAATGAATAAATTGAATAGAAAAAAGAAACACTGAAACAACCGGAAGAGAAGATTATGATGTTTAAAACTTTTCAGACTTTCCAGCCGACTTCTAGTACTGAGATTCCTTCAGGAGAATTGTTCTTGCAAATTTCAAATTTCAGTTTCTCTCTACATATGTGTTATTCGGCACCTGGAGAGTATTGTGAGACTATCTGCAACTCTATCTTTTCATTTTTTTTTTCCTTTCTACTGAGACTTCCAAAGCTTTCTCTGTTCCTCTCATCCCGTTGGAAACACACACAGACAGTCAGTTAGTGTTGTGTGCCTGTGTAAATGTCGGTTTGGGTCTCCAATTTTAGGCAAACAACTGAAGAACGTTCGGGTTGGGATAGGAGGTGGAAAAAACGACAAACTGTTCTTAGTGTTTCATCCGAAAAATCGAACAGTCATTTCGAATAAAAGAGAAGAAAGGGAAATCAAATGTAAGGTTTTAGAGATCATGTTTCATTCTCTAAATTCACAGTAATTCACCTGCTTTTTGAATCATGACAAGAGCAATTGAAAACTCAAGAAATCAAAAATATTGGAATTCTCAGAAAGTTGGAAAGCTCAAAAGATGGAACAAGCAACGGAATCTCCAACATTCAAATGATGTCCTTCCTTTTCTTCTTTCTTATAGCCTTGACATGGCAGATGACACATTGAATAGAGCAGAAAAAAAAGAGAAGTGGAGAGTGACAAACACACTCTCTCCCGTGTGCTGTCCATGGGATAGGAGTGGGACAACTGAAGGGAGCAAGAGGGGGGCGAAGGTGGTTTCTATTGATAGACGGGACTCAAAAGTCCGAAAATCACAATAGTTGGCATAGGAGCTGATGGCAGAGTTTGAGGAGAAGTAGAGAGAAGGCAACTTGTTGAGCAGAAGAAATAATGCCAGGAGAGATATGGAGAGACACGTACAAAAGATCAGCGAAAGTGTCCTGATTGAACGGCGGATTTTGGGTAAATAAAGGCATCTCACATTTAGGGGCAAAACTTTCAGTGTGTCTGGTTCTTGCCCGGTTTACTGAAGTTCAAAAATCTTGATCTGGGAAATATGCAGTTTCCTGGAAACTGCTTCCAAGTACTCCGGTTTTCAGACCCGGCGGTTTCGTTCTGAATGAAATGACGTTGAGATTGCTAACCAGGGGGCCAGCTTTAGAAAACTTTTCAGAATTTTCTCTAAATAAGCACATGTATAAAAAAAAATTGGGTTTCCGAATGAGCTATGTGGTACCCTGCATTCGCCATGTTTTGGAACAATATCTCGACTTTTAGAAGTTTGTGCACGGTGCCACATAGTTCATTCGAAATTATATCCTATACATTTGCCAATTTAGAAAAAAACCTCAGAGGTTTTCTAAAAGGACCTTTCTGGTAGAACCCAACTTTCGAATTTTTTCGGGTCTTTTAAGGATCGAAGATTAGAAGCTTTCTTCTTCCATTTCTTCGACCGATCAAAAGTGAGAGAACTCGTATTCCAACAGTCGTTTTTTCGCTTCTACCAAACACTATTTGACCTATTCTCTCTTTCTCTTCTCCCCACATGCTCTCTCGTCTCGTTCCCAAATCCAACGGGGCGCCGCGGTCTCGAAACCCAAACTCAAACAAACTGATCACTGTGTGTGTCCCAAAGAAACATTCATAGAGCGCCCAGATGGGAGAGGGGGAGAAATGAAGAAAGGGGAGCCTCGAGGGGCGGTGCGGCGACACAAATTGGGGGCCGATAGACCGAGAAACATACACACAAAAGAGAGATTCAAAAAAGGGGGAAGGAGGGTGTCAATCAAAGCTCTCGTCATCCGAAAAAGGGAAAAAACGGACGGAGAAGAGAAGGAGATAGTCAAGAAGGAATAAGGAGAGAAAATGTAGAGGAAGTGACAAAGAGCCGATAAATGGTTGCTCAAATCAAACGTCAGTAGGAGTGAGCCTCTCCTAGATAAAGACATTTTCGGATTTTGGTAGGTTTTTTCTGTTGTCTACCCGGTAGAAACGACCTCTTCAGGTCTATAATTCAAATTAGCCCTTCGTCGAAAAATTTGAAAGACACAAAACTACTCTTGAAACCAGTTAGGTTTCCGGAAAAGAGTATTCCGATCGGAGAGACATAGAAGGACATCACGAGGTCATTTTATTTCAAGAGTACTGGTATAGTAGTTGTGGTAGTGAAAACGGAGGGAAAAGAACTGAAACATAATTTGGTCGGAAGAGAGAAAACACAGAAGAGAACATTAGATTTTGAGGGTAGAATTGCACGGACAGAAGGGGGCAGGCAATCCAATTTCAGTGAGGGTGAGAGGCAGGGTAAAAAAGGATCAAACATTGAAACAATCTGATTCGAGAGAGAATAGTAACACGTCACTTGTAGAGTCAAACTATAAAGGAGGAGACGTTTCTCGAATCAACTCGGAGTGATTCATCGAAACGAGAAGTGGTAAGATATTTGGAAATAGGGCTACCGGTTATAGGAGATATTTGTCAAGTCATTTTTTTCTAAAAAAATACCGCTCAAACGCATATAGAACTTGATGATTTTCAGTGAGCGATGGTCAATTTGGAGCACATGGAAAAATGGTTTCCAATACTCGATTTTTTTAAATGGTGGATGTATTGAGCAATTTTAGATCTGTATTAAAAGATTAAGATCTGAAGAAAAATTAGATCTAGAGTTTCTTGATATATCCACCAATTTTCATGTTTGAGTTAGAGTTTTTGCATTGAGAATCATCATCTCTTTTGAATTTTCAAGTGATATTGTACGTTGAAGTATTTTTCTGAAAAATGCAACAAACAGTATGGAATTCAGTACACTAAATTAGTGGTTTCTATTTGAAAAAGAAGGTATTTTGGGTATCTCAACAGTAGAATTTTTACCCAATTCAAAATTTGAAAGCTTTCGGAACCCATTAAAAGATGTAACTTACAACTATAAAAATTTTGAATATTTAAGGATAACAAGTTTTTGCGAGACTTGAAAAATAGTACTATTTTTGGTTCGAACTCGCCTTAAAATAGAGAAGAAGTTTTGTAAACATCCGCTCCGGGTTTTTTGTAGTTTTCAGTTTTTCTGAAGAACAAAAAAAGGATGGAATTTTGAGAACGCTCAAAAATTACATGTTTTGTTTCTAGAAAAAACGGTAATTCGTTTTTGGAACAGGCGAGAATTGCCGGAATCCAGTTCAGACTGCGAATTAGGCGATGGATGTTTTTGAGGGCTTGAGAAAGCAAGAAAAGCGAAATTTTAGTGAAAAATCAAGAAAAACTTTAGAGATTTTGTTTTAAATATAATGCAAAGGTGCGTATAGACAAAGAATCTCGTCAATAAATTAGGGCTTCTAGGCAGAAGTATTCATTATTTCAGATAGTTGACTAAGTTGAGGATTTCGAGAAGTTTTCAAGGTTTTGTTTACTCATGATTCAGATGATAGCACCCTTGGTCAGTTTTCATTTTTCAAATAGTTTTTAAGGAGTTTTTCAGCACTTGGGAGTTCTCTTTGATGATTTTTCGATTTACGTTGAATTTTTCGCCGGAAGAACAATCGACTTACATTAATTTGTGATGATCCGTTACCCTTCGCTGTCATTTCTACTCGTTTTGTGTGTAAGAAGGCCTGAAAAAGGAGTTTTGGATGATAAACAATGTGAAATAAGAGATAGAAAAAAGGGATATAAAAATGTGAGAATTTTGAATCGATAGCTGAATAGATTGTCTAGTTTTTGGGAATTACAGAACAGATTTTCAGATCTCTCTGAAATTTAAATTTCAGATAAATATTTGAAAGAGAAGTGTCAGATGAAAAATGAAAATATTTAAATTAGGTTTCTGATGAAAAATCGAAAATTACAGGTTATTTTTCTGTTATTTTTTGATCAGCTAATAAAAAAAGTGTGTAATTTGGGAGTGTCTGACGTCACGTGAAACGGGAATGAAATGGAATCAGATGTTTGCCGATCGCCGAGACACTGTATGAAACGAGGAGACGCAGGCAACAGTTCATCAAAGCGTTGGCGGATGAAAGTCCGTAATTTGTCGTCGGTTCGCGTGTGTGCACCGCGTCGTCCGTTGCAGAAATTGTTTTGATTTTCGAGAATTTCAGCATCGACAATTGTGTAATTCGAGGGTTCAGAATACAGAAAATATCGAAAAGTTTTCAGGAAAACAGAGCTAATTTGAAATTCCACTGAGCCTGTCGCCGACCATTCCAGCAAAAGTTCCTGTTGGTTTCTTTACAATAATGTTTTTCTAGCTGTGATCTCGAAATTGATATTTCATTTGAAAAGGAATCACACAATAGTTGAAATTTTGTTAGTGTTCAAGCAACTTTTTTTCGCTCTGTTTCATCTGACTATTTAAGAGTAGTGTGAATCTGGAAAAGATTGCGTTCTCAAAAAGTGCTCCAATATTGGACTGGCCAGTTTCAAATCCTTTTAATTTGGCATAACATTACAACGCTTTCACCGAACAGCCAGTTCTTCTTTATTAAATACCTGAAAAGAAATTGAAGATATTATCATTGGACAAAGAAAAGTAACAAGTGAGGTCAAAAACACATCATTTTATTTACAATGCCGTTATCAAGAAGGGAAAATTACAATCTTTGGTCAAAGATTCATGGAGGTCTGCACTGCAACAACAATTCATTTAGGTTTTCTCATTTGTCCATAAAAAGTCTCGACTATTCTCATCACTTCTAGCACGGTTTCTTCTTCATTCGGGAGCCCCACAATCTGAACAGCATTCGGCATCGCTTCTGAATTCACACAAGCATCTCTTTGTTTTCGAAGAAGGAAATCGTCTGGAATTAAATTAATTGCCTTTGGATTGTTGTTCAGTGTTACCGATAGGGAATATCTTCTCATCTTCTAAATTTGCCACGTCATCTGCTGTCACATGACCAGCTGGCACTATCCCGGCTGGAAAATCTAGCAAGTTGTAAAGACCAGTGGAAAAAACTGCATTAGTCAGTTCGGGTGGATACTTATGTGGAATTGCCGGGGCTGGAATTAGAAAGTTGTCGTTATGATCACCTGAAATGAACTTACTACAAAACGATGGACAAATGAGCGCATCGATTTCCAAACTTTTCCAATACTCAATGAACTGAAATTTTGAATTGGCAAAAAAGAACAATCCCACTAAAATCTGTCAATAAGAACCCACCTTCAAACGGTAGATATCAGTCTCTTCTTGTGTTTTCCGTAGTTCTGCGAGACTTCCATTTCTAGCTCTGGCAATCAGAGCACCTCGTTTCGAGAATAGAGAGATGATGGGAGCAGAAATGAAGCGAACGATTGCCCAATCATTCAATCGTAGCATTGTAGAAAACTTGGCCATGTATGGATCGCGTGGTTCGTTTTTGTAAAGATCCAGAATGAACTTCCCGTCGTCCGGAAGAACGTTCTGAAAACTCACAATTAGAATTGAAAATGGATAATCTCAACCTTAAAAAGCATGGAAGCAACATAGAATGGCTGGAACTTTGGATCCACATCTTCCATTTGGAATCTAACAACTTCATGTCCTTCCTTTTGCAACTTAGCTACAGTTTCCAATACAGCACGACGGTTGCTAAAAACCTTTTTATATTGGAGACTCGAAAAAAAAACTTACGATGGGACTGGAGGATTGAAGCCGTCATCATCGTACCATCCGATTCTGAACTTCTCCTTTCTAACCGTATCCATTTGCAGACGAGCTGGAGAAGTCACAGGTTCCAACTTTCGATATTCTGGAGAACCGACGATGAGGTTCAGAAGAAACACTTGTTCCTTGACACTTTTCGTATAGAATCCATAGCTGAGACCAAGACGGCCCCGGCCGGGGAGACCACCGTAATTGTAGGACACATGGAAGCGGTCTGGAATGGAAGATATGAGATATCTCGAAACATGAATCCGTGTTACATCCCTCACCTTATCACTGTGCATTTATCTTGGTTCAAATCACGAATTTCAAAAAACTCTCAACTAATAAAATGTTGTGCATAATAAGAGCTACATTTTGTTAGTTGACTGCTTTCAAATCCAACACTATTACAGGTTTTCTATCAGTAAGCTTACTTTGTGTAGGTTTCAATGTGACCAATCCACAGAATGCTGCGGGGATTCTCAAACTTCCTCCCAGATCTGATCCGGTTCCAAATGGAGATCCACCATCTGCCACAAGAGCAGCTTCTCCTCCAGAGGATCCTCCTGGGGTGCAATCAAGAGCCCAAGGGTTTCTGGTGGTTCCGTAGAGGGGATTCGAGCTAACATAGGAGATGAAGCCTTGTGGAACATTTGTCAGCACAAATGGAACCTGAAAAGAACCTATCTTTTTAATTGATGTATCTTCTATTGGCTGACCCCTCCCAAGTTTCTCAAGTGAACGACAAACGGGCAATCGATCTCTTTTTTGCCCTCTGAAAGTTTCTTTAAGAATCCGATAGTAGTGTGATATCCTTTCATCTGAAAATTGTTGAAGTAATGGGAAGCCCTCCGGAAAAAAACTGACATCAAAATTACACTTGACGCTGAATGGAACTCCATAGAGTGGGGGCTTCTCATCGGATTCATACCATAATTCATCGTGTTTCTCGGCTGTTTCAAACGCCTACAAAACTTTCAAAGAGTTTTCATCTTAAAATGTTGAGACAAGAACTTCTCGAATAATTTCAGTGACACAATTCAGTCGAGTTTGGCTATCCAGCATTTTCTGAGTGTACGCACAGAGTACGGTGTAGGCGTTCAGGTCATTTTTGGTTTGGAGTCTGTCTGGAAACGTGAGAGATAAAATATGAGGACACAAAGTTAACAAGAAGATCACTTGAATTATAAGGTTCCTCTCTAGCCAGCAATGTGGTTTGAGTCTTGAGAATTCCAAAAAATTGAAGCTGATAAATACAGCTCGGAGCTGTATGTGGATAAATAGCGGAAGCTCAGTCCTAAGAATAGTTTGGTCTGAAACCTTCAGATAAACTCTTGAGATTTGGGAAACCTCTAAAAACTCCAGACTGGTAACTTACCAGTCGTAAGAGATCGTTTAAAGTTCCATTCCTTCCGTGAGACCCACTGTGGTACTTACCTATCAAACTTTGCAGGTCCAATTCCACAATATCACGGAAATACATTTCAAGCTCTTTCTCCGTTTTCCAATCTCCTACTATCCTCTTGTCATTAAGAAGGAGTTCGGGAGAAGACAGCTTTCGGAACAACTCAAATCCCTCCTTACGGTGTTCGTTGAATTCTGCTTGATTATCAAGCATTTCTTTCGTAGGATTCTGAATTAGGAGTTTGGGCAGGAAAAAGTTAGGAAAAAAATTACATTTCCCATATTGGCAGTCGAGTAGTTCGTCCAAAGGGCAAAATTATGCCTGAACCTGAAGAGAACAATTATTGAGACAGGTCGTACGAGATATAATCAGATGTGACAGAAACGGGAATGCAACAAACAAGTGGAGAGATCAGTGAACATTCTGAACGAATCATAAGTGAAAGGTAGAGTCTAACAATCTTCCACCATTATACAGGAGCGAGCGGAAAGACTTTTAATATTGAGAGTTCTGACTAGATATACTCCTTTCTATTCCCCTCCAGAATGTTCCACCTGATTCTTCGCTGGCTACACTTTTTGGTCAAGACCTCCCCCTCAATTTCTCTACCTTGCAATGCTTGATTGTCTGCGTCTCTTCTTGCAGCCAATGACTCGTATTTCGTGATTTGGTCAAGACCAGTGTGTGCGGGTGTGTGATTTTCTATGTCCATTTTTGAATCGTATTCTCGGATTAGAGAAAACCTAGTTAACGCGAGCAGAGCTCCACCGGAAACGGGTTATATTTTTCCGAAAAAAAAAATCTTTATTCAAATAATAACTAGAATCAATTCATTTTCTATAAGTTCTCCATCAAGCATTGATATTCACTAATTCGTTTTCGATTGTCCCATCCAAATCACTGGAGTCATCTGAATCCGAATTTTGACCGTCTTCTTTCTTCACTTCATCCGGCACTTGATTCGACATCATTATCACATTCGTTGCGTTCATGTTCGCCTGAAAGTCTCCGTTTCCAATCGAATCAGAATAACACCTACCGGATGAAGTGTGTTCACTTCCTCTTCTGCTTCTTCATTTTCATTCATACTGCTAACTTCAGAAGTCTCTATCGACGACTTCCTCTCTTTAGACGTCTTTTTTATCTCAGTTTCCCATTGATCATCCATTTTCTCTCCCGTATACCAATCATTCATTTCCAGAGCATCTGACCAATATCTTGGTGCACCGTGATATCTGATTATGAAGGTTTTATAGGCATAGGGACCGAAGAAGTAATCGAGGAGGCTGGATGGATTGAACGATTCCGTGTACTTGGTGACGTCGATTTTCAGATGATGCGAACGGATTTCATGAGGAGCTCGAGATATCTGAATTTAAGAATTTTAAAGATCTTTTTGTTAAATAATCATACCTTCAATAAAAAAGTCGCATTGGATTTGAGGAGAAATGCATTCTTGTTAACCGAAAACAATTTGGAATTTGTTGCTCGAACACGACAGACAACATCGAACTCTGACAAATTTACAATGTCATGCTGAAAATTCTTCTCTTTCAGATTCAGAAGTCTCTCAAGATTCTGCTAACCTCGTAGAATCCCCGCCTAGTTGATACAATTTCCACGTCATTAGGCTCCATCTCGATTTTGATTTTATCAACTTCTCTGAAAATTGAGCTTTTGGAAAGAAACTATTCGACGAGTTACGCTAGAATAAGTTTGAATCCTTCGTCGACTTCTTCTTCAAACTTTTTCTTCTCCTTTTGATGACGTCGGCGGTGCAGAAGATCCATTTTTAAATCAGAACAAACGGATTCAATAAATGGTTTGGCCGAGGAAAATATTAACTTCATTGTTTCACGTTTTGAGAAGAATTCTAAAGTTTTTCATGGTTCAAGAAATGGGCTTTGATAGCTGATTATTGATAGCTGAAAGTCACAAGAAAAATGAAATTCGTCAACTATTTTTCAGTTGATATTGGTCAAATTTATGTAGGTAAAAACTATGTGGGAGTATTAGAGAACTCAAAATATTCATTTTTATAGTTGACCACTTTCTCTGAAAACCATTATCTGTCAGATGGCGTATAACTGGCCGAAGCCAAATTTCTGCCGCTTTCAGTGCGAGTTTGAATTTCAAACGTTTTGAACTACTGTTTCTAAACGAGGTATTGAACTGTAATATTTGGAAAATCTTCTGGTTGGGAACAAGTTTTTCAACCTCAAAATTTACAATTTTCCACTAAAAACTCTCAAATTTCATAACATTGTTCACTAGTCAAAAAAATGTGTTCTTAACAATTTTATGTGTCACCCATTTGTGAGAAAGTTATTACTGTTATCTTACTGCACAGTTCTGGTAAAAGCAAGATGCGATTATTTCTTTCAGTTTTTAAAAATTTATTTTCTGGATATAGTTTGATTCTCCATGACATCACAATCATTTTTATTACAAACTCTGAACCCTTGATTCTCCTCGTCCTTCTCTCCAAAACCCCGAATATTCTACCGTTTTCTGTATGCTGCGTTACACCAACTTTTATCACTTCTCGGGTCATAAACATCAACCGAAATGAAAAAAGGTTTCTGGAAACCAAGGAAAGATATAAAACTCCAACGCAACAAGCTAGCCTCCCTTCGTGCAACCTCTTTTCATTGTCCAAATGTTGCTTCTGCTCCTTGTTCCTATTCTGATATGGATACCTGCCACGTTGGGTAGAGTGGATATGCCATGGTTGAATTGCAATACCTTGGTAGGATTTCGACATGATCTATTAGAAGTGAAACCTGAAACTATTTTAGAAAGGACCCAATCTTCACTTCAAAATGATCAGATTCTCAAGGCCTATGGAAGTCGGAGATAAGCTCACGTTCACTGGAAAAGTAGCCCCTCGAGCTAATATGTATCGTATTCCTTGGTTCTTGAGCTTCAGTAATTCTTTTCAGGTCATATATCAACTTGTACAGCGGATTCGACAGCGTTTTCACAAGAAGTCCAGTTACGATTCATGTGAGAGTGCAATACAGAAGAAACTCGATCATCTACAACAGTTACTTTGTGAGTAGAAACCTTTGAGAGTTTATGAACTTGGATTCATTTTAAGGGAAAATGGGGTGGTGAGGAATTCGGAACGCAACCCTACATGACCGATCACGACTACACGATCTCTATCTTGTACGAATTCAGATTTTGATCAAACCTAGAATCATAAAAAATTTGCAGGAAAACACCGCATCACTACAGCATAATGATGGGTGGAATTGAGATCAAGAAATATGGGTATAGGCATCCATTGAGTTGGAAGCTTGGAAATGTGATTGGATATGGAGATTGGTCGATTGATACGGTTACCATGTAAGTTTGAAATTGAGACAGGCGGTAGAAATGCTTACTAGTCCCAGGAGGTTTTAGCCACTTTGAACTATCTGCAAACCTGTGATAGTGTGGCACGCTAAACTTTGAGCCAGAAGTATGCTCCAACCATCCAATTTTTCTGAAAGTTTGTGGGCGTATCAAAGTGACGACGCTTGGTAATGAATCAACACCCCTATTATCTGTTTCCAGGTCCTGCGTGAATCCCGGAGTGCCCACAACCCCGGATCCAAACGCCACGACTACCCCAGTTCCAACGACCACCCCTACAACAACTCCAACGACTACGCCGGCACAAAACCCCATCGCTGGCGATCCTAGTGGATTGCTCAGTGGTTCTGACATCATTGTGCCCGGAACAAATAGTGGATCTAACTCGAACACTTCCAAAAACTCGAACTCAAACAGCCATTCTGGGAACTCTGGAAACGGAAATGGGAGTAACAGTAATGGAAACAACTCTGGAAACAATGGAAGCGGAAACAGCGGAAACGGAAATAACGGAAGTGGGTCAGGATCCAACAATGGAAATGGTAATGGAAATAACGGAAACGGAAATGGAAATGGATCCAATAATGGAAATGGAGCCAACAATGGAAATGGAAACGGAAATGGGAACGGAGCGAATAATGGAAACGGAAACACCGGAAAAGGAACTGGCGCCGACAATGGAAGTGGCAATGGCAATGGTAATAACGGAAATGGGAACGGGTCCAATAACGGAAATGGAGTCAACAATGGAAACGGAAATGGAAACGGCCAGTACCCATACCCACCACCAAATGGGTACTATCCACCTGGATACCCATACCCTCCTGGCTATCATTATCCTTATCCACCCCCAGGTGGCTTCTATTACCCTCCAGGTTGGTATGTTTTCAGAATATCCCTTCAGAAGTCTGTTATTTCAGGAGGAGTGCCACCAAATGGAATGAACGGCCAGAATGGTGGAAATGGACAGCCTAACATCATCGTAATCAATTCGGATGGAAGTGGGAAGAAGCGTGGAGGAGGTGGAAGACAGCCACAGTTCGATATTGGAGGTGGTGATGATGACGA
The DNA here is from genome assembly GCA_900536305.3 of Caenorhabditis sp. 40 LS-2015. Lineage (NCBI taxonomy): Eukaryota > Metazoa > Nematoda > Chromadorea > Rhabditida > Rhabditidae > Caenorhabditis > Caenorhabditis tribulationis. The sequence continues at coordinate 15,235 of LR545739.1, read as the reverse complement.
GGATGGTGAGTATTTTCCTTGTTGAGAATTCGAAAATCGATGATGTTCCAGATGAATGCTGATTTCTCTTCATTTCTGTTTTTAACTGCTCTCTCATTCCAAATAAAGTTTTTTCTCGCTTTCCTCTTTATTTTTTCTTCCTACCACAAAACGACAGATGAAAAATAGGGAAGTAAAATCGAATCAGGAAACTACTACCGCTCTAGTATAGCGTTCTTCTTTTTGATTTACACTGAATGCGTTTAAATGACCTTCGCCATTTGGCACTTCCTTATTAGGGCGAATGGTTTATAAGGGAGATCTGGACACAGGAGAAGGCATCCTTTCTCAAGAAGGTTCAGGAAATGGTAATGGACGATATTACTAGAAGAAACGCTTACCGCTTTGTCGCCTATTCGGCTGTCACTTTCTCCGTCGTTGCTGTGTTCTCGGTAAGAATAGAATCAGAACTCAAGAGATTTCCTTCTATTTTTCAGCTATGCATCACTCTTCCAATGGTCTACAACTACGTCCATGGAATCAAGACTCAAATCAACCACCAGATTTCCTTCTGCCACCATTCCGCTCGTGACATTTTCTCCGAGGTCAACCATATTCGTGCCAATCCAAACAACGCTACTCTCCGTGAGAAGCGTCAAGCTGGAGAATGCTCTGGATGTTGCCTTCCGGGAGCCGCAGGACCAGCCGGAACCCCAGGAAAACCAGGAAGACCAGGACGTACAGGAGCTGCTGGACTCCCAGGAAACCCAGGACGACCGCCAGCACAGCCATGTGATCCAATCACTCCACCACCATGCCGTCCATGCCCACAAGGACCAGCTGGAGCTCCGGGAGCCCCAGGACCTCAAGGAGATGCCGGAGCTCCAGGAGCCCCAGGATTCGGAAGCGGATCTGGAGCACCAGGACCAGCTGGACCAAAGGGAGCACGTGGAGCACCAGGAAACCCAGGACAAGCTGGATCCCCAGGACAGCCAGGAGCTGATGCTCAATCTCAATCCACCCCAGGAGCACCAGGACCAGCTGGACCACAAGGACCACCAGGACCATCGGGAGCACCAGGACAACCAGGAGGACCAGGATTCCCTGGAGCCCCAGGACAGAAGGGACCATCCGGGGCCCCAGGACAGCCAGGAGCCAACGGTAACCCAGGAGCTCCAGGACAACCAGGACAATCTGGAGGATCTGGAGAACGTGGAATCTGTCCAAAGTACTGCGCCATCGACGGAGGAGTCTTCTTCGATGATGGAACTTTCCGTAGACGTTAATTTGTCTCTATTGATTTCTGGTATCAGCTTTGAGAAGATATAATTCTCTCTAACATGAATCGATTTTCACTTCAACTTGTACTGATTTGCAATTTTCATGTTTCGAAAAGGGCGGTGGCCGAGATGAAAGGGAAGAGATGTTTGATTGCGGAAAGAGAAATCTCCAGCTGATAAATTGTTTTTGAAAACCGGTTCGGATAGGCAATTCATACTAGTTAGAAGGGATACCAAAAGAGGAAGTAGGAAATGAACAAGACATGAAAGTTTGCACGACTTCTGTTGAGTCAGAAAATCAAAGTCTCAACTGAAAGATCGTGATAATAGGATTACAGATAGCACATTCAAGGCGTAACAAGATGAGATGATATTAAACTCGCTTAGAAGTTTAAGTATCTGGAAACACGATTATAGTGTTGAAAGTCCATATTCTCAGAAAAAAAGAAACTCGAAGGGACACCAACTTTGGGTGTATCAAACTATGCCTGGCGAATTCGGAAAACGGAAATCTGTTTTATATTGCTTCCAACTGTAAAAAGTGAAACGCTAGGTTAAAAGTCCACTGAACTCCAAGGAATGTCTGGAAACTCTTGAAACCAAGAAATTCAGTATTTTCTAATTGGAGTTCCGCATTGTCTGAATTCTGGAAATGGAAATTTTCGACCCACATTCACAAGAATAAGAAAAACTATAGAAAAACTAAAAAAACTAGTTCAATAGTATCTGTCCATTATCAAATTACTCATCTTTTGATACTTCATCTTTAAAAATCAAGATGATTACCATCTGATCTTGTTATCTAAAAAGTTCTCACATTCGCTTCTCCCGAAATTCAAGGCTAACTTTTTCACCTGCAAACCGTTCCATCTGACCATCACATCATCATCATGTGTCCTTCCATCTCTTTTCTGTGTTGTGTCACATCCATTTCTCTTTTAACAACATGAAACAATATGAAAAAACCGAAAAGATAGACGAAAACAAGTTACTTCCTATCTCTCGAAGAATTCAGTTCCTTGACAACGAAATGAACACATTAAACGAGAGAGATAACCGAGAAAAAGATGGATTGGGTTGAACTTTGAAACCTTTGAAAAATGAGTATATAAAGGTAACCCTGACGATGTTCAAATCATTCTTTCGTTTCGAAGAAAAATGGAGGATATCACTCGCAGAAATGCCTATCGCTTTGTGGCCTATGCAGCTGTCACTTTCTCAGTGGTAGCTGTTTTCTCGGTTAGTTTCTGAAATTCTAGTTTCCAAAGTCTCATTTTTAATTTTCAGCTTTGTATCACCATCCCAATGGTCTACAACTACGTCAACACCATCAAGTCCCAAATCGATCATCAGATCTCATTCTGCAAACACTCCGCCCGTGATATCTACTCTGAAGTCAACCACATCCGTGCCAATCCAAAGAACAACAACACTCGTTTTGCTCGCCAAGCTGGATACGACTTCGACTCTGGAGCTGTCGACTCTTTCGCTTCTGCTCCAAGCAGCGGAGGAAATGGAGGATCCTGCTCTGGATGTTGCCTTCCGGGAGCCGCTGGACCAGCTGGAACCCCAGGAAAGCCAGGAAGACCAGGACGTCCAGGAGCTGCTGGACTTCCAGGAAACCCAGGACGCCCACCAGCACAGCCATGCCACCCAATCACCCCACCACCATGCCGTCCATGCCCACAAGGACCACCAGGAGCCCCAGGATCTCCAGGACCACAGGGAGATGCCGGAGCACCAGGCCAACCAGGATACGGAGGTGGTGCTGGAGCTCCAGGACCAGCTGGACCAAAGGGATCACGTGGAACCCCAGGGCATCCAGGACAAGCTGGAGCTCCAGGACGTCCAGGAGCCGATGCTCAATCTCAGAACACCCCAGGACAACCAGGACCAGCCGGACCACAGGGACCACCAGGTCCATCCGGATCCCCAGGAGCCCCAGGAGGACCAGGACAACCTGGAGCCCCAGGACCAAAGGGACCATCTGGAGCCCCAGGACAGCCAGGATCCGACGGAAATCCAGGAGCCCCAGGACAGCCTGGACAAGCCGGAGGAGCCGGAAACCGCGGAATCTGTCCAAAGTATTGCGCCATCGACGGAGGAGTTTTCTTCGAGGATGGAACCAGAAGAAAGTAGATATTTCCTTCATTTCAATAAAGCATTCACATTCTCATTTGTTTATTCAAAGTCAGTAGAGACCGTGGAAATTTTATACAAGTTCAATAGACAACCTAGGTTAGCTAGTATTGACCCTAACAAAATATTTTGGATGAATCGAAGAGATAAGAAATTCCGAGTTTCCCAAGCCGTGAGACCCCTAGATTCATTCCACATTTGTTCCCGTAATTCAACCATTTCAAATTCCATCTCTCGTCAAGTCGGTATTTTCAATTTGGTATCAATAGGACAAATGCAGCAAGCATCGAGAAAGAAGAAACGCGAGAGCAAGAATCCAAAGGTGAATCTCTGGATGTTTCGAAATCTCATCAGATGCTTTAGGTGAGCGTTCGTCTAAATGTCCGTCCGCTTCGTGGCAACTGGAAAGCAGTGAAAAGAGTCGAGTGTGACGGAGCACCGAGAACGAGAGTGACTGCGAGTCCAGCAGAAGAACAACTCGATTGCGCAGTGTGGAAGACGAAGAACGTTCGTACGGATGTCGTTGATTCGATTTGTGTGAAGAGAGACGGACAGAATTCTGAAGAAACATTCGGAGATGATGTTGTGGTTCCAATGTGTGACTGTAAGAATTGTGAGAAGGTGAATACCACGAAGACTGTTCTGGAATTGTCACCACGAGAGTACAGAGAGTGTTTGATTCTGGAGAAGAAGAATAACATGAAGGAGAAACGCGAGAAGGCGAAGAGTAAAAGAAGGTCAGTAGACGGGTGAACGAACTGTTGTAGTCCTCTCAATTCAGCAGAACGAGCAGAAAACAAGGCCGTCGTCCTCGAACACGCTCTCTGACTGCTTCTTCCAAATCCATTTCTTCGAAATGTCTTTCTTTGCTGGCTCCACCCAACTCTGAAGCGTCTCCGGGCAGTCAACAGAACTGGTGCAAGTTGTACGAAGAAAGAGGGCATCCGATTAAACTCATCAATCCGAAGAAGGTATTCTGAAGATTCAAAATGTTTTCACTATCAGTTCTTTCAGATACATACGGTCCCTGGTCAAATCGGAATGTCCGATCTGGAGCCGGAAGATCCTGAAACACCACCACCAACTTCCAATGAACCTAAGGATGTTCCACGTTCTCATGCTCCTCTTCGTTCTCCAAAGATTCCCGTCATGAATCCAATCGTCATGTCTCCAGTTTCTGAACTCTACAACCTCTCCCCACCACCAATTCCTTCTCATCAACCTCCACTCGTCCCTCAGCCACCAACTCAACTCCAACCGAATGTTGTCATTCTTCCATCTCCAGTCGAGAATTCTGTCCCACCCAAAAAACCTTTCCCACCGCCCGGATCCTTCTCTGGTTCCAACAGTTCTCTGGTCTTCATGCCACCGTCTGCCACCGCTCCTGATCATGCCATCGGATCCACTTCCAAAGTCTCTATGATTCGTAGAATGGAAAACATTTTCTACAATTCCGAATCCAACTGGTGGTTCCTCGTGGCTCTTATTATGCTCACTATTTTTGCATATCGCTCGTCTATTGAACAACACACTTGCTATTATGACTGAGACTATGAATAAACATGTTCTAGATGAATGGTTCTTTTTAAACCTTTTCTCCTGATTTCACTGGTTGAATTTTTTTTGAAGGAAAGTTGAAACAATGGCATTTTTTCTATGTTACCGATTCATTATTCAGAGAGAAAAAATATCCTCAAATCTGAAAGAATCAGAAAGAAGCAAATGAAAGAATTAACGTCTACGGAAAGTCCCATCATCGAAGAAGACTCCTCCGTCGATGGCACAATACTTTGGACAGATTCCACGTTCTCCAGATCCTCCAGATTGTCCTGGTTGTCCTGGAGCTCCTGGGTTACCGTTGGCTCCTGGCTGTCCTGGGGCCCCGGATGGTCCCTTCTGTCCTGGGGCTCCTGGGAATCCTGGTCCTCCTGGTTGTCCTGGTGTTCCCGATGGTCCTGGTGGTCCTTGTGGTCCAGCTGGTCCTGGTGCTCCTGGGGTGGATTGAGATTGAGCATCAGCTCCTGGCTGTCCTGGGGATCCAGCTTGTCCTGGGTTTCCTGGTGCTCCACGTGCTCCCTTTGGTCCAGCTGGTCCTGGTGCTCCAACTCCGCTTCCGAATCCTGGGGCTCCTGGAGCTCCGGCATCTCCTTGAGGTCCTGGGGCTCCCGGAGCTCCAGCTGGTCCTTGTGGGCATGGACGGCATGGTGGTGGAGTGATTGGATCACATGGCTGTGCTGGCGGTCGTCCTGGGTTTCCTGGGAGTCCAGCAGCTCCTGGACGTCCTGGTCTTCCTGGTTTTCCTGGGGTTCCGGCTGGTCCGGCGGCTCCTGGAAGGCAGCATCCAGAGCAGTCTCCAGCTTGACGCTTCTCACGGAGAGTAGCGTTGTTTGGATTGGCACGGATATAGTTGACCTCGGAGAAAATGTCACGAGCGGAATGGTGACAGAAGGAAATCTGGTGATTGATTTGAGTCTTGATGCCATGGACGTGGTTGTAGACCATTGGAAGAGTGATGCATAGCTGAAAAATAAAAGGAAATCTCTTGAGTTCTGATTCTATTTTCTTACCGAGAACACTGCAACGACGGAGAAAGTGACAGCCGAGTAGGCGACAAAGCGGTAAGCGTTTCTTCTAGTAATATCGTCCATTACTATTTCCTGAACCTTCTTGAGAAAGGATTCATTCCCCTGTCTCCAGACCCTTCTTTTATACTTCCCATGTTTACAACCACAAAAGAGGAAGTTGTGATTGAGTTCTATCAATTTCTTCCTCCCTCACTGAAGGTCACATCTTCCCAATCCCCTCCCTTACTACTACTTCCCATCGTAATTAATGTAGAACAGTTCCTATGCAATTCTTCCACCTTATCATGAGAAGAGGACACAATTATAGTAATTCTCACGGGTTTACTTCCTAGTTTCAAATTGTCTCCCATATCGTTTTCTCATTATCACTGTCTCCCTGGGAAGATATTTTCCTTGTCCGTTTGAAGGGGAAGTTTCGCCTTTGGAATGAAAGAAATTGAATCGCGTACACTGTAACTGTAACCAAATTAGATTTTTTGTTATTCTTCTTTTTGAGGAAACTGTCTTGGTTTTTGAACGTCTCTGATGATGCAGAAGACAGAAAATGCTTCCTTTGGTCTCACTTGAAATCATAAATAATTTATTTTTCAAAATAAATTTAAAAACCTGTACATATTCTTTTGTTAATGATTCGGACAAAGAGTCTTATCTTCTTCACTAACAGTTTTAGCCTCCTGGATCAAGTATTCATCGTATTTTCCGTCTCTAGTGATCTCTTCCGGTGCTCGATTTCCGAAATTCTTGATATAATCAATTACTTTTTTCTCATCAACAGAGTTCATCTCGAAACGGGAACCCCATCCGACTAGTGCCAATGGCTGAAACCATTCAGATAGATTTATAATTCTGGAAATATGCTTACTCTCTCAGCAGTCAACTTGATATACGGAGTGATGACGTGGCGATAGATGCAAGACGTCACCAATTGTCTCAATTTGTTCAGCTCATCAACATCGACACATGGATGATACAAAAGGACAATTGAACCATGCTCCAAGTTATGAAGCCATCTTTGGACGGGAACGTAGAGATACTCTCCGAAACGAGCCCAGTTCGGACGGTGGTCTCCTCTAGAAACACGGGTCAAGTTTCCAGAAGAGTGGGGAAGAACTACCTGACAGGAATGCGATCTTCATACTCGATACTTTCATCCATACACTTGTGCATCACTTGATCTTTTCTGGGCTCATATGAACTGTTTTGTTGGACCATATCGAATAGGATGGGATCAACGTCCTGAAAATATACTTTTTTTCTTGCAAAAAGCATCTTGAAATTTTGCAACACTCGGGAACACGAATTGAAAATCAAGTATTCTTTCTTTAAGGTACAGTAGCTGTTTTTGTGGCGAGATACAACCGAGATCATGTAGGGGGCCTAGGCGAGAGGTGCCTGTCGTTTATACCACCATGACATCAGTTTGTTTCGAAGCCAGAAAATTTTTCCCAAATTCGAAAACACCGATGTTTCGAAAATGCTACTTTTTGAAATTTTGAAAATTCCGATTCACCTTCTGAACAGCATAATGAATAGAAGAGGAGCAAGTAAATGCACTGAAATCCTTTGCATCCCAGTCCTTATTCAAATTCGTCTTCGCGTCGTCACACGTCGTCAACTTCCCCATGACGGCTCCCATGTATCCATACGACATGGATGGAAGCGATAGGACAATAATGAAATGGATCAAAACCCTCATCTGAATAGGAAAGTTTGATAAAATCTCAACGATAACGGAGAGGAACTGACTGAAATCAGGGCAGTGGAAACATTTTGTGTTGGCTAACATTGAAATTCGAAAATGAAAAAAGATCTCATGAATAAAACATGAGAGTTCACTAATCATAAAAAGCTGATTTCTCCCCTGCCAACAAAGGTGCGAGAAAATCAATAAACTGAAAAGTCATTGGGCGGAAAAGTGACATTTCTCCGCCGAAACCATGTTATTTCTTCGGTTCCTCCTCCTCATTGACGGCTAGTTTTGCTGTTCCGCGCGGAAAATAAACAACTGTCCGAAGAGAGAATGATAGGAAGAGATGGTTTGGGGGATGTCTGGAAGCACTAGTTTGTTTATATTTCTCCACACAAGTTCAAGAGTTCAATATTATATGTTTCATAATCGAAATCCAGAAAATTATAACAATAACAGGTGAATAAAAAAAACAACTAAAAAAGTGGAAAATATGAGACTCTCCAACTCTAACAACTCAACAATGAGTAACAATAACAGATGAACGTGTTCCTTTAAAAAGTAGCTCTATGGGAAACGACTATTGGCTCACAATGGCCTGCACTGTCTGTTTGTTGGTCATTACAGCAGCAGCCATTTCAGTTCCGAAGGTGTTTTCCAATCGGATTCTGTCGTATTTGCAGAGGAGAAGGACGGCGAGAAAACGTTGGGAAGTGTCTGCATCTGACATATTGATAAACTCGGAATAGAAGAGTGGATGGGACGGTAGTTGGTAGAAGATGACTCGATGGACTCCCTGGAAATCAGAAATTAACCATCTAGTTTGGTGGAGAAGCAACTCACAGTTAACTGTCTTCTGTTGAAGAAATACCAACGTTCAGTTACCACGAGATAACTCTTCCTCTCGTGATAAAACATCTCTCTGGCTCTGTCAACTTTCGCTCGATTCGCGTATTCGTGACACATCACAAAACTCTCCTCTGCCTTTTTGAAGTGGTTTCGGACACGGACAAAATCGAAATACGATGGCACAACGATAAGTGTTCGTGGGACGAGAGTGGGCATGATCTGAAAACTCTCGTTGGATTTGCAACACACGAAGGCGTTTTGAATACCTTGTCAACGAAATATTTGAATCTAAAGTCGGAAGTTTCGTTGGGATCTTTGACCTCGAACTTGTGGATCTCTTGACAGAGTGGAATCTCAATCTGAAAATGTTTAATTTTTATATTCACAAGGGGAAACATTCAACGAACATCACTCAGAGTTCCCGATTGTTTCGGCTTGGCGACAACAAGACCAAGATGGTTCTGGGAGTTCTGAAGCATCAGCGATGTGAACAGCTCATGGGAATACCTAGAGAACATCAGGAGTTGGGAGAAGTGTTTAGAGTGACCATCTGAAAATAAAATTAATATATTTGTTCGTGATAATTGCCATCACGAACCGAGATATAATTTCCGCACTCTGGAAATATCCACATCAATTTTAGAGGGTTGCGAGTGGAGATGAGAGAAAATAAGTTGAACGTTTTCCCAATTCTGTTGAATCATGATGTCCGTCTGAAAATTGAAAGACAAAAAATTCGAATAAGATTAAACCGCATACCCTGTCTACAACGGTCAAATTGATACTGCTAATAAGATGCGATTCGTTTCCATCGTCTCCATTCAGAATCATTCGAAGACCCAGTGGCGAGCAAATCAAGATGTCAGCTTTCTCGAATTTCTCGTACAATTTCAAAACTTTTTTCGAAAGAGCGATACCGATTCTGAAAGCGTCATCGTTATTTCCCAGCAGCAGCTCCTGAAGAACAAAATTACAAAAATTCAATGAAGATTCAAGAACCTTATGATCTTCTGGAAAGTCAGCTCTGGTAGTTGGTAACTCCGTCGGGCCACTGTATTCTTCTTCGAATCGATTCTTATTCCACACTTCTCCTCTTTCACCGTCTCCATGTATTATTCTTCGTAAACGGTTGATAATATCATATGCGTCCTTTTTGAATGGACACAGAATCAAAACGACAGGTCGAACGAATCCGGAATCTCGACAAGACTCGATAGTCTCTTCATCCGCACCTTCATCTTTCGTCGACGCGATTTCTAATTTCCGTTTATTTCCGATAATAAGATTCTTGTTACGAATAAGATGTTGCATAATGTGGGCGCAGTAAACAGACTGAAAAATATCTCATAAAGTGGGGTGCTTGTAATCGAGACCAACCCGATATCCATCTTGATCTTTGGAAATCGCCAGTAAATCCTTGTACTGGGATATCAACTGGAGAATCGTCCTTCTCTCAGCCTCTACTTGCTCTTCATCTTTCTCATCTACTTCTGTTTCTTCTAAAAGTGAAGTCATGTTTTCCACAATTCCTTCATTCCAACCGAGATTGGTCAAGTTTTCTGAACCTGTTGGTATTTGAAAATCTTGAATTCCTTTATAAATTGAGGATGCCCCAATTCCAGAGAGTTCCACTTTCTGTGCACTTTTTGTGCGAGCTTTCATATCAGACAATTGAGCACTCCCGATTTCATCGACATGCTGATTCCAGAATTCATGAAAGTTGTCGACTCCCTTGGAAACCTTCTGCGTCGCCTCTGATTCCGACGTTTTAAGTTTTCTTTTCGACATCATGGCGCCTGATAAGATGAGATCATCTCCTGACATTATTTATCAATTTCAATATCAAGACGGATGATACCGATTGGTGTTCGCCCAATATTGAATTGACAAAGACGATTTTATGCGTTTTAATTTAATGGTTCACGAAAATACATAGCAAGGTGTTAGTCAATGGTGACACGGTTCAGAACGTTAAGACGCGGAAGGGACCAAGAAGAGAAGGGAAAATGATGAGAAGAAGCGAATATATTGGGCATTTATGGGGGAATCCGGTGTGCAGGGATGATTGAGATCTAATCTTGTGGAGCGGGGTCGGCGCGCATCGTGTCTGGAATCGGTGGAGGAGTCGAGACTTCGGTGATATCGAGCAGTTCTTCGCAGTTGGTCATGCGAAGACCGAGTGGAGCTGGTTGTTGAGCCTGGAAAAACATGGATTATGTTGGAGAAATTAATTCGAAACGTATTTCTCACCTTGGCATTGGTTGAGGTGAATCCACAATCCGCCAAAGTGGCTGTGTCGTGGAGAACCTGAGTCTTGCGGTTGTCTTCGTCAAGTTTCCACAATTCCATGTGTTGAGTTGGCTCCTGAAAACAAACCATACATTTAAGAATCGATAATACAAAAAACTAACGCTAGTAATTCCAGCAACCATCCTCTTCAGGTCCATGACTGTTTGAGTCTCTTCTGCGTCAATATACATGTGCACCTGTTTCCGGCGAACTTCGAAGAACAGTTCTTGCGTCATTTTATGAAGCTGAAACACAATTTTTAATTTAGAAAAAAGCAATAAAAACAGGTTCACATGATCGGAGGACTAATCGATTTAGGTGGCAAGGGCGAATCATGAAACGAAGGAACGCGTTTCGGCGATAATGCAGGTGCGCTCTATTTCACAGCCTGAACGCATTTTGCGCGGGCGTTTAAATCTAAATTGCTTCACATTTGCGAAAGATGTCCGAAAATTGTTTACCATCAAAATAAGTCGATCGTCTCGTAATCCGGTGCTGCCGTATGACACACCATTACAGTCCACATGACCAGAGAATCCAAGTCTATTCAAAAAACATTTTATTTCTTGGGGGCGAGCAGAGAAGACCAAGGTTTTATCTTTACTAATAACATTTGAAAACTTCCGTATGTTTGTCTGGATGTACGCCTCTTGATCTCAGCTCCTACTGAACCGATTTTTATGAATCTTGCACCAGAAGACTGGAATTGGGGTCCCGTTGATGCCCGTGTGTCTAGATTTTTGATATCTCAAAAATGGACCAAGTTACAGCTGATCTCCCACTTTTCCAGTACTAATTTTGGGAAGTTTCGAAACGCCAAATGTGTAGCGCACCTTTTCTCATACTCAAAGTTGACTGATTTTTTTGAAATTTACACAGTTTATTCCTGAATATCTGGGGATGATGCCCGTCTATTTCGATTTCCGATTCATCAAAAAATGAGGTCACGAGGACGTAAAAACTCTCATTTTTAGGCTCGATCAGTAGATTCTGTTTTGAGAAGAGAGAGTGACAAGTTCACGGAAATATTTTTTCACGTTTTCGAAATTTTTGAAGTTTCTCATTCAGAAGTTACACAGCGGAATTTCGGGAGAAATTGATTTAATTACAAAAACGAGTTAACAAAGGAGTCGCATTCTTTCGGACTCAGGAGAAAAGGCCGGAGGCCCTGACGAAAGAACCGCAGGCTCCGGATCTTAGTTGGAAGGGCCGGAGGCCCTGACAAAGGAGCCGCAGGCTCCAGATCTTAGATGGAAGGGCCGGAGGCCCTGACAAAGGAGCCGCAGGCTCCGGATCTTAGTTGGAAGGGCCGGAGGCCCTGACAAAGGAGCCGCAGGCTCCAAATCTTAGATGGAAGGGCCGGAGGCCCTGACAAAGGAGCCGCAGGCTCCGGATCTTAGTTGGAAGGGCCGGAGGCCCTGACAAAGGAGCCGCAGGCTCCGGATCTTAGTTGGAAGGGCCGGAGGCCCTGACAAAGGAGCCGCAGGCTCCAAATCTTAGATGGAAGGGCCGGAGGCCCTGACAAAGGAGCCGCAGGCTCCGGATCTTAGATGGAAGGGCCGGAGGCCCTGACAAAGGAGCCGCAGGCTCCAAATCTTAGATGGAAGGGCCGGAGGCCCTGACAAAGGAGCCGCAGGCTCCGGATCTTAGTTGGAAGGGCCGGAGGCCCTGACAAAGGAGCCGCAGGCTCCAAATCTTAGATGGAAGGGCCGGAGGCCCTGACAAAGGAGCCGCAGGCTCCGGATCTTAGTTGGAAGGGCCGGAGGCCCTGACAAAGGAGCCGCAGGCTCCGGATCTTAGTTGGAAGGGCCGGAGGCCCTGACAAAGGAGCCGCAGGCTCCAGAACGGGGACCCAAGCGAATGCCAGGAGGTGGAGCCCCGCGTCAGCGGGGCGTAAACCGACTGGTAATGTAAATATTGACTCGGGTTTTACTTTACCAACTCTAACTCAAGACCGATTTTGCCAGCCTCTGTTCTGCTTTCACAACTAAGAATCTCTCGACGAATCGATAAATGTCTTATCCGGACGATTTCCCGATTCCACATGTTATTCAGCCTGTAAAAGTGGTACGACATGTTGTAAAAGTGGGTTTAGGTGTTTGAATCCAGGTAGATCTGACGAAAATTTCAGGAAACTCCAATAAAAACTCCATTCTTGGAATTCTGTCCAAAATGTCAGGTGAGTTAGGTATTCATCGAGACATTTCTCGATATTTTCTCGAGAAGTTTACCAAGAAATTCTTGAGAAGTTTCTCTATAAGTGTCTCGTAAGATTCTCAAGACCGTCTCGCGAGCATATGTTGGGTCAATCTATAATTTCCTTAAAATCTCAGACCACAATAATGACGTCAGTGAATTCTCACATTGGAATGTGTTGGTGGCTGATTTGTTTCTTCGGAACGTTCCTTTTCTGCTGGCCAATCCTCTTCTTTTTATGTTGTGATGTATCCAAAGACATTGACCACAATTGTCCCAATTGTGGTCTCCTTCTTGCCACTTCGAATCGAGCTGGTTTCTAGATTCATAAAACAATGACAAATTCATTTTTGTACGGGATCTTTGTACGACGTTTTTGATGTGATTTTTTGTAAAACTGATTCATAAATGCTTCTTCATTTACTCAAATCAAAAGTTAACATCAATATTCGGATTATAGGATGTATAACAATATTTACGAGAAGAAAACCCTTTGTCAGAGTCATTCAAATCATCAGAACGACAGCTCCAGAATCAAATCCGACTGCAATCACTCCAGATGTTTCGATACAAGTGCTCCAGACTCTTCCCATCTCGAAATTCAATTCCTTTCCCAATCTGAAATTATCTTGAATTCGGAGTATAAATTATATCACTGACCTGCTGGTTTTTGCATTCCAAATCTTCACAAGGGTGTCTTCTGATCCGCTGATGATCCATTCGTTGAATGAAGCAAGAAAAGTGACGTTATGCTGATGAGCTCCGAGCAGGTTTTCGATACAAGTCTTGGTCTGAAACTGCAACAACTATTTGATTTTTCTATAAACCCAATCACTTCGTAGTTCCAGATACGGATCGACTTATCATCGGATCCAGAGACGATTCTTGAGCCTCCGAGGAAGGCGACACAGTTGACTCCCTTAGAATGTCCCTCCAACGTGGCGATTTCCTTTTCCTCTCCCAATTTCCAGATCTTCAGAGTTTTGTCCAACGAGGCACTGGCCAAGATCTCAGAATCATTTGGGTTCAAAGCCACTTGCATGATGTAGTGCTCGTGCCCTTCGAATGTTTGCTCCAGACAGAATTTGTTTTCCCAATTCCAAATTTTGATTGTTTTGTCATCGGAAGCAGAGATGATGTAGGGAAGAGTTGGATGGATGATAAGAGACCGGATAAAATCCGAATGAGCTTCGAATTGGTGAACGAGGTTGAACGATTCGGAATCGAAAATTCGAATGAACTTGTCGTCGGAAGCAGTGCAGATCCAGTTCTTTCTTGCGATGAACTTGGCAGAACGAACAGAGTTTTTACAGATCTAAATATGAATGTAAGGTATTAGAGACTCCGAAAAAAAGATCACCTGAATAGCCTTGACCAATGTCTTGTTTTCATAGTTCCAGATTTGAATAGTTCCAGTATGAAGAGCAGTGAGAATCCATGGTTGATTAGGGTGAATATCCACACACTTAACTCTGTCAGAATGGGAAACAAACTTGGTGACAGCTTCGAAATTCATGGTTTCTTAGACGATAGCAAACTGCGAAGACAATCTGATGATCCTTCGTTTCACATTTTCAGTTTTTATACCTTCCATTTTGGTTGAGATTTCACAATACTCCAGCTCAAAACTTCCAACACTCATTATGAGACGTCGGCCGAAAAATAGGGAAAAAGGAGAGTGTGGGAGACGAAAAGACGCAGAAAGTAGGAGAGACTGAATCATGTCGGAAAAGTCTGTTTGACCAAGAATAGATTCGGACTTTCTGATCATCAGATTATAGTATCAAATTATATGGAACTCCTGAAATATTTCCTAGACTTCCGTTAATTACATTCACATTGATGTCAAAAGTGACTTCATTCTGTGGAACTCCGTGTGGAGTTTGGTATGCACCGTCGACGTTGACAGTCACCGTGTTTCCTCCAATAGATCATCACCCTTTTTTGCTGTCCAAAAAATAAACATTTCTGAAATTGACTTCCAAAAGTTCTGGAACATTCCAGAATGTTCTTGTTCATTTATGACTCTGAGAATACATTCACAGTCCATTCAACGGTTGTTGGATGTTTGTGTTCAATAGAAAACAAGATTTAAGGTTTTTCGATTTATTAACTTTCAAACTGGATATTTACAATAGAATCATGACTCGTAACAAAAAGACAAACAGAGATCTACTACAATAAATTGAGCGAAGAATAAATATACAAGTTAACATGAATAAATTAATCGA
>LR545737.1:2640-83196 GCA_900536305.3 Caenorhabditis sp. 40 LS-2015 | reverse complement strand
TTCCGAAAATTAGAGCTATTTGCAATCGAATTATCCTAAAAATCTTTTCGATTCCCGAATTTTTTTGAAAATTCGGAAGAAAATCGAGATTTCATCAATTTTCATCATATTGAGAAAAATTCCTAATTATAAAATATGAAGAACTTTTACCAAAAAAATGTTTTCACCTAAAATCGCAATTTCTCACCTCCTCACTCTTCATCGATTTCCCATCATCGTTGACCCCATTGTGTGTGTTCACATCTCGTCGATTCATTTTTTACGCATCTCTCCGATCTTCCCCTTCAAATCATCCTCGTCTTTCAGAATGGGTATTAAAAGCGACAAAAAAGCTACCAGCGATCAAGCGCGACTTCAGCGACTCACAGCGGAAGGAGTTTCCGGTGGAGAGGAGGACATGCAGTTGATGCTCAAGACCGTAAGTTTTTCCTTCCGATGATCTCTGAATCCCAAGAACGGCGGCACGTGATGTTGTTTTGTACTTGGTTGGGCAGCCGAGGGTCTTATGGGGAGGGGAAGCGTCGGTTTTCAGTGTAAATAGAAACTTTGATAGGGAAAAGAGAGGAGGCGCAAGGAAAATGAAGGAAGTCACCAGATGGCAAATAAAATGGCGGGCAGGTGTTCGCGCATTATTGTCCAGATGGCCTCTCCTAATGACCTCAAGAGGATGCTAGAATATATTAATAACGCCCTGTTTTTGCAGATTATCGAAACCACCGGATGCACACAGGCACAGGCCGAAATAGCCTTGTTGGACAGAGACAACAATCTGTACGGCGCGATCGATCACATCTTGGAGGCAGGCGACAAGCTCGACTCATGGACTGAACAGAAGGGACCAAAGAAGGAAAAGAAGAAGTCGGACGAGGGCGCCAGTTTCAACAGCAGAACGTTCCAGGGCAGAGGCAGAGGTGAGGGTTTTTTGTTTTTCATTGGGAAAAATAAACAAAAACGCTTCTCGCTTTCCAGGCGGCACCACCAGCGGTTTCACCGAACGAGGAGGCCGCGGCCGATCGAACGGAGCACCGCCGAGCAGAGACAGTCGGGATAATAATCGTGAGAATCGAGAGACCCGTGAGAGCCGTGGTGATAATAAGGAGGGTGGTTTCTCGTCTCGTCCGAGCCGTGGAGGCTTCGAAAGACCGTTCGTTGGGCGTGGTGGAGGCCGAGGCCGCGGAGGATACAATCGCGCAGTGGCACCTTCCTCGCACATCGAACCAGACGCGTTCGCCACTGAACTCGATGATGTGAGTTTTTTCCCCCATATTTTTGGCTTTAAATCAACGTTTTTTGTTTCAGAATTCGACGAAAGTGGACACCAACGTCACCGAAGTTCAACCACCAGTCGAGGAGTCTGTCACCGCCACCGTGCCGACCTCATCAGCACCAGCACCGATCTCGTTTGCGGCTGTCGCCGCTGCCGCCCACCGCAAGGAGGCACTCCGAAAGCAGCAAGCACAGAATCCGCAGCCTGCGNGCCGCCCACCGCAAGGAGGCACTCCGAAAGCAGCAAGCACAGAATCCGCAGCCTGCGGCGCCGCCAAGGCGGAGCCTGTCCCCACAACCTCCACTGCCCTCGCAGGCTGTCACCAGTCCTGTCAAAGAGGACACCGAGGAGCCGACGACGTTCGCCGAGGAACAAGAGCCGTCCTCGTACGAGCGAGACGACGAGGGATACTTCCAGAAGGACGAACCGGTTGAAGAGCAGACGCCCAACGTGTCGACTCACCACGATGAAAATGTACAAAGCTCGCCAGAACAGGCGAATCAAGCGTGGACCAACCAGTTGAAGTCTTCTCTTGGAATCGGACTCCACGAGACACAAGAAGCCCAGTTGTCACCGGCTGCTGCTGCTCCAACGCAAACGCTTCCGGATCCGGGAGTGGAATTCGTCGGAACGACTGCTCCAACGAACATTCACGACTACTCGTTCGGCTTCGTTGACGCTCCACCAAGCCCACAACCTCTTCCACAACAAGCAGCCGAAACATCCGCTGCATCGATCTCAGCAAACCAAGAAAACCTGTTTAATGCCTCCCGAATGATCCAGAAACAAGTTGAGGTGAATTTGTTGTTTCTGGCAGTAGTTTAAGTGTAACTTTCGTGTTTTTGCAGCCAGAACGAACAGCGCTTCCAAATGGCGACTACAACTTGAAATCCTCCTCACCACCGTTGGGATACTCGAACCGAGGACTGTCCTACGACACGTCGTCATCGTCGTATCCACCAACGGACCGTATGGCTTCGTCGAACAAGTTCAACAATCCTGGACAGCTTCCGTCGCAACAGTCCGCGCAGCAGCAGCAGCCGGCTCAGCAACAGCCTACGCCGCCAACCCAGCAGCAAGGCCATCCACAGCACCCTCAACAGCCACAGCACATGCTGTTCGCTCCACAGATGCCGTACGGATATGCAATGAACCAGTACATGAACATGTACAATCCAATGGGAGGAGTGAGAGATGATCAGTACGCCGCTTTGATGCAGTACGGAATGGGCGTCGACCTGAGCAATCTGTCGACGATTCTTCCACAGACCAACACTCAGTCACTGAACTCGAGCGCGTCACAAGTGCAACAAGGACAGGGACAACGCGAGACGCACGGACTCATGGACTTTAAACAGTTCGGCACGCAGCAGAGCGCTCGCGATCAGCAGGCTCAGCAGCCGTCGAACGTCGGGCCACCACCAGGATTCCAGGCGAACACCTACATGCAGCAGCCGAACTTGTCGTCGTTGTTCATGCAACAGCCGTACGCCGCGCCACACACGTTTGGCTTCATGAACATGATGCCGAATGTCGGAGGAAGCACCGGCGGACGTCAGATGTACGGACAGGACGACGAGCGCAAGAGCTACGAGAAGATGGCCGGTGCGAAGCCAGCGGCCCAGCCCAACCAGCACTCGCAGTACCAGCAGCACAATGGTGGAAATCTCGGAAAGTACGGCGGTGGCGGCGGCGGCAACATGAATAACAAGCCGTACAACTGGGGCAACTGAAAACCCTCCCATCCGGTTGTTTTGTGTTTCGAACGTTCTCAGTCTTGACCCTATCTTGTGTACCCACTTTTCATCTCCAAAATCGTCCCCCCTAAATAATAAAATGATCTGTTTTATTTCACTCTCTCTCTCTCTCGTTTTTGCTTCGTCTCTCTTCACATGTTCTTTATGTTTTCTACGGATTTCCAAATAAATGTACCTGATGTTGAGGGAGAGGCGAAAAGAAGGTGGTGTATTAATCCCGGTGATATGATGCACTTCTTCTTTTTCGATTTCTCATCAGGTTTTCAGATATGTCTGCCTCTTCTTGCTCATTAGTCATCGGAGCCACCTCGACGCTGGGAAAGGCTGTCGTGCGACGGCTCGCGTTCGCTGGCCACAAGGTGGCGGCGACCGGAGACTGTCCGAATAGTGTTGGCAAGGTGGCCGAGGATAATAAGAAGGTTTTCTTTCGAGAAAAAAATTCAGAATTCTGATTAGGGGTTCTAGGTGGGCGGAGACGTGACTGCCTTCTCTTTGGACGTCACGAACGCCGAGCATCGAAGGGAGTTGATTCAGAAGGTCGTTGAAAAGTTGGGAGGGCTCGATACCGTGGTGATTGTCCCTCCGCAGAATGAGATCGTCGGAGAGATTGTGGAGACGTCGGAGGCGGATTTTGACAAGGTTCAGAAGAATCGGAATCGCCGGAAAATATGAAACGAATCGATTTTTCAGCTTTTCGCCGACAAACTGACCACACCATTCAGACTGAGTCAAGCGGCGCTACCGCAGTTGGCGAAATCAAAGTACGAAGAGGAAATGGATACATTTTTGATTAAAAAAAAAAAGAATTTTGACTGAAAATTGACCAAAAAAATCTGAGAAAGTTGATGTTTTGTGCAGAATTTTTCCATCAAAAATTCTAATCGAAAAATCCAAAATTTGGGAAAAAGATTCAAGGAAGAATTGACTTTTTGGCTCGAAATTTTGAAAACTTCAGAAAACTGAAAGATCTTAAAATTGAAAGTTTCCATTTTTACACCTCGAAACTTCGAAAAATGATAATTTTTCACTCAAAAATTTCATTTTTCGAAAAGAAGATATGATTTTTCATCAATAATTCCGCTCAAAAATCGTAAAATAAATAAATTTCGAGTTGAAATTCTAATTTTGCACCCAAAATATGTCTTGAAAAATGAAAAATTTCAGTCGAAATAGAATCTTAAAATCTCAGCTAAAAAACTCTCGAAATTTTCAAAGTGTTTCAGTCCGAAAAAACCATTTTCAATCTGAACTTTTCGGATTTTTTTTTCCGTTTCAAAATTCTCAAAAATCTCCATTTTCGTCAAAATGGTCGGTCATTTTTTGGACTGCAAAAGGTGACTTTTCTGATCTCAAATTTTCAGATTTTTTCGAAATTCCTATTCAAAAACTTTGAAATCCAACAGAATCGTCCAGAAATTCTTCAAAAATAACCATTTTTGAGTCTGCAAAAGAACATTTCCGGCTCAAAGTTCTCGATTTTTTCAAATTTTTTTTCCCGCCCAAAAATCGCCTCAAATTCTCCGTTTCTCCAGGAACGGCAGCATCATCTACCTGACGTCGTGCTTCGGCTTCACGCCCTCCATCGACATGGGCCTCTTCTCGGTGGCGGCGAACAGTGTGCTGTCGTTGACGAAGGCCGTGGCGCAGAGTGCCGCCAAAAAAGGCGTCCGCGTGAACAGCGTCGTGTCGGGAATGGTCGAAGGCGACGGCACGGGCGCCGTCTGGGATCAGGCTTCAGGAGAGGAGGCCAGACAAATCAAACAGCATCTGGAGACGATGATTCCGTTGGGACGACTCGGACGGCCCGCCGACGTCGCCTCCTACGTCGAGTTCTTGGCGTCGAGTAGAGCGCGGTGAGGATGGGAAAAATAACTTGAAATAAATGAAAAATAAATGAAAATCGAAAAATTTTGACCTAGAAAATTGAAATTTGAAAATTTTTCGAAAATTCAAAAAAAAAATTTTTTTTTTTCTTTTTATCAAATGTGAATTTCGACCTGTAGGATGAGAAGGAGGAGAAAATAGGCTTGAAATAGATGAAAAATTCATGAAAATCAATAATTTTTGACCCGGAAACTTGAAATTTGAAAATTTCCAAAATTCAAAAAAAAAATTTTTTTCAACTTTTTTTCAAATGTGAATTTCGACAGGATGAGAAGGAGGAGAAAATGGCATGAAATATATGAAAAATTGATGAAAATCGAAAAATTTTGACCCAGAAAATTGAAATTTCAAAATTTCAAAAAATCGAAAAAAAACTTTTTTGTAAAATTTCCAACTTTTTCCAAATGTGAATTTTGACCTAAAAACTCATTTTTCGACCTGAAAACTTTCAAATTTTTCAAATTTTCACCAAAATTTCCAATTTTCAGCTACATCACCGGCGAGAACTGCATAGTCGGAGGCGGAGTCTCGTATCGATTGTAATCGAGGATCATTTTTCTTTTCAATTGTTCGATTTTTTCTTTCAAATCTCAATTTTCTGTCCCTTCAAAAATGCACCTAAAAATGCTCAATTTTTCATCTAGAAAATCCCAAAAAAAAATTTTTTTAAAGGATTTTTTTGTAGTTTGTAGTCTTTTTCTCTTTTCTAGGATACCCCCAATTTTCTGTTCAACTTTTTTTGTTTTTATCTGTTTGTTTCGTAGGATTTTTAGAATAAAAAAATTTTGACTGAAATTTTGGAAAAAAATTTTTAAAAAAACTTTTTTTTTCTGAAAAACGGTGATTCCCTTGAAGAATTTGATACTTGGCCTTCTGTTTTTCAGTCATTTTTCAGATTTTAGGACGAAATTTTTAATTTTTGGCGCCAAAAATTTCAAGTTCAGAAATTGAAAAAAACTAGTTTTCAGAGAAAAATGCTGAGAAACCAGGGAAAAATCATCAATTCTCTATGGCCATCGAGAATTCCCAATGAGGAATATGCGATGCGAAGGACGAATTTGGTGAAGATGTTGAAGAAAGAAGTCAAAACTGGAGGTGTGGGCAGAAAAAAAAAGCAGAAATTTGAAAAATGTTGACAAAAAAAATTTCACCGAAAATTTGACAATTATCGATCCAAAATCTAAATCTAGGTTGACTCTGAAGTAATTTGAAGTTTAAAATTTTGAAATTTTCGAAAAAAATTTTGAATTTTTTGACCAAAAAATTTTTTTTTTCAACAGGAAAAATTCTAAATTTCAGTGATTTTTCACATTTTCTAGATCTTTATTAACAATTTCGAAGATGAAAAACTCAAAATTTCCAAAAAAAAAATCTCAAAAAATTTTCAAATTTTTTCGACCTCAATTTTTTTTGTTCCAGAAAAACAAGTAGTCGTCGTGATGAAAGGTGCTCAGCGGTCCTACATTGCTCCGGATGTTCCTCACGCGTTTCGACAGAAATCCCATTTCAGGTTGGCGCGCCTTTTTTCAGGATTTTTGACTTTGGTGGCCTGGAAACCCAAAACTGCAAAAAACTAGTCCCCCAAAATTTCTGAGGTCATTTTTTGTCGAATTTTCGATTTCCGAGCTCATTTCTAGTCTGTCTCGCTTCTAGCCGTTGAAAAACCAGAAAAAGTGAAATTCTGAGCATTTCAAACTTTGGTGGCCTAGAAATCCCAAATCTCAAAAACTAGTCCCCCAAAGTTTCCGGGGGTCAATTTTTTCTCAAAATTTGGATTTTCGAGCTTATTTTGACTCAAATCAAGTTCTAGACTTGGTGGCCTAGAAATCCAATTTTTTGGGAAACTAGTCCCCGGCTCATTTTTTCTCAATTTCACCATTTTGATGGCCTAGAAACCCCCAAAATCATCGTTTTCTCTTCCAGATACCTAAACGGAATCACCACACCCGACTGCTACTACGTCATCCAATCGGGTGTCCAGGAATCGTCGAAAATTTCGAATTTCCTGTTCGCAAATCGTCGTAGCGAGTACGAGGAGCTCTGGGAGGGACGCCTTCCATCGGAATCCGAATGGGAAAAGACCGCGAAATTCGACGAACTTTTACCCTCGAATCGACTGATGGCCACGTTGGAGAAGTTGGTGGATAAGGGCACCGCCTGTTTCTTTCACTCGAACAACGACGATTTTCTGGAGAGCTTTTTGAGGCAAAAGGCGAACTCGTTGAGTTCCGTAGATCATTTTGTGAGTTTTTTGCTTTTCTAGAAATGACCGAGAAAAGTTGAGTTTGGAGTTTCAGGCTATTTTGGCTGAAATCGGGGTTAATCGGTTTTAAGGGAATTATGACTCGAATAGATCAAAAATGAGAGCGAGAATCGAAACTTTCGAGGAAAATTGACCCCGGAAAGTTTGGGGGACTAGTTTTTCGAAAATTTGGATTTCTAGGCCACCAATGTCAAAATTTCGGGAAGTTCATTTTTTCTGGATTTTTTTCCGATTACAACTGAAACTGACTAAAAATGAGCGCGAAAATCGAAAATTCCAGTAAAAATGACCCCAGAACCTTTGGGGGACTAGTTTTTGCTGGGTATGGGTTTCTAGGCCACCAGCGACAATTTTTTGGAAATTTCGTTTTTCCATGAGATACGTTCAAAATTATTCGAAAAGAGAAAAAACAAATGATGGCCTAACTTTCCCTATGGGGTTTAGGCCACCAAAAAAAAAAAAAAAACTTAAATATCATCTTCATTTTGGTCACTTTTCAGCCGTCCAAAGTCACAAAAACGCTTCAAAATTTCGACCAGTTTTGATGGCCTAACTTTCTCCCATGTTTGGTTTTCTAGGCCACCGATTTGAATTTCGAAATTTCCGACATTTTGAAGCAAAAAAAACGGCTCAAAAACTTCAAAATCTATCCAAAAACTTCAACTTTTCGAGATGGCCTAACTTTTTCAGTGTCAGAGCTTTCTAGGCCATCCCTTTTTCGATGGCCTAAGTTCATGAGTTCGTACAGATTTGATGGCCTAACTTTTTCCCCATAGTTGGTTTTCTAGGCCACCGATTTGAATTTCGAAATTTCCATAGTTTTGAAGCGAAAAAACGACTCAAAAACTTCAAAATCTATCGAAAAACGTCAACTTTTTCGATGGCCTAACTTTTTCAGTTGTTGCGTTTTCTAGGCCATCCCATTTGGCCTAACTTTCCAATAATTTTTTTCATGCAGATCGAACGTCTGCGAGTGATCAAATCGGAGAACGAGATGGACTCGATGCGAGACGTGTGCACGATGGGCGCCCAAACGATGGCCTCCATGATTTCAGGGGCGCGAAATTTGAATAACGAAAACGCGATTTGTGGACTCTTGGAATTCGAGGGACGACGACGCGGCTCGGAAATGCAAGCCTATCCGCCGGTTATTGCGGGTATAAAATTTGGAAAAAAAATTCTAACAAAAAAAAAAATTTATTTTCGAAAAAATTTTTTTCGGCTCAAAATGATCTAGAAATCATCAGAAATCAGAAACATCAAAAAAAAAATTTCTAAAATTTCCGACCAAAAAACTTGGAAAAATTTTTTCAAAAAAAATTTTTTTTTTTGAAAATTTCAAATTCCCGCCAAATCTTCTCATTCTTTTTCCAGGCGGCGTACGCGCCAACACAATTCACTATTTGGACGCTAATCAAGATTTGAAGGCGTCGGAGACGGTGCTGGTGGACGCCGGATGCGATTTGAACGGTTACGTGTCGGATGTGACGAGGTGTTTTCCGATTTCGGGATAGTGAGTTTTCAGAGTTTTCTAGGCCAGCAGGAGAAAGTTCGGCCAGCAGAGGAAATTCAAGAAAAATTGGTTGAAATGCGCCTTTTTAAGTCAGCACTACCTTGAGGGACTAGTTTTGGATTTCTAGGCCACCAAAGGCAAAGTTTCAAACTTCTAGGCCACAAGCATAAAGTCCTAGGCCACCACTTTAAAATTGCTCAAAATTACCTAAAATCAAAAAAAAACATTTTTTGGACCTTGAAAAGTTAGGCCATCACGATAGAATACTAGCCCGTCAATTCAAAATTCAAAAAAAAGTTTTCTGGATTTCTAGGCCATTGTGAAAAAGTTAGGCCGCCAGTTAAAAAATAGATCAAAATTAGTTTCCAGGGACTAGTTTTGGGTTTCTAGGCCACCAAACTCATTTTTTCTTCCAGCCGGAAAAGAGTTTTCTAGGCCACCAAAATTCGAGATTTTCCGAATTTGGGATCCTAGGCCACCACCACCGATCCTCAATCCTTGCAGCTGGTCCGACGCGCAACTCTCGCTGTACGAGTCCCTCCTCTACGTCCATGAACAACTGCTCGCCTACGCACACTCGATGGAGAAAGTGCGCTTGAGCGCACTGTTCAAACGGATGAACGAGTTGCTGGCGGCGAGCTTCGGCGAGCTCGGGCTCATCGAGTCAAAAGATCACAAGGAGATGATCCGACAGGCGGAACGACTGTGTCCCCACCACGTCTCTCATTATCTGGGAATGGACGTTCACGATTGTGCTACAGTATCCCGAGATGTTGATTTGCCCGCGAATGTCGCGTTCACTATTGAGCCAGGCGTCTATGTCCCCATGGATTGGCCGGTGAAGGTAAAAGGGGGCGGAGTTTAGATGGAAACGCAAAAAAAATTTTTTTGACCAAAAAAAAAATTTTTTTTTTTGAAAGTCTCTTTCCCTTCACTCGTTTTTATATGATTTGGAAAAATATCAAAAATTTTCGACCAAAAAATTTTTTTTTTCAAAATTTCAAAAAAAAAAACATTTTATTTTAAATTTTGAATCTGGCAGTGTTTCCAGCATAATCGCTCGAAAATGACTTACAAGGAGTATATTTGCTGGTCGAGTTGAACTTTTTCTCATAATCTGGGTCAAGGTAAAATCGACCCTCTAGTTTCAGATTCTGAAATAAAAATCGGCTAAATTCTCACGTGATTCGAGATGCTTCAAACACATTTTTGGAGCAGGTTTGGTTGATTGGTTTTCAAAACATCGTGTCCAGAAAAACTGGTAAATGGTAAAAACTGTAAATTCAATCTATCACAGTCAGTATTTGTTTCCTTTGGTCATCTAGAACTTTTGATCTTACGGTTCAATCGACAGGATATACAACTTGCAGAAGCTGCTGTTACATGGAAAGTAGGCTTTACGGTAGATCCATCAGTAAAAAAAAACGGAAGAAAACACCAAACTATGACATAATAGACCAAGAAGCATCAAAATCTTCGATGAAAAAAATTAAAAAATTTTCGCCCACCACTTGATGGGCAAAACTTTGAAAACCTTGAAAAAATGAAAGAGGCTTTTTTCGAACCCAAATTGCTTGAAAGTACATACATGTCTTCTTGTGATACTCGGAACATCAAAAAATTAATTTTGGAGCACTTTTTGGTACGGGAACAGTCACCAAAAAAGTTGCAAAAAAATAATCACAACAGGTGGAACCGAACCCATGACCTTTCTGATACCATCCTGAACGACAACCACTGAACCAAACGTGCTGATGAACTTTCTAGAAACCTTTGATATACACTTTTCGGAAGATGAAATTTCACGTGAAAAGTGNCGAAAGCGGAAGCTCTTCTACTGACCGGAACGAGTCTTCACAACTACGCACTGTGCTCCACGTGTCTTCTGAACAATCATCTCTCCAAACGGCACAAATTCATGCATTTGCAACCGTTGCGCATCGAAATGCAGCGAGAGGAGAATGTGAAACGGCTGACGGGCGCTCAAGAGAGATTGGCAGAGGTCCAGGTGAGAAAACTGGCTGAAAATGGATGCGATTTGAGTCTAGGCTCAGCTTGGAGAGGTTGGAAGGTTTAAGAGTGAGCAAAACGTCCTAAAGTTGGGTGGAAGTTGCAGAATATGACTTTTTTGTCAATCTGACTTGATTTGGATCATTTTCATCGTTGAAAATGAGCAAAAACCTAGAGAAATGACTCCAAATTTGATCCCAAGCGCTTTCGAACAGTTTTTCCTTCTGAAAACGCTGAAAATCTGGCCAAAAACGCCAGATTTTGAGCGCTCATTTTGGAGCTGAAAACGAACAAACCCCTCCAAATTTCGAGCCCAAAATTCATGTTCCAGACCCGCTTCCGCGAGCAGCTCGAGAAGACGATAATACACAAGTGGCTGGTGTGGGGAGGCAGTCACGAGCACAACATGATCCGGTTCCGTGCCGCCACGAGCAGCTTCCAGCAGAAGATACTGTTCGAGAAGTTCAACGAGGAAATCGAGAGGAAGACGGAGCACATTGAGAAGCTCGCCAAGGTGAGAAGCGGAGACGGAAATTGAGTGGGAGATGGTCGAAACTTCGTTGAGTAGTGGTCGAGATGATTTGGAGCATTTCGAGCCGATTCCCCGGGTGTTGGCTCAGTACACCAGCAAAATAGAGCTATATGTCATATCGAGTTTTCTTCATCATTTTAAGCATTTTTTCCAAAATTCAACGCAAAAATAGATGGCTCAAAATGCTCCAAATTGATCCAAAATTGTGCGAAACGGCTTACACACAGCTTGATAATGCTACAAAAGTAGTCAAAGTGATACAAATCGAGATCGAAGTGACGCAATTTTCTTATTGTTTTCAGCACGTGCAACAGTGGAGCGAGGAGATGGAGAGGGAGATGCCGGAGCATCAGGATCGCATCGCAGGACCCACTGCAACCACTACTACTACTTCGAATCCGGACCCGACGGCTCCTCAGTTCCATCAACACATGCGTGCCGACACGCCGTTCAACCCACCGCCACACGACAACATGGTGTACTATTTCGAGGAATAGACACCTTCACTACTAGAGAAACACTTAATAATTTTACATATATCTATCTATCAGCCCTTTGTACTTATCCACTTTAGAATTCCGATTCCGTGCTCTTTTTTTTTCCTGCCATCCATTTATCCATTTTGTAATAACCCTGTGAGGCCACGCCCACTTTTTGAGAGTCTGAGAGAGTAAATGAAGCACTACTAGAGAGTCTATTTTGTTATTCATTCATTGTCAATCACATTTCGGATGACTAATAGAGACGAGGTTTTTGAGTGTGAACGAGAAGGCAAGGTGTCGATTAGTCTATACAGACATGGCCAAGTTTACATTTTGAGCCAAAATTCGAATTTTTTGGAATTTTTCAACTTTTTTCTGCAAGTCTTTGTTTTTTGGTTCAATTTCAAGTCAGGAAATTTGGATTTTTTTGAGCATTTTCGAGAAAATTTTCATGAAATTTTCTCATTTTGAGACAAAAAAAAGACAATATCTTTTTGTGCGCTACTGTAAGAGACTGTACTTCGGTAGAGTGAACCTGTCTTATTGCAAGTATGACTAATATCACTAGAAATTGTCTGAAAAACAGGAACGAATTCGAAACGAGGGATGCTCGGAATATTCCGATTCTGAAAATTCGGAATTTCACAAATTTCCTAATTTCGGTGAAGCGCGGGCGCACTTTTTCCCATTTGCCTAATAACATTGAAAAGCTTGAAAATGTTCAAAATCATTCAATATGTAACACTTTTGTATGCTCTGTGCAAAAATTTCGGATTTACATTCAAGAAAATTTTTTCGGGAATATCCCGGTCGGAATTTCGTTCCGAGAATACTCGGAATTTTCGGAATTCCGAATTTCCGTCCGTTCCGAACATCCCTGTTTTCGGGGGTTTTTCGGGTTATTATAAATTCGCAGTCTGTTGGCACTCTTTTAAAGGCGCATGACGTTACTTAACAGGATATCTCGCCGCGATTAGACATTTTTACGGTCTGGAAAATGTGCGCCAGGAAAAGTATTAAGATTTCACATATTTTTTAGACGTAAAAAATGTCTAATCGCGGCGAGATATCCTGTTAAGTAACGTCATGCGCCTTTAAAAGAGTGCCAACAGACTGCGAATTCCACAAAATCGTTACGTGTGCCTACCACTTCCCAACTCTCTCGGAATACCTGAGACCTCCCCGCTCGTCCCGTTACCCATACATGTTAATTATCCAAGGCTCACCGACTGAATGTTTTCTGCATGCTAACTTGTCCCTCTGGAACAGGGTTGCCAAACTTATCCCCGAGAAACTGTCACCGAAGGCTTTCGCTATGCGCGTCAACTCTATCCCCCTAGACACCCTCCTCCCCCCCACTTGACCAAACGGACTATTGCTGGTCCAACTGGTCATTTCAATTTTTGTTCACTTGAATTCCCCACTTCTCCCTTTCTTCCTCTCCTATGTATTTCTCTCATGTGAATAAATATTATTATTATCATGAATTTATAATAACAGTATTAGATAACGATAAAATATCAAAATTTCAAAAGTAAGTTTATTGAGAAAAAAAACGTAAAGAATGACAGATGAAACGGTTTCAGAAACTAAACAAGAAGCATGCAGAATATTTTTTTAAAAACGGAACAGCCTCTATTGGTCAATTGAACTTGAATAGAAACTCCTTCTCTGTCATGTTCCACACTCCCATCATGATTAAGCGGTCTGTCAGCGAGACAGATGCTATATGGCCATCCGATTCACGGACCATGTAATAGTGGCTTTTGAATTCACCAGACTCCAAATGAGGAAAATCGCTATTTTCTTCTTCGAATCTGACAAGGAGTATATTTGCTGGTCGAGTTGAACTTTTTCTCATAATCTGGGTCAAGGTAAAATCGACCCTCTAGTTTCAGATTCTGAAATAAAAATCGGCTAAATTCTCACGTGATTCGAGATGCTTCAAACACATTTTTGGAGCAGGTTTGGTTGATTGGTTTTCAAAACATCGTGTCCAGAAAAACTGGTAAATGGTAAAAACTGTAAATTCAATCTATCACAGTCAGTATTTGTTTCCTTTGGTCATCTAGAACTTTTGATCTTACGGTTCAATCGACAGGATATACAACTTGCAGAAGCTGCTGTTACATGGAAAGTAGGCTTTACGGTAGATCCATCAGTAAAAAAAACGGAAGAAAACACCAAACTATGACATAATAGACCAAGAAGCATCAAAATCTTCGATGAAAAAAAATTAAAAATTTTCGCCCACCACTTGATGGGCAAAACTTTGAAAACCTTGAAAAAATGAAAGAGGCTTTTTTCGAACCCAAATTGCTTGAAAGTACATACATGTCTTCTTGTGATACTCGGAACATCAAAAAATTAATTTTGGAGCACTTTTTGGTACGGGAACAGTCACCAAAAAAGTTGCAAAAAAATAATCACAACAGGTGGAACCGAACCCATGACCTTTCTGATACCATCCTGAACGACAACCACTGAACCAAACGTGCTGATGAACTTTCTAGAAACCTTTGATATACACTTTTCGGAAGATGAAATTTCACGTGAAAAGTGCTTAACCATAGGGGCAACTTTGAGAGGTCACAACTCGAATCACGTGAGAATTTAGCCGATTTTTATTTCAAAATCTGAAACTAGAGGGTCGATTTTACCTTGACCCAGATCATGAGAAAAAGTTCAACTCGACCAGCAAATATACTCCTTGTTAGAAATGGCGTAATTTTCCTCCCAACAATCAAAGCGAAAAATTTTCAAAAATTTTTGACCAAAAAATTCTTTTTTGAAATTTCAAAATTTTCGAAATATCAAGTTTCTTCCAGGAATTCCGCGGCATTGGCTACCGTATCGAGGATGACGTGGCGACGAGTGCGGCGGGCGGCATCGAACTTTTGACGGCGGCAGTGCCAAGAGACCCCATCGAGATTCAGAGGCTGATGGGCACAGCGGAGTAGAGAGATTATATATCGATTTTTATGGATCCTATGGATTTCTAGTTTATATTGTAGTTTCGAAAGTTTTTTTTGTTATTTTCGTTGATTTTTTCTATAAATTTCAAGTTTCAATTGTTTCGAATAAATTTAGAGTTTTTGAACTTTTGCTGGTCATGTGGAAAATGAGCCCAGAATCGAGAAAGATGGGTGAAAAAGAGTCTGGAATAGCCGGGGGACTAGTTTTGGGTTTCTAGGCCACCTAGGACAGAGTTACAAGAAGTTTGGAATTCTAGGCCGCAAGAATGGAGTCCTAGGTCCAGTGCGTAATTTTCGACGATTTTCGAGAACATTTTGGAAAAAACCCAATGCGCCTTTGAAAGTACTATAAAGCAGACTACGACACTCCGGAATAACGCACTGCGCTCAATTTGAATAAAAGTCGAAAAGTTTTCGAATAAATCTTCGCATGATTTTTCGAACAATTTTTCGAAAAGTTTTAGAATCACTTTTTTAGAAGAATTTCGAAAAATTGTTCTCTGAACTAGATTTTTTCGGAATAAAATTTCGAGTGACACACACTGTCTAGATCATTGAGAAAAATACTAGGACACCAAAGGTAAAATGGAAAATAAACGTGGATAGGGTGTTATAGGTTTATTAGAAGGGAAACGAGGATAATCAGCAGAAGGTGTGAAAAAGTGGGAACAATACAATACAAATCTTAAGCTCCACTCGCTGCTACCAATAAAGGGGTCTTCGAAAATTCAAAAATCTCACGAAGGGAAAAGTTGCTCGACGACAGAGGGTGAAAAACAGACGACCAGAATGGTTTCATCTTCATTGGTTTGTTGGTCCTTGACACGGCAAAATCGATGCGTTGTGGATCTTCTATGAACTCTGGGTCCACACCCGTGTTCACCTCGTACTCCTGTCCCTGAGAGCCATCTATTGTTCCATCTCTAAAATTTGGTAGTTTGTTGTTGAAACTGGAAGGATATGCACAGAGTATCAATCCAGTGATCCGAATTTGATAAACAAGTTTCTAGAATCCTGAGATTCTCAGAATATGAAAATCTCAGAATTTCAGAATCGCAGGAACTCACTAGGGACTGGTTCACACATAGGACGGAGTTAGAGAATGTGGCCTATAACATTCGAAAGCTTTAAATAATTTCAATCTATTCATTTATTCAGTTTTTGCGGCGGAGTCCGCATTCTTGAGAAAATTAGGTTCGAAGTCCAAAAAATCAGTTGATTTGTACTGAAAATTACACGTTAATTTTTCAAAAGTAATCTGTGCGTGAATTTCTGTACAAATCAACTGGTTTTTCGGACTTCTAACTCAATTTTCTCAAGAATACGGAGTCCGCCGCAAAAACTGAATACATGAATGGATTGGAAATTTTCTAAGCTTTCGAATGGTATAGGGCACATCCTATAACTCCAACCTGAGTGTAAAACATTCCCTAGTCAGTACTACTGATATTCCTTACAATTTGATAAAAGAATTTCAACGTACCACAGTCTTCACAATCAGGATGACGAGTTTCGCCTTTGGGTAACTCATGTCTTCCGGAACATTTGTCGGAGTGTCAAGAGGTGTCTCCCAACTACCAGACTCTTTGAAGTTGCTCCTCGATTCCATCAAAACGGTCCGCGGACAAGGTGGTAAAGCTGCTGCATCCTCTCGTGAATTCCAGACCAATGCTTCTTTGAGCGTGATGAGGTGCTCTCCTTTGGTAGCAGGTTCCCGAGACAGGTGTCCGGAACGAGTGTGTTTTTGGGCTGCTAAGCCCCCAAACTTATCTTCGACATTCTATAAGCGTTCCTCGATTCCCTCGACGCGATCTACCGAAAGTGTTTTCGCCTTTTGTGGGCACAGTGGATCGTAGATTGCCGAGGCAGGTATCAGTCAGATGGGTGATCGCGTCTTGTGGTTCAGGACTGTCTTGTCGATCGATCTCCTGCGACGCTGGTTGTTGTCAGTTGCTCCGGAGCTGGAGCCAGACGTAGAACTCGCTGACATGAACAGGTACTCTGAAAAAAGAAAATGCGGGTAAGGAGAGGTCGCATGAACGGACGTGAATTACCAGCAAAGAAAGGCTCGATTTGAATAAAGTGTGGTTTTGTCTTGCAGTTCATTTTTTATCTTCAAGTCCTTCCGCTCATCTTGTACATAGTTATAACTCTCTCAATTTAGACTGCTCAATTGTGAAATTTAACTTTTTGAAATCAAATCCGGTCAAAACGAGTATAAACCTGACCATATTTCGTTTTTTTTTTTCAATTTTTCGGGTCTCGACACGAAAAACCGAGAAAAATCAAAATTTTCGAAACCAGGTCGTGTTTATACTCATACGAGAATTTGAAACATTTTTTGAGTTTGGTTGAAAATTGAGATAGGTACATCTAAAAAAGTAGTCAGAAGCATTAAACACTTTCTAAGTTTTTCCGATTTAATTTTCATGGAAAAAAGTCAATTACAAACATGAAAATCTGCTACTCGGTATATCCACAAATTTTTAAAAAAAGGTGAATGGTTTGAAACCGATTCACAGGTCCTCAAAGTCTAGGACCGGTTTTTTAGAGCATGGTCATTTCTTCAATTTCAAAAAATTTTCAAATTTTCAAATTTTCAAAACAGGCTCACCTTATTCCATCTTTATCAGCTTGGCTCATTAAAACAAGTTAGAAAATTCCAGAAAAATCAGAAATAAGCAGGCCATCCTAGTACAGTCGGAAGCCAGGGGAGAATTGAAGAATGACACATGGAAGAAACTGAGGAAGCACATCTAGAGAGAGTGGAGGTTTAGAGAAACAGACAGACACTTTTTTGTAAAAATGAAGGCCAAGACATTTTGCTTCGGACGGTTGACTATGTGAGTCATGATCGGAGAAGTTTTCCATTTGCTTTGATAGAAAAAAAATGAAGATTGACATTTTCCTTGAGGAGTACACAAAAGTGACCCAAAATCCCCTGATACCTAAATTTTTGAATTCAGCAGGTCAAGACGGTCAAAACGAGTATAAACACGACCTAGTTTAAAAAATGTTGATTTTTCTCGGTTTTTCGTGATGAGACCAAAAAAAAAAAAATTTCCGAACCCAGTCGTGTTTATACTCATTTTGACCTTCTTGACAAGCTAAGTTCAAAAAACAACATTTCACAACTTTAAAATCAAATTTAAGAGAGTTATGACCTTGTACAAATCCAATACAAAACCTCACTTTATTCAGAATAATCAAGACCATCTAGTCCTTCTTTGCGCCGTCCTTCCAAACCACCGTGAACGGCGCCTCGACAATCGCTGTCTTTTGAAGCGGTTGCGAGTCCATGACGTACTCGATTTGATGAATATTCTCTTGCCACTTCAGAATCGGCTTGTGTCCTCTATCATGGCGAATCTTGCCCACTCCCCTACGATCCGCCGACGAGTCGATAATCGATTGGAGCGTGTTTCCAATCACCAGGCCTCTGTAAAAAAACAATAAAAAAGATAATAGAGGGGTTGGGGGTTCGAACCAGCAACACAAAATTGGTAGTCGGCACTGCTCGCCATTACACCACACGAGCGCGCGACAGGGAAAGTGGCGGAGGGCGTATAGGAAAGCGGGGGTGGCGCGGGAAAGTGAGGGGGAGGAGGAGCTGGAAAAATATTCCAAAAAATTTAAAAAACTCACTTATTTCCAAACAGTGCCATCTCTCCTTTCACCAGTTGTCCGGGCGGTCCGAACGGGAAGAATTTGGCTCTCTCAGCGTTGTTGTGACAAAATTTGGCCCTCACGTTGTTAGTGCTGTTGACCCACTGAAATTTAGGATTTTCAAAAAATTAGAATTTTGAATTTCGAATTTTGGCTCCAAAATCAAAAAAAAAAAACTTACACTTGACAACAGTTCAGCGTCCACATATGCGTCTTCTTCGTCTTCTGGAACCAATCTGAAAATATTTTTTTTGTAAAAAAATTTTTTTTTCGAAAATTTTCAAAATTCAAAAAAGCATACGGATCTCCAATCAACCAGAACGGTTTGCTTTCAACGATAGCGTTCAACGAGTACTTATTTTTCGCCTCAATATCCTCCTTCTTACAGTAATCGTACGCCTCTTTGAGTCGTTTTTGGTCAATTTCTGAAAAATTTCAGATTCTTTGAAAAAACAGATTATAACTTTTGAACCGTAAAAGCAATTAAAAAAGTGTAAACTGTGAAAATGTGTAAAATTGAATTTCAAACATTTTTGCAGTTGACAACTTTTTTATAGCTCTGCAGATTCTTGAGTTAAGACGATTTTGCGGCGGAGCGCGATTTGCACTCTCTCACCCTCATCCTCCTTATCCGCTTGCAATGCGATATTCTTGTTCACTGCCTTCGTATAATCCTTTTCCTTCACTGGTTTTTTCTTTTCCTCCTTTTTGATATTTGTCACTCCAGCAGCAGCAGATGCCATCTTCTGCATCAGTCCAGTCTTTGGTTTGACATCTCTCTCCTCATGTTTGTCGATACCTCAAAAGTAAATAACTATTTAAAGTTGTGTCAGATAAACTTAAATTTCCCGCTGATTCGAATGATATAATTTTCAATAATTTTAGTGCAAAACTGACATAGTTACGATAGATTTTCAAAAAAATCGCATTAGAGCGCACTTTCTCTAATTTCAAAAATAAAGTCTTGTTTATACTCATTCGATGTTAAATTTTACGCTGAATCCAACAGTGTAATTATCGGTCAATTTGAAGTGAAACTGCCAAAGTTATGAGTCGATTAGCATTAGAGCGCATTTTCTGAATTTTCGAAAAATTGTCTTGTTTATACTCATTCGACGCAAAATTTTACGCTGATTTCAATTATGTAACTTTCGAACATTTCTGAGCGAAACTGAGCAAGTTATTGCCTTATTTGCATTGGAGCACTTTTTCTCAATTTTCAAATTTTGCGAAATGTGACCTTGTTTATACTCATTCGAAGCGAAATTTTATGTTAATTACAGTAATAAGATTTGTATCAGCGTTCGATCAAAACTAATCGAGTTGCACTCAATTCTCGGTTGAAAAAAAACCGAAAAATAATTTCCGACCCACCCGGTTGCATCATCTTCTTATTCTTCTTGTCCCTCGCCGTCTTTCCCTGCCACGTGGCAAATCTTCCATCGGGACGGAGCAACAAGAACTTGCTCATCGTCGCGCCGAACTCGGCCTTTCCCTTCTCGAGCTTCTTGGGACGCGGGAAACTGTCGTCGAGTTTTTTGAAGTCGAACGCCTTGTTTTTCGGCTTGATGTTGTGTAGAATTTCCTGTTTACGATAGTCCACATAGGCGCGGTCTTGCTCTTTGGCTAGTTTTCTGGAAATTTAAAAACTTTGAAAAAAATGTTGCGAAAAACTCACTTTTCTGCCTTTACCGTTGTCATTTTCGCTAGTGAAACGGACGATTTTATGGGAATGAATGAATTTGAATGAAAATTGAGAGAATTTTTGTTTCGAAAAACTAGAAACGTGGAAGAGTCGGTTATAATTTTGAAGTACACTTCAGTTCGCTGGAGTACTGTAACTTTATCCAATTTATTCGACAAAGCAGGTCAAAAATCGTGAAAAACTTCTCAGACCTTCAAAACAACATGTCTATTAGCAAAAAAGTATTAGCAAAAAAAGCAAAAAAAGAACTAGGGGGCACCCGGAGTTGAACCGGGGACCTCTCGATCTGCAGTCGAATGCTCTGCCACTGAGCTATACCCCCACGCTGGGCAAACGAAGTGGAGGGCGTACAGGAAGGTGTCTGTTTCTCTGCGCTCTCGCCTGTCGGCTGGTGGTAGAAAGGGGGAAGGGGATTGTTTTGGGAGTTTTTTTGAAGATAATTTTCGAAGTATTTTTTGTTTCAGAGTTTGAAAGCGAAGAATTATCAAAAAGTCTTCAAAAACTGGTTTCAAAAATTTATAAAACTTCATTTCAAAAAAAAAAAAAGATATGAAAAAGTGCAAAAATCGAATCGATCAATCACAATCTGAAATTATAATGATATACACTTTGAAAAACGGAAATTTCAGTAAACATCACATTTTTATGGTATTTTCCACATAAAAACTACTAAAAACACAAAAAGTATCGAAAAAAATCGAAAATGCAAGTGCGCTCTGCCGAAAAACCGCGATATCTCGAGAACCAGTAGAGCTATGAAAAAGTTGTCAACTGCAAAAATGTTTAAAATTCAATTCTACACATTTTCTCAGTTAACACTTTTACAATAGCGTTGACGGTTCGAAAGTTATCGCCCCCTTTCTCAATAGGGCGCACTTTCCCCGCTCTCCTTCTTCTCAATTTTCGATTTCAAGTACAACTGATCGAAATTCGAGACGACATCATTGACTCGAATGCGTGTCGGCTCCAGAGTCATCATACTGTGAGCATCCAGTGTATTACGGTAATGAGCCATCCGGTACTCCTCTGGCAGAGAGGTTAGGAGAGTCTGCAAACACCGTTACGAAAAATTGCGTACTTTTGGAACTACCGTATACCTCGAATTGTTGATTCGTAGTGTCCAGAGGGGTGCTTTGGCACACAAACTTTGACGGGTCCATTTTCCAGTTTGCAGAAGAAAACTGAAATTTTTTTTGGCAATGGAGCGCATTTTCTACAAACTCACTATTATCGGTTCCTTAAACACCAGATTATTCCCAAAATAGTGTCCATTCTCCTCCAGAAACTCTTCTTGACCCTGAACGTTTTGAAAATTTTCAGTGCAAATTCGCTCCACTGAACTCACCTCATAAATGGTGTTAAATGGCGCCAAAGTGATGCCCTGGCTATTACTAATTATCGGTTTTTTTGGACTCATGAAATGGACTTCCAAATTTTTCGAATCCAAAATGATCACTTGCTCGCAACTGACAGAAATTCGAGTTCCTTGACAGTTTCGGATGATGACGATGCCACGAACGGCGCCAAGCAGAATCCATTGGGTGTAGAAGAGGGTGTCGAGGAAGACGGATTCGCATCTGGAAAGAAAATAGGGATGATTTGGGGTGGTTTGATAAAAAAAAGCAAGTTTCTGGGACACCTGGCAGTCGAGTTATGAGCATTTGAAGTTTGAGGGTTAGAGAGTAAGAGACGCCGACAATTCAAATGCTCATAACTCGGCTCTCCGAGATCCTAGAAATATGGTTTTTAGACCAATCGATTTGTGAGAAAATTTTGAGCAGAATGAAAAAATTATGAAGTTTCTAGGACCACTGGGAGCCGAGATATACGCGTTCAAGTTTGAGTGCAACAGAGTGAGAGACGCAGACTCTCTCGTCGTCTGCGTATCTAACCCTCAAACGCTCATAACTCGGGTCCCCGTGCACCTAGAAAGCTCATTTTTTAAAAGAAAAACTTCATTTTTGACGAGGAATCTATTGAATTCAAAAATTGACTGAAATTACACAGAGAACCTAGTCAAAATTTGAAATTAAATCTGGTGGAAATTTCTTTCAAATATCACACCACTAGAAATTTTACAACAGTATAAAAATGGTTGACTTTTTGTCCTAGTCAAGTCTACCAAAGCTTTTAACTATTTTTATCCAAAAATCATGTTCCTAGGACCACCAGAAGCCAAGTTATGACGTTTTGAATGTGAGGCGAGAGAGTGAGAAACTTAGACGACGAGAGAGTCTGCGTCTCTAACTCGCTCGCACTCAAACATTAACCGCATATATCTCGACACCCAAGTGTCCTAGAAACTTTGTTATCTTTTTATCATGCTCAAAATTTCCTCACAAATCGGTTGGTATAAAAATCATATTTCTAGGATCTTTGAGAGCCGAGTTATATGATGCTTTGAACATGAGGGAGAGAGAGTGAGAGACGCAGAGAGTCCGAATCTTCAAACGTTCATAACTCGACTCTCAAAGGTGCTATAAACATGAATTCGGTGTCATATTGCTCAGCTTAAGTTCCTTATCATTTTCCATTTTAATTCAAAGTTTCAAATTTCCTTAAGTTCTCACCTCAACGGAACAAAAACAAACGATGCCTTCGGCTTATCATTGTAGATTCTCAAGTGCACATTCGCAAACTCGTCCTTTCTCAAAATCTCGATCCGATTGATATAATGCAAGTGCACCACTCGTCTCGAGTTGTGAGCCAGTGTAGTTCTTCTCGCCGTTGAAAAAATCTGCTCGGATTTCTCATCGGCTAGCTCATCGACATGATACGGATCCTTGATGAGGTGACGGCGGATTTCATTGCACAGGAATGGAAGGGAGATGCTGTTGGCTTTGTCAAGAATCAGAGGAACTATATGGGAGAGCGGACGAACTCCGTGATGGTTCGAGTTGCCGTGGCGGTGTTTGATGGTGCCCTCGAATAGGGTATCCAGGAATTCGTAGCCCTGAAAAATCGGATGGTTTTGGGACAAAAACCAGGTTGCTTGGACACCTGGGAGCCGAGATATGAAAGTTTGAAGTTTGAGGGTATGAGAGGTGAAGTTCAAATTCTCATAACTCGGCTTTCAGAGATCCTAGAAATGTGATTTTTATACTAATCGATTTGTGAAAAAATTTTGAGCATAATAAAACAATCCTGAAGTTTCTAAGGCCACCGGGAGCCGAGATATGAGGGTTTAATGTTTGAGTGAGCGAGAGTGATAGACGCAGACTCTCTCGTCGTCTGCGTCTCTCACCCTCAAAACTTCAAACGATCATAACTCGGCTCACCGTGCTCCTAGAAACACCATTCTTTGATACAGATACTTCATTTTTGACGAAAAATCTATTGACTTTAAAAATTTGGCGCGAAGTCAAATTTGAAATTTTTTGATTTTCCAAAATGTTGAAACTCTTGAAAGTCTAACCAGGGAACCTTTTAAGTCTTGAAGCTAACCTGTAGTAATGACCTACATAGTTCGAAAGAGGATAATCTAAAACCTATATTTCTGAGTTCAAAACCTGCTTACGAGAATTCTGAAGACCAGTTTTAGGCTCTCAAAGTGCTCAAAATAGGCTTGCAAAGCCTATTTTCTGAGGAAAAAACACTTTGGGGGAGTTCTACGTGAAACTTCCACTGAAGAATAGACCTCAGAATCGTCTTTCAGGCACTTTGAGAGCCTATAACTGGTCTTCAGAATTTTCGTAAGCAGGTTTTGAACGCAGATTTATAGGTTTTAGACAATCCTCTTTCGAACTATGTAGGTCATTATTACAGGTTAGCTTCAAGACTTAAAAGATTCCCTTCTAAACTGGGACTTGTTTTTGGGAAGTTTTCAATTTTTTTGGTCTAAAAATCAACTTTTTCACGCCACGGGGAGCTGAGTTATAACTCTTTGAAGTTTCCAAGATTTGCTCACTGTCTGCGTCTCTCACCCTCTCACTTCCCGTTCAAAACCACATAACTTGACTACCAGTTGACCTAGAAAGCTGGTTTTTTGACAACCATGCTTACAATTTTGTGAGCTATCAGATGAACCCGTTACCTGTCCACTTCCAATAGCTTGAATGATGTCCCTGTCTTGAAGACGTCTTCCGACATCCAACTGGAACATCATCTTGAATATCGGTCCTAAAAACTTTTTTTGATTTTCAATAGAGCGAACTTGTACTCACCAAAATATCGCGAAATCCTGCTCAACACTACATCGTTTCTGTTGAGTTTCGTTACTTCTGGAGTTCTCTGTTGGAGGCCGGCAAAGAGGAGGGAGAAGACGAGGAGTTTGAGACGAGCGTTGATCTGAATTTTGGTTGTCAATGGAGCGTGTTTGGTATCAAAATTATTATTCTCAATAGAGCGTACTTACATTACCATGCTCCACTGCATTCTGAAAAATCGCTTCTGTGTAGACTTCTGATATCCTATCTTTGCATAGAGACTCGAATTCGTCGAAGCTGAAAAATTTAGAAGACGTCAGAATCTCGAAAAAGGATTTTCAGAGAATCGGAGCGTTTTGGACGGTTGGAAACCGAAGAGACGCAGACACTCTCGTCGTCTGCGTCTCTCACGCTTCAAAATTCAAACGCTTATATCTCAGCTCTCCGTTGTCCTAGAAAAGTGATTTTTAGACTGTTTCGTTCGTCATAAAATTTTGAACATTTTGGAAAAAGAATCACTATTCTAGAACCACTGGGAGCCGAGATATGAACGCCTGAAGTTTATGAGTGAGAGTCTCTCGTCGTCTGCGTCTCTAACCCTGAAACTTTGAACACTCATATCTCGGCTCCCAGTGATCCTAGAAACTTGATTTTTTGACAGAACTGTATGCTTTTTTTGTCAGTGTATTGAGTTGAAAATTAGACTCCTAAACAAAATTCATTTTCCCTCTAAATGTTTGGAAGGCTCAAGCTTTTAATTTCGCTGGACTCTTTGAAGACTTTCAAACTCTTCAGTGAAAAATCAATTTTCTAGGACCACTGAAAGCCGAGTTATAGAGGTTTGAAGTTTGAAGGGGAGAGACGCAGACGACGAGACACTCTGCGTCTCTCACCTACCAGAGTGTCTCGTTGTCTGCGTCTCTCACACTAAAACTTTGAACACTCATATCTCGGCTCCCAGTGATCCTAGAAACTTGATTTTTTGACAGAATTGTATGATTTTTTATTCCAAATGCATCGAGTTAGAAATTGACTACTAGTCAAAATTTTCTCGGAACGCTCAAGTTTTAAATTGTGAAAGACTCTCTGAAAACTTCAAAACTTTTCAGTAAAAAATCAGTTTTCTAGGACCACTGGGAACCGAGTTATAGAGGTTTGAAGCAAAACAGTGAGAGACGTAGACGATGAGACACTCTGCGTCTCTCTGCGTATCTAGTGTCTCGTTGTCTGCGTCTCTCACCTTCAAACTTGAAATCGACATATCTCGGTTCCCGGTGATCGTAAGGCAGTGGTTCTTGAACAGAATTTCAGGATTTTTGCTCTTAAACAATCTGTTCAAAAAAAAAAACTCACCTTATCCTATCACACTCCTTCATCAACCCAATGACATCCATACAAACATCGAAATAAATCGAAAACGGGTCCTGATCGACCACATCGATCAGCGGATAGATGAATTGCAGAGATCGTGTGGTTCGAACCCACACACAAATGTTGTTGGTCATTTCTCCCGAAGGGATAATAAGCCTCTTTTCTTCTTCTTCTTTCTTGGGCTCCGCGAGCCCCCAACTCCTTCTCTCGAGCCGCCCATTTAATCTCGTCTCCATAGTGATGGCGGAGAGAGAGCATGGAGAATAGGGGGAGGGTTCTAGAAAAGACGTGAGAGGGAGACGATTGTTATTTGGAGGAAGAAGAAGAATAGGAGGAAGGGAGGAAAAAGATTATGCTACTTTTGAAAGCGGGGGGAAATGTCTGCGTCTCTCAATCTCTCACTTCAACTTCAGACTCTTATAACTGGGCTCATCGTGGTCCTAGGAAGGTCATCTTTGGCTAGAAATGCTTGAAATTTTTCGGAGAGTCGATACAAACCACTGAAATTTAAAACTTGAAGAGGTTTTGAAGTCCAAGAATCCAAGAATCCTAGAATCTTCAAAACCCAATGTTCATCTCTCAACAACTTTTCAAAATTTGTATATGGCAGATCGCTATGCAATACAAAAAAGAATTGGTATCCTAGTTTTTTGTGTCAAAAAAACAGCTTTCTAGGACCACTGGAAGCCGAGATAAAAGGGTTTGAAGTTTTTCACTGTCTGCGTTTCTCACTCTCTCGCTTCACGTTCCAAGTCACATAACTTGGCTTCTAGTGGACCAAGAAAGCTGATTTTTTTACAAACATGCTTGAAATTTTGCGAGCTATATTAGATAAAGACAAAAAATTTGAAGTGTCTTTTAAACCAGGTTTCTAGTACCACTGGAAGTCGAGTTATGGGCATTTGAAATTTGCAGGGCGAGAGAGAGAGAGTGAGAGACACAGACATTCTGACTGTCTGCGTCTCTCGCCCGTCCAACTTTAAGCGCTCATAACTCGGCTCTCCGTTGCTCTATAAACATGATTTCTTGACCAGTTTGTTAGCAAGAAAAAAGTTACAAAAACTTTGAGAAGAGATACGCGCCTTTAAAGTTTCCACAAAGGGACGCAGACAACGAGACACTCTGGATGTCTGCGTCTCTTCGTTTTGAACCAATTCTCTGTTTACTTCCAGAACAAAATAAACGGCATGAAAAGTCGATTCTAATAAAGGAAAAGTTCAAGATTCCAAGGTTCTCAAAAATTCTGAAAAAAATTCTGAAAAATCCAAAAAAAAGTCACCCTCTAAAACCGAATGGAGGTGTGAAGGGTTTCCGGTTACCACTTCCACTACTTGACTAAAAATCGAAAATGGAATCGAATTTCAGGTTGCGCAAATTCAAAATATTTATTGCTCAAAAATTCGAAATAAATTCAAAAAAAAATGAAAAGAAAAGATCACTGGGGGAAAACCATGAAAGATTTGAAGATTTGAGTGTGTTCGAATCGAAAGATCAAGAAGAAAAAGAATATTGAGGCGAAAAAGTCAGAAAATGCGCTCTAGCGGACTCCTAGCATACCGAGGGAGAGGTGAGAGACGCAGACAGTCAGAGTGTCTGCGTCTCACACTCTCTCGCCTTCCAACTTTGAAAACCTATAACTTTGCTCAAAATTGTCATAGAAA
Organism: Caenorhabditis sp. 40 LS-2015; assembly: GCA_900536305.3. NCBI lineage: Eukaryota > Metazoa > Nematoda > Chromadorea > Rhabditida > Rhabditidae > Caenorhabditis > Caenorhabditis tribulationis. Next base: position 55,965 of record LR545737.1, on the reverse strand, counting down.
CTTGGGTTTTGTTTCAAAAAGTTTGAAATTTTTTTGCAAATCGATGGATCTAAAAAGCTTGTTTATAGGATTACTGCGAGTCGAGATATAGGCGTTCAAAGATTGTGGAGACGCAGACAACGAGACGCTCTGCGTCTCTCACACGGGAACGCTCATATCTCAGCTCCCAGATGACCTAGAAACTCAATTTTTACACAAATGTTTGACAATAATATTTTGCACATTTCGAGAGAAAAATCAATGCTCTAGGTCAGTTTTGGGCGGAGTTACGACTGTTTAAAGTTAGATAGTCCAACATAGCGCACTTTCTATCAACTCTAAACATTTGAGTGTTGAATGCTGAACAACTGCGGCAGTTCTCCGTGCATCGGCAAATCCGGTGTCTCCGGAAGTTGACGTCTTCCGGATGGGCGGAGCCTCTGATTCTCCCAAGAATCCGACGTGAGAGGGGTGGCGAAAATCGGCGGGGGCGGAGTCGGTGGATCGTCAAAGTCTTCCTCGTCGTCGTCGCCTTCTGAATCCCCGTCGTCTTCATCGGAGTGGTACGATCTGCGACGATGATACTTCAGATGACGTCGGGATTCTGAAGGCGGTCGGGATGGGAGAAGATTTCGGGATGGCGGGGCTTCAGACGTGGAACGCTTTGTTCGATGGTGAGGTTGGTAGTGATTCTGATAGCGGGATGGTGGAGAGGAGTACGGAAGAGGAGGGTGTTGCTGGGGATTCGGGTTCGGAGGTGGCAAGATGACCTGAAATTAGGATTGATTGTGGTCCAAAATCGATTCTCTAGGACCCCCGACAGCCAAGATAGGAGCATTTGAAGTTTCACACTGTCCGCGTATCTCACTCTCTCTCTCTCCTCAATTTCAAATCGTCATAACTCAGTTTATATTGGTGCTAGGAAAATGATTTTTGAATAGATAAACTCCGAATCGAATTTAGAACAAGGTCAAACAGTTGATTGTCATGAAATCAATGTCGATCCCTTAGAAAATTCAGAGTTTTTTTGAAGATTTTGGAATTCTAGATATTAGCTGGTTCCTCTGCGAAATTTCAACATTTCCGGTTAAAATTTCATCTTTCTAGGACCCCTGGAAGCCAAGTTATAATAGTTTGAGGCGAGAGAGTGTGAGACGCAGAGACTCTTGTCGTCTGCGTCTCTCACTCTCTCGCCTCAACTTCGAAGCGTCATAACTCGACTCTCACTGAGCCTATAAACACGATTTTTGTAACAAAAAAGTTAGAATTTCATATAGAAACTGTATGGATAAGTTTTTGCTGTCTGAAATTAAATTTTTTTTTCGAACTAGCCCATTCAAAACCCTTTCCTGTCAAAGCTGTCCCACCGTTTTCGAAAATTTGTGCGAAATAAATTTTTTTCGAGCGAAGGCGAAGGACAGTCACAAAAAACATTCAAAGTGGTGGAAATTCCTTAAAGGCGCATGTTCTTTAACGCTTTAGTTCGGTGAAGCGCGAACGCATTTTTTCCGATTTGACTAATATAACTTTTCCAACCCACCTTCTGCTCCATCACATGATTCATTTGCACATGATTATCCTGAACATGATTCTGCTCCAACGGCTTCGCCCCTGGCACATAGTGCAACACCGCATCATCGATTTCCTCCTTGGGCACCCGCGGTTTATCGCGACGACTCCGATTGTTGGCGTTCTCGAGGCGTTGACCAAATTTGACGCGAACCACCGAGTTCCACATGGCACTCACGTGCCAGTACCAGTGCCAGTAGACGTACAGCTGAAAGAGGGGAAAATTCTAGAAATAACGGTGAGAAAATTAAGAATATGGGATCACTGGGAGCCGAGATATGTCGATTTGAAGTTTGAAGGTGAGAGTGTCTCGTCGTCTGCGTATCTCACCTTCCAAACTTCAAAAACCTATAACTCGGATCCCAGTGGTCCCAGAATATTAGTTATTTTTTCAAGATGTTCAAAATTTCATGACGATCCAATTCATCTAAAAATCACTGCTCTAGGACAACCGAGAGCTGAGATATAAGTGTTTAAACTTTGAAGCGTGACAACGACAGTGTCTGCGTCTCTCACTCTCTCACCAATTCTTCAACCGCCCATATCTCGGCTCCCATTGGTCCGATGCCCATGATCAATTTTTTTGCAAGACAATTTCAGACATTTTGAGAGCCAGAATCAATGCTCTAGAACAATTTTGAACTTATGGACTTATGATAGTTTGAACACTATGAAACTCACATGAAAAAAGTTGAGAGTGGTGCCAACGAGGTAAAAGATGATGGGTAGGAGGGGTGCCGCTTGTGGAGCCGCCAACACCACTACTATTCTGGGGAGAGCCGCTAGGAGGAGCACGAGGAGGCAGATACCGTACGCGGATTGCTGAAAAGAAAGGTTTACGGAACAGAAGATTGATCTACCTCATATTTTTCTTTGAAAAGTTTCACAGGCTGTTAAAATTTTTGTTTGCATGTCAGAATGTGGGAAAAACATGTATCATCCATTCACCAACTTGTGAGGATTTGCGCAACGACACTCCGATATTCCGCAGTCCAAAAAAGCGTTTTGGAGACACAAAATTACAAAATTTTCGACTTTTTTGGACTGCGGAATATGGGAGTGTCGTTGCGCATGGCTTGGCGATTGGATAATATGGACTCTCTCGGTTTTGATCTATCGCACAATAATTTGATCTACCCTGTTAAAAATGTTGGTTATACGTCTGAAAGTGGTAAAGTGTGTATACAAATGAAAAGTTACCAATTTCCTTGACACCTTTCATACATACACATTTAATCTACATTTTCACATTTCTCGGCATTTCTGGCACACATGTCAAGGTTCTCGGTAATTTTTAATTTCCCTCAATTTTCCTGGGGTAGAGATGATTAAAAAGTGTCAACAAGAAAACAATTGGGTTTATTATATTTCATGAATATAAAAACATGACTTTTATTTTTGATGAAACACTTTGTATGTTTATAAGGAGTGGCAGCTCTTTATTGTGAAATTTTGAAAATAGGGGAAAAACACAAAGTTTTCAGATTGAATTTTATGAAGAGATCGAGTATTAGCCAATATGAGTAGAATAGTCTGAAAACTTGTGGCCACCAGTCTCCATCTTTTTTTTTTTTTAATTTCCTGATAATTTCCGGTGCTGAAAAATTGAGGTGAAGCAATTTTTACTGCTAAATTATTTTTCAAAGAACTGATTGTTTTTGACTCGTTATGAAACTAAGCATATTCTGAGGTTCAAATTTTTGGAAAATGCAATTCTTGTCAATCAGGAGACTCAAAACGTGCCCAAAATGGACCGATTTCACAGGAAATGAAAATTTTCAGAATCTAACAGTGTGTGATCTCATTTTGAAGCTCTAGGTGGGTTTGGTTTGAGGTCTCACCTCTAAAAAAAGTTTTTAAAACTTTTAAAATGTCCAAAACCATCGAACCCAGGCAACTTATTTGTTAATTTTCGAGTTTTTTTCTCAGATTTTTTCAGTTGAACTCAGAATCCTTCATTATTATCGAGTATCCACCGGAATTTCCCATAATTCTCCAGAATCCTTCAGAACCTTCCAGAACCTTCCAGAATCCTCCAGAACCTTCCAGAACCTTCCAGAATCCTCCAGAATCTTCCAGTGTTCCCTAGAATCCTCCAGAATCTTTCGAAGCCTTTCAGAATCCTCTAGAATCTTTCATAATCCTTCAGAACCTTCCAGAATCTTTCCAGAATCTTTCCAGAATCTTCCAAAACTGGATGGATTCTGGAGGATTCTGGAGGATTCCGAAACCTTCCAGAACCCTCCAGAATCCTTCAAAGCCTCTCAGAATCTCCCAAAACCCCCAACTCTTCCCAAAAAACGTTTCGAAAACCATCATCATCATCGACTAACTATACGTCGTCATTCTCGCTTTATTTGTGTTCCCAATCCCATTTTCTCAAGCACTCTCTCCCTTTCCCACACTCTCTCATTATTGCACTTTTATGAAATGAAGCCGTTTTTTTTCGCCTCTCTTTCTTCTCCTTCAATTGGAATTGTGTGTGTCTGTCTCTTTTTCTGTGTTCGCGCGGCGAGAAAGGGGTGTCCTGTTTGCCTGGGGGTGACGACGATTTTTTCAGAGCGAGAGAGTATGGGAAAAGTGAGAGACGTAGAGAGGCAAAAAAAGATCGGCGAGAGAATAAACAAAAACCGTTATCGTTTTCTCCCTCCCTGTCTATATGTTTGTAAATACGGGGACTCGGCGGACTACCGTAATCCGGTCCCCCCGGGAATGATGCACTTTTATGGTTTAGAAAAGAGAGACTGACTATGTGCACTTTTGGTTTTTTTTTCTCGAGGAGAGCAAAAACCGGATGACACCCGAAAAAAGAACCGTGTCTAGGGGTTTCGGGTTTGCAGACGACATGAAGAGCAGAACAGAACATTGAAATTTCTTTTGGAGGATCAAAGATCAAGGACAGTCTGGGAGGTCGTGTTTGGAAAATTGAGACTTTGGAAACCTCGTAAATCAGAAAGGTCGGAAAATTTGTAAACTTGGAAATCTGATTGTGAGAATCTGAAATTCTTCCAAAATCTCTCACAAGTTTCCAGCAACCTTCAGAAAGCTTCCGAACACTTCAAAGTCTTCCAGAACGCTTCACAATCCTTCAGAATCATTCAGAATCTTTCAAAAACTGTACAGTTCTGATTTTGAGATTCTGGAAGTCTCAGAATCTATCAGTGTCTCCCCAGATACACAATTTCGTGTTTGTGGTCGAGTTTGAACAAATGTTAAGGTTGGCTCGAAATTTTTAAAGATTTAGATCTACAAAAAAATTTCAATTTTTGGTCTACCAGAAATTTCCTTCCAATCGGTATAAAAAGTGATGGAAATCGGTTCACTGACTCTTGAGATACACTCAATTTTCAATTTCCTCTCAAGTTTTTAATCTACAATGAAATTTATTTTGATCTACAAGAAAATTTAAAATAATCATTAAACTTCGGTGCGCCTTTACAACACCGGTAGATCACTTTGGATGAAAAATCGAAGAGGTAAACTTTTTGATCTACCAGTGCTGAAAATGCGGTCGCAAAGTTTTCACCAAATCTCAAAGCTATGGTCAAGTATAGAAGGCTTCTATAGCTTATAAAACCTTCCAGATTAATCTCAAAATCTCAAAAACCGCCAATTTCAAACCCTCAAAATTTCAGAATTCAGGAGCCGGAAAAATTACAAAATTCCCAATCTTGGACGCCTTAAAGCCCTGGAAGCCTGGCCTCATCTTTTTGCCACTGGTAGATCACGAATCCCAAATTTCAACTTCCACTCAATTTTGATCTACATACCTAAAATTATCGCGCTGGAAATTTCAGTCCCTCTCCCCCAATCACCCAAAAAAAGCCCCCTATAGTTACCTCACCCTAACCATATTCCTATAACCAAATAAAAAATAGACAGGCATAAAAGTGCAAACAAATAGTAATGTTCCGTTTTTTGTTTACTCAGACACACCACCACTTCTACTTCTAGGATGTGATCGGTTTGGCGCGAGAGAGAGAGAGAGATAAGAGTCATCATCTTTGAGACCCTCCAGAATTCATGAAATGTGAAGTTTTTGAAATTTTCAAAAGGCAGTCATGAGCCCTATCGATTGGTATAGTTTTCGAAAAATTTGATCTACTGGCAGGCGCGCTGCAGACGCTCTTTTAATCGCTGTTCTTTCCAGAATCCGTCAAAAAAATATGGTTTAGAAATTTCAGTGGCCTATTCTGATCTCAGTTTGTTGGCTGATGTTCCCAGTATTTCTCGATCATCGAGGGACACCAAAACTTTCAAGATCCAGCATCTCAAAACCCCCAGACTCCGGTTTTCAACATTCCAGAAAGGACACTATCAAATTTACGGTACCAATGAGGTTTTTTGCTTTTCAGATTCTAAGATTATAGCCGATTCTAGCGGATTCCGATCATCTGAAGACTGGGAAGTTCCACAGTACCGAAATTTCTAGGCAAATTTTTCGAAAACTCCCTAGTCGTCTTCAAGATTCCACAGCTCCCTATTAAGCACCCAAACGATCTTTCGATTCTAGAACAGTTCGTTCGATCCCAAATCTCGACAAGGATCTAGGTCGCCAGACCCTTAGATCTTCTACAGATCCTAGAAACTCCTTTCTAAGTTCTTCCAGACCTCCCTAGATCCTCAAAAATGTCCGATAGTCCTTTCGAACACTGCTCTAGACTTTAAAGTTCTCTGGAACCCTCTCTAGACTGCCTTCAATGGCTTTCGAGATTCTCAATTCCTTAGATTGATCTCAGGTGCTTGCCCTTCCTAGGCCCCCACAAAGCTTTCTTCACTCCTCGATCCCCAATCCCAGACTCTGAAGTTCCCCCTGGATCCTCGGCAACAATCATCATCATCTCCATCATGTCATCGGCAGTGGGCTTTAGGGGCAGCTGCTTTAGAGTGTGCGTGTCCCACACCAGCAATCATTTGGCGGCGTTTTTTCTCTTTTTTTCTTCAAGATTTTTTATAGTTATACATAAGAAGAAAGAGACCGGTCGGTCTTTTTCTCTCTAATTTCTTTGCACTTTTCTCGCTTCTTCTTCTTTTTCTTGTTTAAAACTTTCGCCTGCGGGTCTCGGGCGCCCGTTCCCTTACCCCCAGGCAATCCGACGGGAGAGAGAGAGAGAGAGAGAAAGAGAGAGAGAGAGAGAGACGCGCAGACAGCTCGAGATCTTGCACTTTCATACCATGTTGTGTTGGCGCGCTTCGGGAAGGCGCCTCTCACTTTTTCTATGTGTGTTTTATGTGTTCATTACAAAAAATGTAGGTCGCCCCGCGGGATCCCGAGGATCCCCCTTTAGAGAAATAGCGGATGGTTTTGTGAGACGCAGAGAGAAAGCGAGAAGCCCCTGGGGGTGAAGTGACATGTGTTCGACATACGTTTGAAACTGAGCTGCTCCTGAGCAATTTGAGCACAAGATGTGTAAAGAAATCAGTCGGATCCTTCGTGCACTATTAGATGGTCCCTTCAAAAGTGCATGCCTTTTTTAATGGCCTTGTTTTTGAGGCCAGGACCCCCAGCTCCGAATGTTTATGGTTTAGTAGTAGTTGAGCTTTTTGTAAACCGGGTGGTGGTTCTTGGGATTCGGGATCCAGAGATTTATGGGATCCTGGGGTCATATGGTTTGGGATCCATGGGATTCATTAGATTCTTGGAGCCTATCGAACAGAAGGGAAAAAAACAGAATCAGAAAGATTTTGGAGTTCAGTAGAGCGCGTCTTCTGACTTTCAGAACCCCGTCAGAGATAGGTCATCTAATCCTAGGCCAGGAGCCCTATTTCGCCTTTTAAAATGGCTGGTAGGTCAAATTAAAGTCAATATTTTAGAATTAGACTTTTGATCTACCATTGCTCAGAAGCTTGGAACTTTAACATTTGATAATCTAGACAAATCTAGAAAAATCCGGAGGAATGTTTGAAAGTTTCGGATTCTTCAAACTAGCTAGTTAATCATCGGGTTGAACAATTTTTGATCTACAAGAAATTTCCTATCGATTGGTGTAAATTTCATGAAAATTGGCTGAGCCATGCGCTCCAACGCACATAAAAAACTTTGCGCTTTTTTTGAGCCATGGTAGATCAAAAATGGAATTCTTCAATTTTGACTTAAATTTGACCTACCGGCCATATTAAAGAACGAAATAAGGCGCTCCTGGCCTAGGTTTTTCAGGTGGCCGATGTCTTGAAGAAACTCGCAATAATTGACAGGGAAATTTTCAAAAATTTTTTGAAAAAAAAATTTTGGTGACAAATACTGAGTGATTTTAGATAGGCTCATCATGGCCTAGGATCCGACAACCGGTCATGAACTAAGCTTTATAGGTCAATTATAGATTTTTTTTGTAGATTTTCAGAATTTCCCTATTATCCCAAATTTAGCTTTTCAATTCAACACAATTTTCCTTCAAAGTGTGAAACTGGATATAACCCGTCCAAGTGTCATAGATTTGTCACTAGTTGGACCCTTTCTCATTCCCCCTGGGGACCGTTTTTCTGATGGAGTCTTCTTTTTTTGGTTTTTGGTCAAAAAGTCTGGGAATTTTCGACAAGTTATGAACTCTTCCCTTTTGATATATTTCATTGGAGCGCACTTTCACTTTTTGATTTTTCAAAATTCTCAATCGAAATCGAACGAACCTGAAAGAGCAGCGGCCAGAAAAGACAGGGCTTGGGATGGGCGAGAAACGTGACGGGGATCGAGAAAAACAGGGTTAGGCAATGGGAGACGCACCATAGAAGACGGCCGAAACCTGAAAATTTTGGAGATTAGGGCGCAGAGTTGTTATGGAAGTTTTAAGATGCGCGGGAAAATTTGAAAACTTTTTCGACTCTTTTTTTTCGGCCAATCAACCTCTGGCAAAGGATCACTTAGAAGTAGCGAAAAGCGCGCGATAGGCTATCACAACGCACACCACTGCGTCATTGTGCGCGCGTGGTCTACTGGTGAGCGCGCTGGTTTTTGGAAAATGAGGTCAGGGGTTCGAGTCCAACTCGGGCTATTTTTCTTTTGCTTCTTTTTTTAATGTTTTTTTAAACTTTTTAAGCCGCTTACCACCATCTAGGTACTCTGCTACACATCCTCGAATGCCCCATAGGTAGTGAAATAGGCGAATGTCAAAGATGACGGCGTCCACAGCTTCTAGAGGGAGACTTCCTTCGAGGAAGTCGCATTTCAGGATCTGAAAATCATCACAAAATTTAGAAGTGTGGCCTAACATTTGAAAGGATGAGGTTTTCTAGGCCATACCTTGCTGTGTGTCATGTAGGAGTTGACGTGCTGGGCGACTGCCCAGCAGCAGACTAGAAGTTGAATAATGGTGATGAAGAGGCAGATGTGGGAGTTTAGAAATCTGGAGTAATAATTTTTAAGTAGATTTTTAGAGATATCGATAATGGGTATCACCAAATTTCAGATTTGAAAAAGTGGACCGAATTTTGAAAAATGGCTTCAGAAAAGTCTCGCCGGCTCATTTTCGATGGTTTTATCAGAAATTGAGATTCGTTTTGAAACAGGAAAGTTGAAAATAGTCCATTTTTGGAATTCTCTGAAATTCAAAATTTTTCTACTGTACATTGGTCACCAGGCGCCGCCACCCACTCAAAATTTTTGAGTAGCCGCGCCTTCATATACGCCCTCTGCCTTTCCTTCCGCGTGGTGCCCGCATGGCGCAGTGGTTTGCAGTTTTGCCTATCACCCCACACTTCCCGGGTTCAATTCCACATGATCGCATTTTCTTTTTTCTTTCTTTTTTCTTAACTTTCTCAAAGTTTCCAACAAAAAACTCACTGATAACCGACCAATTTAGTGCATTCGTCGCGCACTTTGAGCAACGCCATCCTCCGCCGGCCATCTCCTCATTTCCTCATAGTTATGATGGCAGCCTTGGAAGTTTATGTTTTGTTTTCTGTCAGAAACAAAATTATTTATTATTATTATTATGTGAGGAAGTGTGCCTGAGGATTGTCAAGGGAAAAATGTATGCATGTCTATGTCAGTATATCTGTGCTTCTTCGTTTGAGAGAGAGAGAGAGAGAGCTCCATAGAGCTCCACCACCAGCACGGATAATCCTATTGAAAATTTGCTCCCTCCTGGTTAGCAGGGGCAGCAAAAGAAGAAAGGAGAAAAGAGAGCAGATTAGTTTCAGAAAAGTGACCAACGGCATAAAGAGAGAGAGAGAGAAGAGAGGGGGCATATAAAAGGGCAAGAATTAGTGACACGGAAGAAGAAGAAAAGGCGGGAAAGGAAAAAATAATTGAAAATCGAATTGAATCCCAGCGCAGGTCGAAATGATACATTCCATTTTGGAATGTTCTAGAAAATTTTTTTAAGACAATCATTTTTGACCTCAAAAATTGTCAGTATTTCATATTTCTTGCTTAAAAGTTCAATTTTCATATTCAGTAGGTCAAGGCGCTCAAAATGACTATAAACACGATTTGGTTCTGAAAATTTGGATTTTTCTTGGTTTTTCGTGTCGAGACCCAAAAAATGAAAATTTTCAGAATCAAGTCATGATTATACTCATTTTGACCGTCGTGACACGTGAAACTCGAAAAATTAAATTATTCAGTTCTTCGATCAACCCTGAGTGAGCTATGATGCTCAATGTTGGCTCGATGGGTTTCCAAAATAGTGACATCGTTAATTTTTAGCTAAATTCAAATTTTTTTGGTTTTTTGAAAATGCCACGTAAAACAGTCAAAATGAGTATAATCATGACTAGATTCTGAAACTTTTTCACTTTTTGGGGTCTCGACACGAAAACCGAGAAAAATGAAAACTTCAGAATCTAGTCGTGGTTATACTCATTTTGACGGTCTTGGCCTGGAAAATTCAAAAATCTAGTTTTGAGTTCAAGAAAATTGAATTTTGGATCGACTTTATGCATTTTTCAAAATATGTTGAAGACCCCCATTTTTATCTATTTTTTATCGTCAAGTCGGCAAAAACTCAAAAACGTTCAAATTTTCGCAGCAAAAGTGTGAATTCAAAAAGCCTCCCATTCAGCGCACTGTATTTTCCCATCTAAGCTCCGCCCCCTTAACACTCTAAAAACAGGGAAAAAGTGAGGAAACAATTTTGCCATCGGCTAATTTGTCATGCAATTGCGATGAGCTTCTCCTCCTCACTCTGCTCTTCAAAAACGGAAAAAGCGAAAAAAGGATACGACAAAAAATTGAAAAAAAAGAGATGTCTTTATTTTACATTTTTCGAAAGAGACAAATGACAATTTATCTAGTATTCCATGGCTGAGAAACTTTCTTTCTTCTTGACATTTTGAGATAAAAAAAAACGAAAATTTAGCTATAGATTGTTTGAGGAATACTAGGAGTTTCGAAGTCGGAAAATTTTTGATTTTTTAAAAATTCTAGGGGACTTTAGAAATCTTGGATAATTGAGAGATATGGCTAAAATTTTTTTTCGAAAAATCACATTTTGGCGTCAGATTCGATGCCGGGTCTGCAAACTAGCACACTGACGCAAAAATGCAGAAAATCTCAAAAATTCGATCCAATCTCGCTCTATGGACAGCTTGTCACGCTTTTAAAAATTTTTTTCGGTCAAAAAAAACATTTTTTTCAAATAACTTGTTGATTTTGCACCCAAGAGTAGTTTGCCGAACCAGGCTGAATATTTTGGGCAAAAAAAAAAACAACAATTTTTAGTTGGAAAAAATGCTTAGAAGGAACAAAAAACTGCCCTCCGGAAATTGGCTGCTCAGATTCTTCCAGAAATCTAGATTTTTTTTCTGTTCTCATTTTCTGTTTCAGTCTTTAGGGGAAGGGTCGAATCCCAGCCGAAAAAAAAGTGTTGGCTTTGGTGTTTGAAAAGTAAGAATGGCCTGTGACATTCTCTGCAACACCCCCCTGTCCCAATGGAATTGGGGGCGGCTCCCCGTTTTTCAGATCTATCTGTTTTTGGGTATCTTTCTTCTTTTATTTTTTTAGTCTTTTAGGCGTGAAAAAATAGACAAAAATAGAGATGTGAAGAATGGGGTCTCGCGATCATTGACCTCGTTTGAGAGTTATAAGAGGTCAAAATTTGGTCGAACTAAAAATTGAGCCAAATGATTTGAACCGTGGTCGAAACATTTTTGAAATTTCTTGAATTTTTTTTTTTTACTTTCCGGAATTTTCGATCGCAGTTGAAGGTCGAAGTTTGATCGAATAATTTTTGTTAGAGAATTTTTTCCACAATCAGGCTTGCTCGGAAAAGGATTTTTCGGAAAATCGGAAAAAAAAGTTTTTTGGAAAATCGGAAAATTTCGGAAAATTTTTCGACAAGAAAATGTTTCCGAGAAAAACATCGGAAAATTTCCATTCGGAAAAATTTTCCGAAAAAAGTCGGAAAATCGGAATATCCGTTTTCCGATTCCGAGCAAGCCTGACCACAATGAAGATCTTATTAGCAAGGTCGAAAACTTGACTTCCTGAAAAAATTGAAACTGACCAAAAAATCAGCAAAAAAAGTGCACCCTAGTCATTTGAGAGGTCCCCTTGCTCTCCGTACACATAGTTAATCTGTGTAGGTCATTTTTCTCTTTTTTCATGTTTCCTTGAAAAAAAAGATGACGTAGAGGTCAAAAATGACACCAAAACCAGGGAGCAAAAGTTTTTCGACCCCCGAATTTTTTTTTTGGAAAATGTTTTGAAAAAATGTGCATTTTTGCCTAAATTTGGCATTGTTTGCGGACCCGGCTTTATTAAACTTCAAATATTGTCGATAGAGCGAGATTGCATCGATATTTTGGGGTTTCTGAATTTTTGCGTTAGTTTGTTAGTGTTTGCGGACTCAGCATCAGATTTGACGACAACATTTGAAATTTTCGAAAAAAAAAGGTCCGAAGTGAAACAGAAACTTCTGGACTTTTGTCTCCTATATTTTTCCTCATTGAATATTCATGCTCATCGAAAATTAGCATTACACGGGCGGTCTGAAGCAAAAAAAAACTTTTTTTTTTCAAAAAATGGAATAAAACATGCCAAAAGGCATATGAGAGTTGTGATTGAAAGCGAAAATGAGGAAAATAAAATATTTATAACGAAAAAATTTGTCGCTTTCTGATTGGATTTTCCTTTTGGTTATAGGAAGTAATCACCTTTTTTTGTAGTGTTTTCTTGATTTCTGACTTTTTGACTTTCTGAGTATTTTAGAGAGTTTTGAGGAAGGCAAGTACGCTCAAATGAGAAAATTTTGAAAATCCAAAAAATGATTTTACCGAATGACGTGATTTCTAAAAGTCTTCTAATAGACACCAAAAAAATTAGACACAAATAAAAAGATTCAGAAAAAAATGAAGAAAAAAGAATGCGACTCTTGAGCGTGGGAATTGGATTATTTGATGTGTGCGGGTGGACCAAAATTTGACACCTTTGAGATTTTTTTTTAGCGAACAAGATGAGTTATAACTTTATAAAAGTTGGTTTTGAAGCTTCGAAAACTAATTATTCATGCTCACCGTGTTAAGGCGGTCAAAATGAGTATAAACAAGACCACATTCTGAAAATTTTGAAAAACCCGGTCTCGACACGAAAAGGCATGAAAAATCTAAATTTTCAGAATCTAGTCGTATTTCTACTCATTTTGACCGTTGTGGCATGCTTAGTTTGACAGTCTAGGTCGTATTGATTTTAGCTGAAAATTAACAAAGTTACAGTGCCATTCTGAAAAATACTAGTACTGAAAATTAGTGATAACTTTGTCACTTTTTGTTTCTGCGCTCCTAAAAATAGTTTGTCGTAATCAGCGCGCAAAACCGATTAAAATGAGTATAATCATGACCATATTCGGAAAATTTTCAAAATTTCGAGTCTCGACACGAAAAACACCAGAAAATAATAAATTTCAAAACCTAGCCGTGTTTATACTTATTTTGACCGCCTTGAACTGCTAATTCTGAAAATTGCGGTTTCCACTTGTTGAAGTGAATTCGGAGTGCTCTTTGTGTAATTTTCAACAATTCCAAAAAAATTTTCCGACCAAAAAAAAATTTGTTTTGAAGTTTCTGGATTTGATTCAAGAACAGGAAAATACTAATTCGATTTGAAAAAAATTCATTGTCTAGTCAAATAATTAAAATCCATATATATTGCATGCTGTAGAAGGTCGAGAAAAACAAGAAACAAAAATTGGGGGCGGGGCAAGCGATACAATACCAAATAAAGTTCGAGGAAGCAGTGTTGGTGTTTTTGTGGTTTAAAGTTATCAAGAAACTCGTAACAATTTCAGTGTGCTAATAAAAAAAATATTATGAAAAATTGGGGGCGGGGCTTGTGAAAGATTCAGATGGGATTTGTGTCATGGGAAGGAAAAAATAGGTTAGAATGAATGAAAAAAACAAGAGTATTGGTGATGAGGGGAGCTAATAAGAAAAAGAAAAAAAAGTTTAGAAAAATTGTTTTCATAAAACTTTTCACTCCGTCTTCAAAATAGCCGGATTACTGTAGAAACCGGCCATTGGAAATGACAAAAATGGGTTTGGAGCCAGGGCGGGAAACTGGCCAAGGGGAATTTGAAGACCCAATTGTTGAGCCATGGCGAGCAGTTCCAGAGGGGAGGCGGTTACGGTTGGTGTTGTTGGTGGAATGAGAGATGACATTGAGATGGACGGGATAATAGCGGTAGAAGCAGTTGAGGTTGGTGGGGTGGTGGTGGCAAGAGTTGGGAGCGCCAATGGTGGTGGTGTAGTGGTGGTGGTGACAGGGATAGGCTCTTCTTCCTTGATAAGAGCCAACGGAGATGGAGCATCTGCGTCCGGAGACATTTCGCGGGACTGGTTCTGAAAAAAATTAATGTAAAAAAGAGGCAAAAAAGATTTAGAGGGATGAGGGGTCGAACCAGTGAGGGTCGGTGTGGAAAACGGGGTCGCTAGCCAGTAGGCCACGCGACCGCAACATGACGGAGGAGGCAGAGGGCGTATAGGAAAGAGGGGGTGGTGGCGCGAGAAGGGGCGGGCTTTAATGGGCCGCAAATTCCAAAAAATACAACTTTTAGAAAAATTGAAAACTCTCATTATCTCAAGAACTAGTGACCCGATTTTCATGAAAATTATACAAATCGAAGGGGAATTTTTGGTAGATCAAAAAACGAACCTCTTCATCTCTAGAAGTGGGGCTCATGCTGGAGACACTCTGCGCATCCTGAGACGTCGTCGACGAAGAGGAGCTCGACGCGACTTCGGCGGACCGTCTTCTCAACTCCTTGCGCTTATTAGCGAACCAATTGGAGACGACTTGCGGCGACACGATCTCTTTTGGCATCAAGGACACGCCTTTCTTGTCCAACTGAAGCAGGTGATTGCAGGCGGTGGCGATTTCGACGCGACGTGGGAGGTCCGGGAAGGGCGTCTGGCTAAAGAAGGACTCGAGCATTCGGATGAGAATTGGACGGAACACGTAGCGTTCGCGGCGTTGTGGAATGAGCTCGCCGTCGCCGTTGGTCTCGAGACGGGTGGAGGGGTCGGCGAGGAAGGCGGAGAGTTTGGCGGGGTGACGTCGGCAGTTCAGGTACCAGCAGTAGATGTTCTTTCGACAGCGGAGCGAGAGCTCGCGGTGGTTGCCATTGAGCAGTTTGGAGATGTACGGTTGGGAGACGCCTGAAAAATTAAACTTTTGAGAAAATTTTTTTTTTGAAACAATTAAATTTTTTTGCGTACGCGCCTTTTTGTTGAAATTTTTTTAATTTTGTGCGCGCTTTTCTAGGTAGATCAAATGTCCAATTTGACCTACCATCGCTATAAAAGTCCCTGTTCCGATAAGCTGGAAAATTAAAAATTTTAGAAAAAAAATTTTCAAATTTTTTTTTTTAATTTTTGAACTTTTTTCTACCATGACTGCTGAAAAATGATTTTTTGCAGTCCACCTCCTACAGTAACCCTGCAAACTCGAAAGTTCGAAACTTTGCAAACACCTTCCCACGGGGTGTACTCCATACTCTTTCTTATTCCCTCTTGTCTCTATAAATTATCTTTCACCTCCTTATAAATCTCTCATACTTTATTACCCATTTTCTATGTAGCACCATAAACCACTCAAAAAGATACCTGACAAAATTTTCCCTTTGGGAAGGGTTTGAAATTTTGAAATTTCGCTGAAAATATCCGGAGGCGCGCCGCGAAAACCCCGCTTTTCTATACGCCCTCCTCCTCACCGCCTGCAGTGTGCGCGCGCGGCCTAGTGGTTAGCGCGCCCGATTTTGAATTTGAGGGTCGCGGGTTCGACCCCTACCCCCTCCAAATTCTTTTTGCTTCCTTTTTTTAGCCCTCACTAACCTGTCATCATTGCCACTGTGGTCTGTCTCAAGGAGTACTGTGTGATGAACGTCTTCATATCCAGAATACACGCCTCCTCTCCGTGCTGCATGAACTCTTCCAGCTCATTTGGATCGTCCAACGTTGTGATTTCCTTCATCGGGGTTCTCTGACTGCGAATCGGGCGTGGAGCACTGGAGCAAATCGGGTGCTCGAAGAGGGTGGGGGAGGTCGACGAACTGGATCCCTCGGATTTGATGACCATGTTGATGGGGGACGCTGGCGGCACTGTCTGGATGCTCAGGGTTGGTGTTGGGGGTACTGTAGCTGAGGTTGTAGGCGACGTGAGATGCTGCACGAGGAGTGGACTGTAGAGGGCCGCCGCGCTGAGTTTGTTGTTGTTCTGCAGGTTTTGAATACTCTGCAAGGGGGCTTCGTTGAGATCCCCGAACGCTTTGAGCACTTGATCCGAGGAGATTCCGGTGACCCGAAGCTTCCGAATCAGCTCGATTTGTTCTGTGGTGAATTTCATTCTGCAAAAAAAATTTATTTTGAAAAAATCTTTAAAAATTGTTTCTCGAGAGTTAAATGTTCCGGAAACTGAAGTAAAAAGAAAGCAAAAGAAGAAAAACGAGATTTCAAGGGAATGGGACTCGAACCCATTGGTGGTGAATTGGTAGGCAAAAGCGTTAACCAGTGCGCCATGGGTGTCACCGAGGTAAGGAGGGCGGAGGGCGTAGAAAAGGGGGAGGGTGGTGGGCGCTGGGAGCGAGGAAGGGGAAGAGCGCCAAAAATGAAAAGTTAAGCTCATAACAAGATAGTGCATTATCTATATATATAGTAGTTTTCGAAAAGGCGTAACCAAAAAAAAGAAAGTGAACAAAAAATATAGTAAATGTAAACATGATAAGAGTGAGAGAGGAGCAATAACAGGCTTGTGAATTATATATTTTTTTTGCAAAATTAAAAACTTAACTGTTCAGGGTACAGTAATCTAAAAATATGACTAGAGAAGACTAGATAGATACCGTACCCCGATAAGGTTCAAACTCTATACAAGTCAGAAAAGAAAACAATAACAAATAAGTGGAAAAAATCTCGAGACTTTTGCAAGAGAGAAAAAAGTCTTGGAGAGGTTGCGGGTAATAGTCTCTATGCGTGTGGTCTGGCAGATCGTAGACGGTGGGGGGAGATTCGGAAGGGGGCGGAGCCTAGAACCCTGGGGGTAGCTGCGCTGCTTTGTCGAACGGAGACTCAGAGACGCAGAACGTTTCTTCTTCTTCTTTTTCTTTTTCTCGCAGAAAAAAAAGACACCCAAAAAGTGGGGCGGAGTCTGTGCAATGTTTACTTCGCTCGCCTGGGTCTCGTCGGGAGCGACCTGGGGGAGATCGGACTGGGGGGGACGCCCACTTTTTGTTTCGAGAGGGGAACATAGAGGTCAGAAAACATGAGGAAAAGTCAAGAAAAATAAAAATAAAACGTTTTGAGGAGAGATGGACTCGAACTTGGGAGTGGTGGAATGGTGGGCAAAAGCGTTAGCCACTGCGCCATTGGTGTCACCTAGGAAGAGGAGGGTGGAGGGCGTAGAAGAGGGAGAGGGGAGCGGGCGCCAGGGCGAGGGTGGAAGGGGAGGAGAGGAGATGGAAATGGGAAAATTTCAGATGTGGCTAAAACAGATTTTTTGCTTTTTTCCGGCCGTAGGAACTCGGGAAAATGGCGTTAGAGGGATAATAAGTGAACAACTTCAAAAAAATCCCAACTTTTCTGATTACCAGGGTTCAACTCCTCTCCCGAGAAGAACCATTACTATCTAGCCTTAAAATCTTCATTCTCTCCTTCCCAAAACCCCAAGTTCTGACATTTTAACTATCGCTAGAGATCTGCTCGACCCAAAAACATCTTTACAATGCGTTTTACAGCCACTACTGCTGACCTTATTGCACACATAATAGAGAGAATCGAGCAGACGATTGATGGGTTTTTATAACTATTTACGGCTACTGACAGTGTATGGGATATGTGGGAAGTTGAAACAGGTAAAATTGAGAGGGTAGAATTGTAGTTTTAAGTGAAAAACATTTTAAAACTCAAAATTTTCACTCGAAATTATGACTAGTCTATCGGAAAATAACGCAAAAAGATAATGAGCCGAGGTTGGAATTCAACCCAGGTGATGAGATTAGTAGGCAGCGATGTGCGCCACTAGACTATCCGCGCGGGTTCGCGCGCCGACGAGCTTGGCGTATATAACTTGGCGCCAATGGTTCCTTTGGCGCCTCTGGAAGCAAAGCGCGATGATGCAATGCATTAAATCGTAGCCTAGTGGTCCCTAGTGATGACTACTAATCTCAACATCCTGGTTCAATTCCGCCCCTAGCTTATTTTCTTTTTGCTTCTTTTTCGAAGAAGACATCCTAGATTTCAACTCGAAACTTTCCGTTCTACACTATTTTCGACCTAAAACCCTCTGAAAAACAGGAAAATTTTAAAAAATAGTTCAAGGATAGCTGAAACGCAACACTAAATAACTTCATTCAGCAAAATTGGGAAAGTGTCATCTCTCCACTCTATGCTAACCATCAAACTGATAAGAGCGTACGACCCGAACTCCAGAGAGGTTGTGACGTCCTTTTCACACTGTTTGTCATACACATATAGTCAAAAAGACTGAGGGGGGAAACTGATATGTGATCAGAAATAGGAAATTTTATGTTTGGAGTGATGACGATGACTACACCTGGTCGGGTGGAGGCGAGGAGCTCTGAAAAACATTGGCGACACTAATCAGGAAATAAATCGAGTTTTACTCAGAGTTGTGAGGCGTGAAATAGACCATTCGAAAGCTGAAGAAATTTCAAATCCAATGGTATATTATTCGTCTAAAACGGTTGAAGGGTTCTCGAGATAATCCGATTTTCATTTTCAATCTACACTTCTAGGCTCACTGTAGATTCCCCAAACTTTATTGATACATGCATCATATGCTCTATAGCTGCGACTGAGATGTCTCACCTCCCCAGGTGACACCAGTGACCCAGTCATGCCCCGGTCAAGTACGGTAATAAAAAAGGGAGCGAACACAAGAAATTAACAACACGTGTTCAATTGCAGACAACTCACAGCACTAATCCGTTCAGAGTCATGAAATGTGTCAGTTTTGGGATCCAAAGTTTGCACCAGATGTACATTAGGCATGAGTAACGGTTGCAGCTAAGCTATCTGGCAAGTGAGAAATCATAAGGCATCTTACAAGGGAACCTTTTTTTGAAAAAAGCTTTCAAACTCAACATTTTCACTGGAAATCATGTTTTTCCTATCTGAAAAGGAAGCAAAAAGAAAATGAGCCAAGGGTGGATTTGAACCAGGGTGTTGAGATTAGTAGACAGCGATGTGCGCCACTAGGCTATTCGTGCGAAGTCGCGCGCCGACAAGCTTGGCGTATATAAACAGCGGCGCCAGTGGTCCCTGCGATGCCGCCTAGTGGTCCCAGGCGCTGACTACAAATCTCAAAATCATGGTTCGATTCCGCCCTCGGCTCATTCTCTTTTTTATTGTTTTTCACTATGGAAAATCACGAGTTCGAGTCAAAACGCCGAGTTTCAGAGCGTTTTCGCAACACATTGATGTCGAAAAGTTCGCCGAGTACTCCACTATGTGTATGCTGGTTTGATCATTTTGTGACATTATCAAACCATTGTCAAACTATGCGATAAGATGATAATAACCGGGAAATGAGAGGGAGAGAGAGAGGGAAAGACGAGGTATAATATGCAAACTCGTGTGAAATTGGAAGGAGGAGGAGGACGAGTCGTCCTCACGGTTTCAAGGAGAAAAAGGGAGATTATGTAATTTTGGAGAGAACTTTCTGGAAGTTTTTCGTGATGTCACCCCGTTATAGGCTCACTGGATGTTACCACCTCCGAATTCTGGCCGGATGTGGAATAAGCTCATGGTACCGTTTTGCGCAATCCCTCTAGTTTTGCAGCTGGCACAAAACGCTTAGTACGTACCAGCCAAAACACTAGCAACTGTTAAAGGTCAAGTTTTTTGCAGATGTGCAATCGAACGCGATCTAACCAGGAACCACGGAGACCTGGCGCTTAAGAAGTGCAAGCGCGCTCTACTTAGAGGTGCCTCCGCTTTCAAATTTTGAAATTTTTCCTGTTTTTTCGACTTCAAAGAATTGTTCACCTCCCAGTATGATCACAGTGATCGGATAAAAAAATACGAAAATTGTCTAAAACAATAAGAAAAAAAATTCGAGATGTACGGCGGCCTAAAAATTTTCCCACTGGAGCGCGATTGCGTTTCTCTCAATTTCACCTGGAGTTTTTTTCAAAATTGTTTTTGAAAGACGATTATCATGATTTCAAGTCGAAACTTCAGATCGCAGAGAGATTTTGATCCGAAAAATTGAATTTTTAAACTACAGTTCCCTTCTTCTGTCATGAAACCAGGACGCCTGGTTCTAGAAATTTATGGAGTTTTTAAAAAGTACCAGTCATCAATCACAACTTCAAATTACAGTACCAGCTGTCTCTATGAGCCCTCCTCAACCCTACTTGCTCTTTGAAAATAGCCATTCAATTGAGAACAGCTTGTTTATTGTGGACACACGTTTTTGCAGGTTGAAATTCGATTACTCTATCTATTTTCAACAATTTTAGAGTTGCTTCCCACACGTGTCAGAGCAATTTATAGGGATAGTGGCAATGAATAGGGCTATAAGAGGTTCACTTGGTCAGGGAAAGTGGGTCATATTGGGGGGTTGGCTCCCGGGAAAGTCGGCGGCCTTGAAAGAGGAAGGGGTAGGGTAGGTGATGGCGAGAACAGGGAAGGGAGATGATAGGGATCATTCAAGTTCTTGTCCACTAGAGTTGAGTAGAAGAGGGAAGACGGAAGACTGTTTATCTTTGGAATGGAAAATCCTACAAAAAATTTGTCAACAGGTAAAATGTAGATCTCAATGAGAGCTATCGATTGGTACAAACATCGTAGCAAAATCTGGTCGGAGTACTGACAAGGAGATTGCACGAGTTCTTGGGTTGAATGTTTTCCTCACAATCTATGTCCAGGTAAAATCGACTCTGTAGATTCAGAATCCGAAATCAAAATCCGCAAAATGCTCACGCGAGTCGAGTTATGACCTCACAAAGGTGAATCCTATAGTGATACTGGCTGTATATTTTTGGGAAGATGGAATTTCACGTTAAATATCACGTTCAACTTTGTGAGGTCATAACTTGAAGCACGTGAGCATTTTGTGGATTTTGGATCCAGGTTCTGAATCTACAGGATCGATTTTACATAAACCCAAGTTATGAGAAAAACTCAACCGAAGAACTCATGGTGCAATCTCCTTGTGAGATATCGTCTTTCTTCAATCTTCCGTCTTTCGTTTGCTAGACAGAAAAAACGCCATATCGCAACTCTCCATCAATATTTTCCGCTAAATTTTATATCAATCGATAGCTCTTATAGAGATCTAAACTTTATTTGTTGACACCTTTTCTGTAACATTTTTCATTCCAAAGATAAACCGTCTTCTGTAAATCTCTTCTGCTCAACCACCTAAAGTACCCCCTTCATGATGCATCGACCCAGAAGCCCAAGAGAAAGAGGGGAACCGTAGCCTGCAAGCCTAGAAAAAAGCCAGGTGTGGTATGTTTTTTTTTGTTCTAGACCTGACCTCCTAGGCAGGTGGTAACTAGAGAGAATATGAACATTTTGGGGCAAGGCCATCAAAACATAAAATAGAAGTCCTGAAAATTCTAAACCCCTAACTTTTTTTCGAAAATTGGCTCTCCAATGTTTCGATGCGTTTCACAGATATGCATCTGAGAATCTCCTAGTGAAGAATCGTTAAAAAAAGAACGGTATAGATACACGGCCGCGCGGCACGGACCGCGGCGGTTCAGCAAAGTTCATCGAATCTGGTGGAGATAGTTGAATAGATAATAGCCCATTGGACTATCTGGAATTCAAATCTTCTCCCCATTTTTCAACCCCCCGGCGACGCGCGGTTTTGCTACGCGATTAGTGGTTGGTGAGGGGAGGGGAAGGTCTAAGAGTACAGATTTTCGGGAAAAAGCGAGGGGGGATTCCGGAGGTTAGTGTCTAGACACGGTTTGGGGGGGGGGGCGATGAGATAAACCGTTTTGGGAAATTTCCGAGGAGAAGCAGAGGGGTAGAAAAATGTACTTTAGTTGGGAAGCAGACTTGTGATTTGCTAGACCGGGCCAACAAGAAACTTTCCGGCCCGACCCGGGTCCGAAAATTTTTGGGCTTTCGGATCTTTCGAAAGTGTTCCGCTAACCGTTTTTTCTTGTCAACTTTTATATTTTTGTGCCAACACAGTCACGTCGGCCCGTGACAAGTCTGCTAAAATGGGACCAGCAATTGAGTACTGAAAAGTCTTCCTTGGCTAACAAGAAATGAATCTCGTTGGTGAAACTGAGAAGACACTTTTCTCAAGAGCCCCAGAGACCGCCGATTTCCCAGCAAAGGGAATACTGTAACTCAACAAAAAGCAAGATCCAGTAACATGACTCTATGTTTTGACGGCCTTGCCCAGAATGTTTATATTCCAAAAACCTACATGTTTTGATTCAGATTCTTCATTTCTCTAGCTGCCACCTGTCCAGGAGTACTGTCTAGAAAAAAAGAAAACATACCTCACCTGGCTTCTTCTAGACTACGAAGCCTATGGTTGATCATAAGCCCTCTTATTTGGGAGGGACTTTAGGTCTATGCACCATGTAGGTAGTACGGAAGCGTCCTTCCACTTCTCCCTTCTCCAATACCTACAGTACCTCTCCCCTTTCAAGATTACCGACTTTCCCGGGAGCCAACCCCCAGTATGACCCACTTTCCCCGGACCAAGTGTACCTCTTATAGCCCTCTGAATTGTCCTGACATGTGCTGGAAGCAACTCTTAACTATTCAAACTGCAAACATTGTGGAGATATTGGCGCATATGTTTTGATTTCACTTGGACGGGATCAATGTCCGGGGGGTGAGAGAAGTTGAAGATGGTGATTGGGACATCTGGTTCTGTTCATTTGTGAAGAGACTGGGAGTCTCGGAAAATGAAAAGTTTGAAGAATCAGGGACTGGGGGGCAACAGGGACCAACACTATCACATTTCATACTGAAACCATTTGAAAATATCAA
Organism: Caenorhabditis sp. 40 LS-2015; assembly: GCA_900536305.3. Classification (NCBI taxonomy): domain Eukaryota; kingdom Metazoa; phylum Nematoda; class Chromadorea; order Rhabditida; family Rhabditidae; genus Caenorhabditis; species Caenorhabditis tribulationis. The sequence continues at coordinate 33,006 of LR545737.1, read as the reverse complement.
ACTTTGTGACCATAAAAAAAGTGGTCCCTAACAATCCGATTTTTCTAGAAATTTCTGTACACACTGGTCAAACCTAGATCTTCATTTTTGTAGTTGACAATGTTTCCTGAAAATCTGAACCAAGGCAGTTTGAGCGCTTTTAGTGACGCACCTCTTAAATTTGGAACCCATAAGAAAATTTTTTTTGACGTGCTTTATCTGGCTTGGTTTTAAATTTCAAGAAAACTTGTCAACTACGAAAATGAAGACCTCCAACTAGGTCGTTTTTACGAAAAAAAAAAATTTTCGGAAAAAAATTTCAAAGCTTCATCGAATTTCGTAGGGTGTTCTATACAATACTGAAAGGTACATACACTCTCGAAGAAAAATAAAATCGGAACGACAAAAATCTCGATACTCTATTAACATTCAACCTTCAAAAACCCCCTCTCTATCGCAACACCCCCATCGTCTTTGCATTTTTGTGTTCTATTCCCTTTTCTTCGTCGCATAAAAACCTTGAGAAACGGTTTGCACTTTTAATTCCGTCGGTCGAGGGGTACCACCGCCACCAATGCAGACGCCGAAAACCGGTGTTTGGTAGGAGAACACTGACGACGACAAATTAGTAACTTCTTCTTTTTTTTTCATTGAGACGGCATATTTAGGACAACAAAAGATTGTGGTTTTCGGTTATTTATCACCGTGCAGTCATTAAAAACACTTTTTCGAGTCAAGTTGTGCTTCTAATCTCAAATTTTCGTTGTAGGAAGTCATAAAATACGATAAAAAAGAAAATGAGCGGAGGTGGAATCGAACCACGGTGATGAGATTGGTAGTCAGTGATGGGCACCACTAGACTATCAGCAGCAAGTGGGGCTGCCGACGAGCTTGGCGTATAAAACCTTGCCGCCTGTCACCGCGCCACCGCCTTTTGACGCAGGCGCTGCGAGGCGCGAGTGGTGCCCGGTGGCTCAGTGGTGAGCAGCACTGACTGCTAATCTCAACACCCGGGTTCGATTCCGACATGAGCTCATATTCTTTTTACTTGTTTTTAAGATAGGGTAGTCATAATTATGAGTCAAGATGTTGAGTTTTAAAAGGATTTTGGATTTTTCTAGGCCCCTTCTTCAAGACTAAAACCTAGAAGTACGGTACTCCCTTCATGGTGCATTCAACAAGGCGCGACCGAAGATCCAATCTGCACTTGCTCTTTTCAATACTGACATACACTGATCAAAAATGCATGCGGTCATATATATGGAACATGCGCTGGAAGAAAAAAATGGGCGCGAAAGACAAAAAAAAGTGGAGGAGATCAAAAAAGGTAAGACATGAGTTGTGATCGGTTATGCATGACTAGTAAGAGTGACAAGTGGGACGGAGGGGAAGAGTTTCAGAGGGAGAAAAAAGGGGGAATGGACTAAAAATTGGGGGTGATTGACAGGAAGTATACTATTGGGAGAAGGCAAAAATTGGATTTTCAAAAAAAAAAATTCAGAACGAAAAAAATGGATTTTGAAGGGGGGAAGGAAACAGAAAACTTTTGAGCTTGAACTTCGAAATTGGAGTTTTTGAGATTTTTAAAAATTCTGAAACTTGAAGATTCTCGAAATTACTAAAAATTGAGATTTCAGGATTCATTTTTCATCGAAAGTGATGGTCTAGAAAACCAAAAGTTGCAAAAGTTAGGCCATACGAAAAATTGAACCAGAACATGATCATATATGGCTCAGAAAACCAAAAACTGAACTCGGTGGCCTAGAAATCCACAAACTGAAAAATTTAGGCCACCAGAGAATTGAACTGTGGAGTACAGTAGACTCTAGGAGCTTAAAAGGCTTAAAATTATATTTTAGAGCGTTCATAGAAGATTCAGGAGGATTCTGAGATTCTGAATTCTAAAATTCAGAAAAACTTGAAAAATAAAATTCGAAAAAAAACTTTTGTTTGGGACATTCAGATTCAGAATGATCAAATTTGGAATTTTTGTTTTTGAAAAAAATTTCAAAATGTAAGAACTTTCTTTTTGCAATTTTTCAAGTCCAGGTATGGAACGATTAATAGTGAAATCAGGATTTTCGAATTTCTCGAAATTTTCAAAAATTTTCAGGTCCCTAACCTACAGTATTCCCTAGAATCCTCGAGAATCCTCCAGAACAGTTCTAATATTTTCGGGAACTTTTGAAAATTTGAAAATGTTTTTTGTTTTTTTCCAAGTTCAGGCATAGAATAACCAAAAACAAGATTTTCATCTTTTTCATAGCTTCAAAATCCAAAATTTCTATGTGCTTTAAATTCAAGACCCCTAGCAAGCCTCAAGTTCTTTCAGAATCATCCAGAGTTTTTTGGAATCTTTCAGATTTCTCCAGATTTCTTCAGAATACTCCAGACTGTTTCAGAATCCTCTGAAATTTTCCAGAAGCCTCTAGAATCTTTTAGAATTCTCCAGGCTTCCTCAGAATCCGGAAAAAGTTCGAAAAATTTCTCTCTCCTCCTAATCCTGTACTCTCCACTAGGATCCGATTAAGAAGTGGAAAATCCAAATACCATTTTTTCTAGGCCATCTCCTCGTGTATTGTAACACAACAAGTTGAAAAAGAGAGGTCGACTGGACTAAGAGTATACTGACATACATATAGTGAAAGGAGGATGAGAAGAGGACAAAAACCTCTTTCTCAAAAAAAAGAAAAAAGGATGAGGCCGAAAATGTGGATGGAGAAGTGTCTAAGGAGGGGTCATTTTGATGGGAATGGGGTGTTGGTGGGGAGATGAGGCCAAAAAAGGGGGCGGGGCTTGGAGCAATTGAAGAGGTTTGAAAATGAGATGGGCATTCGGGTGAATTTGGGGAAACTCAAAAAAAGTTGAAATTTCAAGAGGATTGAGCATGATAATAGAGAAAATGGAGTATGGGATTTCAGATTTTTGGAAAATTTCAAACAATTCAAACAATTTCAAAAAAATTGCCAAAAATCGGATCTCAAAGAGTCAATTTCCGAAGTTATGGAAGTTTCTGGAAAATTTTTAGGGATTCCAGAGAACTCTGAAGGATTTTGATTGAACGATTTGGAAAATTCTAAATCCTAGGGTATATTGGGGTCTTGAATTCGAAATTTGACGAATTCTGAAATTTTCGAAGTTTCAGGTCTTATGAAAAAAGATGAGTCAAAAGTCGTTTTTTCAAAGTTTCGAAAAAATTTCCAAAAATAAAAAACGGGTTTTCAGAATCTCAAAACCCAGATATTGAGAATCTTCCAGAAGTCCCAAAATTTTCCAATTTTTTTGAAATCTTTATTGTTGATCTACGATTCGAAATTTCCGATTTTTTTTTTCTAAATTCAAAATTTTCGTCTAGCAAAGTGCGCTCCATAGCACTCTAATGAAATGCTGCCCTGAAATCTGTATTCTGATGATCTAGGTACAAGGAATGTGTAGAAAACCTAAGTTCGAGAACTTTCAGTTTTTTGGCCTCCTTGTAGTTTCTAGGCCACCTCATAAGTTTGGAATTTCTGGGGATTTCTAGGCCATTTATGACCCTGTTCCTCTCAAATCTTTTTGGTGGCCTAACTTCTGTAAATTTGGGGTTTCTAGGCCATCAAATAATTTCCAACTGAGAACGGAAATTTTAGAATTTTTCAGTCTCCGATTTTCCATTTTTCAACCAATTTTTTCAAAATGCAGATGCTTCTGCGACTATTTTAAGATCAACTTTCTAGCGGCCTAACTTTTTCAATTTCCGTTTCTTCACGCCCTCATTTTGCACTATTTCTAGGTACAGTAACCCTGTCAACCTCCTTCACTCTTTTCCACTTTCTTCCAAGACACTTTTTGTTCAAATTTTTGCGCAACACAACATCCTTACAAACCACAGAGAACCATCGTCTATTCCCCCCATAAACATGATGTTCCGAGAGAGGGAAAGGTCATCCCTCTCTCTCCATGCCTATATATGAGGCTTTAATGAAGGCGTCGCGCCAAGAAGAAGAAGAGAGGAGGATTCGGAATAGTGCAACTTACTCTTTTCTTTCCCCTCCACTTGACCTGAATTCTACTGCCTTTTCGAGGAAGAAAAGGAGTATACGATGTGTTGTAATGCGAAAATGAATGGGGAGGAATCGTGTAGTTTTGAATTGGTTTTTTGAGAGACGATTGAGATGCAACACATTGACCATATAGACAGAACAATTACCACGAAAAGGAAGAGGGAAACATTTTCTGTACTAATCAAGGGGAAGAAGGTCTCAAGACCTTCAAAACTGGAAAGTACAAAAAACTGGAAACTACGGGCTGAGAGTGCTGGAAATTTGAAGAAGATAAGTGAAAAAACCAAGATTCTAACACCAATTTGAGCCAAGTTATGAGCGATTGAAGTTTTGAGAGACGCAGGCGACGAGAGCACTCTTGGTCTGCGTCTCTTTGCTGCAGCTGTGAGACACAGAGTGTCTCGTCGTCTGCGTCTCTCTACAATTACAAACGACTGCAATTCGGCTCCCAGAGGTCCTAGAAAACTGATAGACGCAGACGGCAAGATCACTCTCGTTGTCTGCGTCTTCAGCCTTCAAGCGTTGAAGAGGCGTATCTCGGGTGGCATGGAGAGAAGTTTTAGCGAAGTCAAATTTTCAAAATTGATGATCCAACTAATAAGAGAACTTGAACCCATTACCATTAAAACATGTGTGGTGGGGGAACGTCACTGTTCCAAGGACATCCTCTTCCTTTTCGACTAATCATGTGATGATACGGTTTTGCTACGTGCCTCTCTGTGAGAAAAGGGCAAACATATCTATTGGCAAACTAGCAATAAGTAGGAGACTAGAAAATAGGGGTGACAATTAGAGATCGTGGGGTAGCTGGGTTACTGTACTGAATAGAGGACTTTGAGTTGGTGTAATTGGGGGTTGTTGGAGGAAGCCTTGAAATCTAAAAAAACGACTAGAAGGTCATAAATGGCCTAGAATCCGATAAAAAACTCTGGTGGCCTAGAAAACCAAAGTTGACGAAAGTTCACCCAACAGAAAATGTGGGCTGAAAAAGGTCACAAATGGCCTAGAAATCCGAAAATTTTTCAACATGTCTTCTAATAACGACCAAGACTCCCTAATTCTAACTTTGGCTTTCAAAAAATAGTCATACAGTAACCCGAATAGAAACCTCGAATGAGGGTAAAACCAAAACGAACAATAGAAAAGAGACCCCGTGTAATCTTGTGTATTAAACTTTTCTTTTTTTTTTCATTCCGCTGAAGACATGTTCATTGTGTCCTTCTTCGTTTCCTCTCTTTTATTATCACAATAATTGTTAAACATTACTATAAAGTGGGGAGGGTTACTGTAGAAAAAGTTTAAACTGTGTTGATCACTTTCCGTTTTATTTTGGTTCGTGGTTTTTGATGATACGAGAGAGGGGAGGGAAAGTTATCAAGAAAAAAAAAGAGATGATAGTGGAACGGAAAATCATGAAAAAAGGGGGGACTAGGTTTTGCATACGGGGGGAAAGTTAGGCCACACTTAAAATTTCTGGAAATTGGAGATTGATGGCTTAACTTTTTGGATTTTTAGGTCATATATGACCTAGAAAAGCCTTAATTTTGATTTTTGAGGCTTCATGACCACTTCTGCTTAGTGTTTTACAGTTTTTTTGATGGCCTAACTTTGGTTTTCTAGGCCACCGGCAATTTTTTTTTTCCATTGACTTGCCCCAATTTTTTCAAATTGCACTTGTCAACAACAATCGATCAGTTTAATCATTATTTGAACCACTTGGACAAATAAATAAAACAGTTAATTTTGGTCACGACCAGACCATACCTAATCGACCTTTTCAATTAGTAGATCAAATTTAGAAAGAAAAGGGGGGGGGGGTCTCTAAAAAAGGAATCATTGAGAATCTACAGTAACCCTTGGGGTTTTTTGCCTCCAAAAGTAGAAGCAGTCCTGATTTCTGTTTGTGAAAAAAAAAATCGTGTTTTTGATAGAAGGGATAACAACAAACAAACCCCGAGTTAGGCGAAAAAAAAGTATGAAAAAATGAAAAGAAAAAAAAAACATTTCGTATTTTTGGCGAAATGCATATATATTAGTATAATATGACCAACTTTGAGCGCATAAAAAACTAACTTTCAATGATTCGATTTTTGGGAAATTTTACGAATTTATAGAACAACTCTAGATCTTCATTTTTGTAGTTGACAACTTTTTCTGAAAATTTATTTCAAGTGAGTTAAGGGTCTCTAAAGAAAAAAGTTCAAAGTTAGCTCTATTCATATCATAACTGACTTGATTGCAATTTTCGTTAAAAGTTGTCAACTACAAAAATGAAGGTCTAGAGTTACTTAATACAACCGTAAAATTTCAGAAAATTTGGAATATTGAAAACCAATTTTTCAACTGCTCAAAGTAGACCGTTTCGCATTGAAAAGCAGCAAAATAATACGATTTTGAGCAGTACTGTATTTGATTACCGCAATACCAAATTGATATACATATATATCCGGTTAACAAAAAAGAAACAGTTCAAGAGATTAACCGGTTCAAGAAGGTCGATTTTCGCTGGGAGTTTTGCAAGCGAAAAAAGTTAATAGAAACCAAGAGATAACAGCAGATAATAAGATAATGACGTAGAGACTGATTGAATGGATTTTGAGAGAACCCCCGATTGTAAATTTGAAGTATGGTAGCAGGGATGTGCGGAACGGTTTTCGAAATCTCAAAAATTCCGAAAGTTTTCGGATCGAAATTCCGATCGGAATGACTTCGAAAAATGTTAACCCAAAAACAATGATATTTCGAAGGTTCCGAAAATCCGAATTGGGAAAAGTCGCAGTTTCAAAACGTTCCGAAATCCTGAATCTCAAAAACTTGGATTTTGGACCCTTTTCGATATTCCGAAAAACCTGTTCATCCCAGGTATGATAGCCGTCATTTTTAAGGTGAAAAATAGATGTTGGCCGAGTTCTCGGATTCTAGGCCACGAGCGACTGATTTTTCATCGAGATCAGCGAAAACCCCCCGCTTCTGATACTCTCATGACTCCCTCTTCCCCATCTCTTGCTCTGAATTTTTTACTGTTTTTACTAGTCGATGAGTGTAAGCTCTCGAGACGCTTACAGTGTGTGGCCGAGTTTTCTCTGAAAATTTCGTCTTCCATTTTGCCCAGCATCAAACTTTGTTCTGTCTTTTTTCTCCCACTCCCGAAAAGGAAGATAATAAACCATACCGCATCATGATATAATCTATTTGTTTCTTCTTTTTTTCGCCAATCGAAAAAAAAAAGAAGAAAAAAGAAAAGAGACGGAATACCTGTTCCGCTCCTCTATTTTCTCAATTATCTCTCTCGAATCGACAAAAACCGATTCAGAGGAAACAAAAATGAGAGAAAGAGAGGTTGTAACAAATTATATGTGACCTTTTTCGTTTGTTTTCTTGACATTGAAAATAATCGAGAAGGCTATACGACTTCATGATGAACACGCACGTCATCAGACACGTCGGGTTGATTTGAGAAAAAAACAATGGTCAAAAATGGTTTATTAGGGGTTAGGTAGATCAAATTTCGGGCTGAAAAGCGAATTTTTGATCTACCACTGCTTAAAATGCCCGCGAAAACGTATTCGCGTCAATGTCAAAATTAAGCCTTCAGCGGCGTTTTGATGATTTTTCTGCATTTTCGCGTCACTGTGTTTGCACATAATTTTTGAATTTTCAGTTTCTCAATTTTGTGTGCAAACACCGCGACGCAAAAATGCAGAAGTTTTTTGTCTCGATTAACGATGCGTATCGTTTTTGTACTTTTTTCCTCCTCATGCAGGACACCCATCTTGGGGGGAATAAAAAAGCCGAGGATAATCGGGTTTTTTCGTTTTCTTCTCGTGGTGTGTCCTATTTGTACATTCAATACAGGTGATCGGCGGAGAAGATACATGCATATCTTTTAGTGGATTCTTGGCGACGGCGGCAACACTTTATTGTTTTGGGGGAGAAAAAATCGGTTAAAGAACGAATGTTCTCTTGAGAGAGAGAAGAAAGGGGAAGAATGGAACAGGTGGTGGATGAATTGAGGGGGAATTGAATGGGGCTAATGAGGGATCGAGACTATACTTTGTTACAGTTTTTTTTTTTCATCTGAAAATTTTGATTTTCGGGTTACGGTAGCTTTTCTTTATCGGTACAAACGCGAGAGTTTAAACGGATTTCTGGAGAAAAAAATTTTTGAGAAGGAATCATATTACATTGAAAAACTCCAAATTTTTTATCTCAAAACAGCAGAAATTATCAATCTGCAAATTCTGCAAGCCTGCAGTGTCCAAAGTGAATTTGCAGCTTGTAGATTTTTCAGAGGTTTGCAGACTCAACTTTTGACTCAAGCTTAAGCATGCGTTCCGAAAAAGAAAATTTTATAATCAATTAGAATCTGTTTTTTTTTTGGCCAACGTCGGTCTGAAAACCTCTGCAAATGAATTTGGACACCACAGGTGTGCAGACAAAAAATAATAATTTTGAAATTTTAAGTCGAAAGCGTACAATCAGTTGGAGCATGATTGCTCTACCGATTTCACGCATGCATATCTAGTGCAGATGTGTGATCAGTCTCCTTCGATTCATTAAACTTGAGTAAAAACTCTTCCTCCGTCAAATCCCACACTCCCATGTAGACGTGATCAATTTTCAGCATCAGAGACGCCACGCGACCATCCGATTTCCGAACAATATAAAACCGGCTTCTGAATTCCGCATGTTCCTTTAACAACGAGGATTTAGAGAAACCGTGCACTACATATATAAAGACAGTTAGGCAAAAACTCACATGCTATGTGAATGTCTGCTATATATGTCTCGTATGTTATTTCCCGATATGGAACTCTGATCTGCTATTAGGCAAAGGGCTCAAAAACACAACGAATAACTTTTGAATTCAAATTTCGCGGGCGTTTCGAAATTCGCGGGGGGGGGGGCCTAGTGCGGTGGGGAGCGGTTGCGTTTTCTGCCGTTTGGCTAATAGAATGCGAGTATTTGCCACTCACCTTGCAATGAACGAATATGTTACGTCTGTGTTGAGTTCCTTAAATTCTACCGATTTTCTCAACTCTCGGATGTTGAAAGAAACAAATTTCAAACTGATAACCTCCAGATTTCGAAATTTCGCCCCCGATTTCCACTCGTTCAAAAATTGAATAGCTGCTGTCGTAATGTGATCTGTCAGTCCTCGTAAGAACGCATGTCGGCCATTGAAATATTTCAGAACATCCATTGCCAAAGAACCATACGTCAAGACATAGACAGTATCTAGCTCGTAGAGTTTCGATTGTTCTCCTAATTTTTTGATATTTTCAGCGTGTGAAATCCACGCGAAGTAATCGAGACAAGAGGACTTGGCCAGGACCTCGTCGACTTCCGTCAATTCATCTCCCTCAACGTATACCAATCGAATATTTCGAAGCACGGGAAGACAACAAAATGTTCTATAAGGGTTACCCAAACAAAACTCGGTGTGATGTCCCAGTAGATCGTATAAATGATTATGAATCGCTTGGATGATGGATTTCACATTGTCAGAGGAGTAGTGAACAGCATATAAATTCGATCGATATTCAAGATAGCGCCTGGAAAATTGATGAAATTCGGAAAATACTTTCCCTGATGAAAACTATGCCAACGACACTCCGAAATCTGAGCGAGAGACACCTCCGGCCGGAGGCGCCCACGGTGATATCTCGCCACGAAAACAGCTTCCGTACTTTAAAGGAACATGCGCGAATTTGAAGCCTTTTCCCGACTTCAGTGGATTTTGAAGATATTCTAGAGAAATTTCAAAAATTAATAGCATTTAGGCCTTTTTGTAACATGTTTCGCAAAGAAAATGCTGAAAATTGCCTGAAAATCGGAAAAGTGACTTCGAATTTGAGCATGTCCCTTTAAAGTACGGTAGCTGCGGGAAAACCGCCGCGCTTCGGCCAGAGTTGACATCTGTTGAGGTTGGCATAATATATTTCCAGAAAATTCTCGGAGTCTGTCTAAAACAGGTGTGTTGTCTGGGACTAAATGTGAAAATCACTCACAAAAAAACTATCGATGTTCCCGAAACATTCACTCTCATTTCCACCGCCGGGTCCTTTTCATAATCAGCGTTTATGTTGGTAAAGGTCATAAAAGATATGGTACGTATGTTATTGATCATTTTGACATCAATCAACACGAACTCCTTATTGATACTGTAGATTACTTGCTCGACTTTTTTTAACTGGCACTTATGTGTTTCTTTGATGAAGTTCTTGGTGTTTTCCGAGCATAGGGAGAGGAAGAAAAGATTGTTGATGGAGAGATGATCGAGAATCTCTTTTTGTATTAGGTACGGGAAGTTGGACAGTTTCATGGTTGGCTGAAAATTAGAAGAAATGGTTGGAAGAGTAACGGAAAAAGAACAAGTCGATAAAAAGGAAAGGGTAAATGGATAGAGAGCAAATTGAATGAGAGGGTCATTCCGAACTATTGACCGGGAGGAAGATGGACAGAAAATGACTTGGCAGAGAGAACCAGTCTCGCCTAGAATTGGAACACCAATCAAATGAGATGGGGGTACCTGTTCACACATACAGAGTTCATACGAGGTCAATGCCACCGACCGACGTCCTCTAAAACACACACAAACAGTGAGCTCTTCTGGGAAGAGAGATGAGCTCGAAGATCTTCCTTGAAAATCACTTTCTATTATCCAGATCTCCACAAATGAGAGCTGAGGCCTAGTGTGTACTCTGGAGACGGTCTCGAAAAGTTCCTCGAGGATTCTCTTGAGAAATCCCTCGAGAAATTTCCCGAGAAATCGGCGAGGAACTTCTCGAGAAATTCTCGAGAATTCTCGAGGAATTTCTCGAGAAAATGTTTTTTTATTACGAAATTTTCTACAAATTTCGTTTCATTTTGAAGTGAGATATCAGTCTCAATGCACATCTTCCCGTTTATTGGAAAAAAATAACAATCAGAAATTATGATTTTCAACACTTTTCCCTAATTTTCAGTGTATCAAGAGAATGTGATGAAGTTTTTGGGGAAGAGTCTCCAAAAATATAAGGAATTTTTTGAAATTCAAGTTTTGCAAAAAACAACGATGCTCCGCATTACGTCAGCGCGCCTTGTTTATCAAATTTCTCGCGGGATTTCTCGAGAAATTTTCTCGAGGAATTTCTCGGAAACAAAGCTGTCAAGATGGAACAGGTGGTGGTGGACTGAGGGAGAATTGGATGGGGGATAATGAGGGGTCTGCTTTATTTCTTTTTTTTTCATCTGAAAATTTTCATTTTCGGGTTACGGTACTTTCCTTATTGGTCGAAATGCGAGAGTTCGAGCGGTTTTTTTTGGAGAAAAATAGCATATTTTGATAGAGAATTATATTAAACCCAAAAATTTCAATTTATTTTTTTCAAATTCATCGAATTTATGCTGAAAATCGGAGTTTTGAAATCAATTTAAAGGCGCATGCTTAAACTTCTTGCTATGGGTCTCGCCACGATTTCTATTTTTTGAGTGGTTTTGAACGTTTTTTTTTTTGGTTTTTTTGCAATATTTTCTAATTTTCCTGCTGAAAAAGCTTCAAATTTACTAGATTTCGTCTGAAAATCGCAAAATTCATCTAAAATTTCTCAGCTAAAAAATCACTTTAAAGGCGCATAACCAAAATTCTTCTAATGGGCCTCGCCACGATTTCTAGTTTTCAGCGAATTTCGAATTTTTCAAATGATTTTTTGACCAATTTTCTCCAATTTTTCTCGATTTTCTTCGGTTTTTTTTCGATATGGTCTTAAATTTTCTCGATTTTCAGGTGAAATGGACACAAAAGACCACGAAACCACCACCGGCGAACCATGTAAAAAACAAGAGCTCATAGAAAAAGTTAGAGAATTTATTTTTTCAGATTTTTGAAATCCAAATTTTTTCTCTCTTCAGGGTCTTCCCGTAGACTGGCTGGTCCGTGCGCACGCTTTTCGTTCCATGGAGACACTGTTGTACTTGTTCGAGCAGCGACAGAAGTGGATCGATGAGGATCAGAATGTTATTCTGACAATTTTGCAGGTCCGGAATGAAAAATTGATGTGAAAATGGATATTTTATTGAAGAAGTGCTGAAATTCATCAAAAAATTTCAAAAAAAAATTTTTCGAAAAAAAATTTCGAAAAAAAATTTTCAAAAAAAAAAAATTTCAAAAAAATTTTCAAAAAAAAAAAATTTCAAAAAAATTTTTTTTTCAAAGTTTTGTTTTCAGGACTACGAAACATCTGGAGGTGGTCTAATCCACTCGAACACTCCAGCCAAACGATTTTTTCGAAGAAAAGCCGGATGTGAAGATGCTCCGGAAATCTACCAATTCACTTGTCAACTGTTGGACATGGTCCGTGAGGAGGCGCCGATTTGGGATAAATTGAATTGCGAGAAATTCGGATTCCATCAGCCGATGAGACAATCGTGGTGTGGCATTTCGATAAAGCTCGGCGGATGGGGAGCTATGGAGCACGTCCACATGCTCAAGTCGCTTTACAGACGGAAAAGGGATCAGTACAATATTGAGCATTTGAGAGGAGGCAAACCGTTTTTGTACAGCGAGTGCGTTGAGAAATGCGAGAAAAATGACACAGAAATCGAGAAAATCGAGTAAAAATGACCATAAAAGTGTTGAAAATTGACAAAAAAAAAATTTTTTTCGAATTTTTTTTTCAAGTTTTTTTTACAGCATACAGCATACAGCATAATCTAACCAGAAGTAGGTGATACTCACGGAATGGTTTTCTTTGGCCACGCCCCTTTTTTGCAAGTTGCCACATGATCATGAGGAAACCGTGCGGCGAATTGCAAATTGGTGGGCGGGGCCAAAGAAATGTTCAAAAAGTTTGAACCGGAAAGGTTGTTTTGATAGATAAGCCTAGGAAATATTTCGAGCAAAAAAATTTTTGAAAAAAAAAATCTGAAAATTTTCAAATTTTTTGTTGGAAAAGCTATCCTTTTCCATAAAAGTTCGAGCATAGTTTTTTGCCAATTTTTTAGGCCAAACCCCTTTTTGCAAGTTGCCGCATGGTTATCACTATTTTCCTCGGATTTTAAAGGCTAAGGGGAAACCGTGCGGCAAACTGCAAAAAAGGTGGGCGTGGCCTGCACAAGCATTCTCGAATCAAAAATCATTGATTTTCGGTCTGACCTTCAAAGAGAACTTTTGAGAAATTTTTGAAAAAAATTTTTTTTTCCAGAAAACTCGAATTCCTCAAAAACCTTCTGGAAACATCGAAAAGTGACACTCCGGCGACGAGCATCACCCTTCAAGAGCACATCGACGCATTGGAGCCGAAAATCGATTTGGAGGCGGAGCTTGTGGTGGCACCGCAGGCGTTGAAGGATATTTTGAGGTGGACATTTGGACTGAAAATTTAGAAAGTCTAGAAATTTGACATCGTCTGAAAATCCTCAAAAGTCTCAATTTAAAAGTTACCAAAAATAAAATTTCCGAAAATTTTTTCATTTTTTTTTCGACCAAAAAATTTCAGGCGGGGAGTCTTGATTTTGGCTTGATATTACCGTTTCTGGGCCTGGAAAATTTTCAAAAATTCGAAAAATGAGCTAAGAATGAACTGAAACAGATCAGATGGCCTAACTATCGCAGACGGAGAAAGTTAGGCCATTGCTCAATTTTCGAACCAATTTTTGATGGTTCCAAGCTTCTCGGATCGTTTTGAGACCACGTTGTCTGAAAATAGAAGAAATTTCGACTAAATATATGGCCTAACTTTTTCCGTGTGCAAACGTTAGGCCATTTGTTAAATTTCGAGCCAATTTTGACCAGAAGATTATTCGGAGGGTCGGGTTAAAATTTCTCTCATAATTTTGGTCAAGGCGAATTCGACCCTGCAGATTCAGATTCTGGAATAAAAAATTGGCTAAATGCTCACTGGTTTGAGTTATGACCCCATAAAGTTTCTCCAATGCTTTTTTGTTCACGTTCCGTTTTGTAAGCCATCAGGAGAACTTTGAGGGGTCATAACACGAGCCAAATGAGCATTTAGTCAATTTTCAGCTCGAAATCTGAATCTGCAGGGTCGATTTCACCTTGGCCCATATTATGAGAAAAAGTAGCAACCCGAGCTTCCGAATAATCTCCTGATCGAAATTGCCAAAAATGGCTTGAAATTCAACAAATGGCCTAACTTTTGCCCATGGAAAAAGTTAGGCCACATAGTCGAAGTTTCTTCCATTTTTAGCCTTTGCAAATTTTTCTTCCAGTAAAATCTCCTTGCGAATCGATCAAGTCGCGTCGACGCATTCACCGGAGGTGCTGGCCGAATACCTGTCCGAGTGCTGTAACCAGGTCGTTGCTCATCGAGAGCAATTGGCCATCTCTGGTCTAGTGGATGAGGAGGAGGATGATTTGGAGGGATGACAAGATTCTCGGATAATTTTTGATGCAGTTCTCTCAACTTTTATGTATATTCTTCTATTTGCACCCGTTTTTCTTCATCTCCAGTTTCAATGGAGCGCATTTTCTATACCACGTTCAGATTTTTTTCCAAATGTTGATAAACTGTTTTATATGGAGTATGGAGTAATACATAAAAGAGAATAATGTGAAAAAAACACAAATTTTACCCGGGAAAAAAGTGAAATTCAAAAAATGGAAAAAAAAAACACACATAGACAAGAATTCTCTTAAGAATACATGGAGCTGATGAGGATGTCGTCCTCATCTGAATCCTGTTGTAGAATACTGTGTCCCGCGCCGCCACGTCGATTTCGGAAGCCGGTCTTCGTGCGCGCCCTCCGCTTGAGGACGGTGATCACGGCGACGGAGAGCAGGACGAAGGCGGCGATGGCGAACACGATGTGCGAGTATTGGATGGTGACGGTGCCTGCAAGGAAGGGCGCTCTATTGAGAATGCGGGAAAATTTTTGAATTTTTTTTTTGTGTCTCCATGCGGACTCGGCATCGGATTTTTGACGCGAAAAGTATCGTTTTTTTTTTCAAAAAAGGGAATTTCGCGCTTTTTATAGCTGGTAGATCAAACAATTCGATTTTTCGTCTCTATTGAGAAAGCGTCAATTGCTTGGCGAATTGGCGCAAGAGAAGTGCAATCGCGCTCCATCGAGAAAATTTTTAAGCTAACGAACATTTTGAATTTTTATTTTTTTTTGGTGATTATAGAAGACGAGCAATTTTTTAACATCGAAAAAACTGAAAAAAATATCGCTGAAACATAAAAAATTGAAAATTTGAAAGCAGAGGCGCTTCTCGATGGAGCGTTATTGCATTCCGATGATCTCTGTGCGATTGCGGGCTCGGCATTAGATTTGACGCGAAAAATTTGGTTTTTAAATGCGAAATCGGCGCTTTTTATAGCTGGTAGATGAAAAATCGGATTTTCCAATTTCTAACTTTTTTCGAGTTTTAGAAAAGCGCGCGCATATTTTCGCACCGGAGATCAAAAAAAAATTGAATTTCAAATTTTCGCGAGTCAAATCGAAAGAAAAATAAGTAGATCGGATTTTCGATCCTGGAAACTCTTATTATGCAAAGTTTGTTTTTAAAGTTTCAAAGTGCGCTCTACTGACAATCATCAGAATTCTTGACCTACCCGATGCCAAACTGGCTACAGTAGTTGCTTCTTTCACAACAGCCGGTGCTACCGTATTCACCATGGCACTTTCTCGGTGTTGTTGTTGTGGAGCCACGCCTTCTCGAGCCATCGGGGCTCCGCCTCTGAAAAAAAATTGAAAATTTTTTTAGATTTTTCCTGTTCATTAAAGCAACCTTGCAACAGTTTCCCTAACATTGTCGAAAAAAAACATTTTCGAACTTTTTTGAAATTTTCGCTTCACAAAACTCACCGAATCTCTAATAATTCCGGAAAGTCTGTAATTTCTTGTTGAAGAATTTTGGACAATAGAGAATCTTCATTGTCGGTCATTTTTTGCTTTGAAATTCCAAAAAAAAATCGATAATTTGGAAGAGGGAACTTTTCGGGAGGTGCGGGAAGAAGAGCAAAACGAAAAGACTGATAAGAAATGAAAATGGGTAATAAGAAAACTCAAAAACTATGAGGTCGTCAAAAGAATAAGAGTGTAATGAAAAGGTACTAAAAATCTGTGTTAAAAAAAAAATTTTTGGTCAATTTTCAATAAAAAAAAGTTCTTTCCAAATTTTCAAATTTGGCTCACCTTCTTCCATCCTCACAATTCCATTCGTCTGATCCATCTGTACACTGTTGGATGCCGTCACAGACATCATAATGGGCAATGCATTCTCCGTTTCGACACGCCCATTCCCATTCTCCTGGAAAAAAATGTTTTTGCATTAAAAATGAACTGAAATCGATTTTCAAGAGTTGGCATATAAATTTTCGAATTCAGCCGGTCGAGACGGTCAAAATGAGTATAAACATGACCGACTTTAAAAAATCAAAATTTTCAGATTTCAGACCATAAGTTGGTTCGTTTTGACTGAAAATTGATATAATTGTGATTTTCAAGTTCAGCGCGTGAAACCGGTCTAAATGAGTATAAACATGCCTAGGTTCAAAAAAATTAATTTTCTCGGTCTTTTCGTGTCGAGACCCAAAAAATAATTTTTTGAATGTGGTCATGTTTATACTCATTTTAGACCGGCTTGACGTGTTGAGTTTGGAAAACTATGTTTTGAAAGTCTAAACCTCATACTGAGAGAGTTATGCCGATAGAAACAACAAAAAAAAATCTTACGTGGACACTGTGGAAGTATTGGTCGTTGAGCAAGCCTATCGATGTTGGATTGCGGTTCGTACTGAAAAAAAATTGAATTTTTCGATTCTGAATTTTTTTTTGCCCGTTTTTACTAACGGTAGATCAATATTGGCTCCAAAAGGAAGAAAGTTATTTTTGATCTACCAGCCTTGAAAAAGCTCGAAACATTTTCTTGAAATTTTCTTTTTTGGCACTGGTAGGTCAAAAATAATTTTCTTTTGATTCTAACGAAATTTGACCTACCAGCGAATTGAAAAGTGGGCGACAAAATTCTAGCACTGGTAGATCAACAATTAAGCCATTCACTTTCTGCTCGATTTGATCTACCAATAATGTGCTTGCGCGCTTTTTTAGCAGTGGTAGATCAAAAAACCAAATTTTTCGATTTTGAATCCAATTTGATCTGCCAATAACGAAAAGCCCGCGAAACTTCGGAACTACAGTAGTCCCCCTATCACAAACCTGTGCATTGACTCGGTAGATCATGAGGAAAATTAGAAACGCGGAGTTCATGGTCGTTCTCGAAATTTCGAAATGATGCATACACAGCTTCTTCTCTTTGTTGCACGCCTTCAGGAATCGATTCTGGGAGAGAGAGAGAAAAGAGACGCAGAGAAAATTGAGAGCAGCTTTTCGTGAGAGAACGAGAAATAGTGTAGGGGATGGAGAGACGCAGAGAAAAAGAGTCAGAATGAGAAGGGGGACGGAGCTGTTTTGGGAGCGGAAAGAGGGTGCCTCTTTTCTCTTCTCTCTCTCTCTTGAAAATGGATGTTGTTCTAATGGATAATGAATGTCAAATGAGAAGGCGTGGGGGGAAGGGGGAGATTGATTTAGATGACGGCAGTCAGTTGGAGAGGATTTAGGATTTTGTAGGATTTCGAAACCGTCTAAGAATACATTCTGCGAATTTAGAATAGAAGCTTTTTTATGGGTGAAGGCGGCCTCAAATTGATTTTTACAACTTGACACCTAAATTTTTGAACTCAGCAGGTCAAGACGATCAAAATGAGTATAAACATGACCAAAGTTTGAGAAAAAAAATTTCTCAAGTTTTCAGATTTTCGATTATAACTTGTTTCATTTTGGCTGAAAATTGATAAAACTTCGATTTTCAAGTTTTCAATGTCAAGACGGTCAAAATGAGTATAAAGAAGAATGGGTTCTAAGAATTTTGATTTTTCTTGGTTTTCGTGTCGAGACCCGAAAAATTGTAAATTTTCCAAACAAGGTGATGTTTATACTCATTTTGATTGGCTAAATACGCTGAGTTCGAAAAACTAATTTTCAGATCTCGAGAGTGAAAATTGAGTGAGTTGTGATGCTTAATTTCAGCCCTATTGGTTTTCAGATTTTATAGTACTGTAACTTTGTTAGTTTTCAGCCTGATTCAAAAAAAATTTAATTTTCCAATTCAGCAGATTAAGACGGTCAAACTGAGTACAAACACGACTAGGTTCAAAGAATTTTTTGATTTTCTTGGTTTTCGTGTCAAGACCCAAAAAAAAAAGAAAAATTTTCATAAAGTGGTCATAATTATACTTATTCTGACCGGCGTAACCAGTTGAGTTCAAAAAATTATGTTTCACAGTGTTGCCTCCAAAACTGAGAAAATATATTTACATTTATCATTTTCAGATAAATACAGAAATCGCAATATGGAAATGCAAAAAATTTTACAATCGAGAAAAAATTTGAACTTAAAATTCCACATTTATCTCTCGTTCTTTGGCTTCTCGTTGTGTCTCCGCGGCGTGGGAGTAATACCTGAAAAAAATTCGAAAATGTTTCTTTCGATGGAGCGCACTTGCATTTTTTGAAATTTAAATTTCGCGCCAAAAAAAGTCCAGTAACCTACCTGTTCAAAATGAACAACTGTGAAATGAAGATCTTGATGTAAATTCCGGCAAACGCGATTAGGATTGCTTTTCGGTCTGAAAATACAAAAAATGTTTGAAAAGAATGGCTGGTAAAATGCGCTCTATTGATCTACCAAACGTTGTTCTTTTTTTAGATCAAAAACTCACGCGAGATCCACTCATACGGATCCTCGATTTCGCTCTCTCCTCGCTTCGGTTTTTCATCGTTCGTATGATACTCTGACATCCATGCGATGACTACTATGATAGCACAAATGAATCGAGCGACCTAGAAAGTTCAAGGAAAATCTTTGAATTTTTTAAAATCTCAAATTTCTTGAGAGGATAACACTTGGAATCAGTGAGGGGTTTTGTTTAGATAGTAGAGCGAAACGTTTCAAATATTTCTGTCAAAAAACCACATCTCTAGCTCAACTTTGAGCAGAGTTATAGTCGTTTGAAGTGGAAGCTAGAGAGTGAGAAACGCAGACGACGATACACTTTAACTGTCTGCGTCTCTCTTGTCGGTTAGAAACACAGACACTCTCGTCGTCAGCGTCTCTAACCTTCAAACTTTAACTGTCCATAACTCGTGTCAAAATGGTCTTTGAACTGCGATTCTTCAGTTGATCTGCGTAGAAATTTCGCTAGAATTAAAAATATGTATTTTGGCTCAAAGTTGTTTTGAAATTCGTTCTTTTCTGGAGAACAAATTTCAAAATTTACGGTAAAAAACAAATTAATCTGGATTGCCCTCAAAATCTGCTACATTTTGGTCAAAGTTCCATTTCTCTAGCTCAACTTCGAACCGAGTTATAGTCATTTGAAGTAGAAGCTAGAGAGTGAAAGACGCAGACAGCCAGATTGTCTGCGTCTCTCACTCTTTCGCCTAGAAACTTCAAACGGTCATAACTCGCCTTAAAATAGAGCTAAAAACTTGATTTTTTCACAGAACCCTATCTTTTTTCTCTTTTTCTCCTCCCCATCAAAAATTTCCACTCACCGTAAACGCTACAGATACCAAAATGGCGCGAATATCTTTGGTATGCACTGCTACTAACAGGGAAATGAAGAATCCGGAGAACAGCACGAAGAAGGCCATGAAGCCCACAATATAATGCGGTGAGAAGGATTTTCCATTGATCCAATAGTAGGCGAGTGAGACGAAGAGAGCGGCACACAGGAGGACGTCGACAAGGACCGAAATTATTAGGGAGACCTGGAAGAAATGATCTACTTTTTTTTTGAAGAGTGATCTATCTCAATATACTAGTAGTGTCAGAAAACTATGGTAGATCAAAAGTCATTTTGAGTTCAATTTGATTTTGTTTAAATGATCTACCAAGGGTTTAATAGGCTACCAGTCTTCAGAATGATCTACCAGTTTAAAACTTGATCTACAGATGCCTAAAATGATCTACCGTGGTGACAAACACTGGTAGATCAAAAAATTGACTCGTAAATCGTAAAGTTAGTTTGATCTTTCAGAAAACATGTAGAAAAATTTTCAAATTTTTTACCTTGTAAAGATTTTTCGACACCATTTTTCGTCGAGGTAGATCAATGATTTTAACAAATGTATGAACGCAATAACGAATCTCAATTTGCATAAATGAATAATAACGAAGTTGCCTATTATCGGTTCAAAAAAAAAGAGAAATAAAAAATTTGATCTACTAGCCTTTGACCTACCCTAATCGCCTTCTTGGATCGGTTGGAGTTACAGCAGAACATGGTTCTTCGTTTTTCTGCCAAAAAGTTTTCGGTCGAAATTTTTTGGTCTTGCCAGAGGAAAGAGAAATAGGGGCAACAACAATGGAGGCGGAAAAACAAGAAGAGAACGAAAATGAATCATTTGAAAAGAGAGAGGGGAGGTCTCCANGGGGGGGGGGGGGGGGGGCAGAAAAACAAGAAGAGAACGAAAATGAATCATTTGAAACGAGAGAGGGGAGGTCTCCCTTCTACCCTTTACTTTTTATTGTCAACAAGATTTTGAGGGGGGCAAAAACAGGTAATGAAAGAAAAAGAGAGGGAGAGGATTTTCTATACTATACCTGTCTGTGGGGGCTAGACTAAAGATGATTGACCTAAAAATAGTTTGGACAAAAAAAAAACAAGGAAGTTCAATAAACTTCTTTTCTTGTTTTGAGGGATGACAGAAAGTGCCCGGGATACTTTTTAGAGCGAAGACAGACCGTAGCAAAAATTCAGTTTTCTAGAATTTTGAGGAAGAAAATTTCAAGAATTTCATTGAAAAAACCAATTCTCTAGCATCATTTTGAGCCAAGTTATAACCATTTGAAGTTTTGCGGCAAGACAGTGTGCGGCGCCAAGAGACGCAGACGAGGAGAGGACTCTTGCTGTCTGCGTCTCTCGCTTTCGTGCCTCTAATTCTTAAATGATCATATCTCGGCTCCCAAGTCTCCAACAAATAACAGTTTTTTGGATGAAAATGTGGAGAAAAAATTTCATCATTTGCAGTACCGTCCACTAAGAGTTGCAATTTGACCATTTTCAGGGCAAAAAGGCCAACTTTGAGAAGTTGAAAAAATAGATTTCAATTACCTAGTTTCTATGAAACTTGGGGAATGTATCAAGCAACTCCGGATCTTTATTTTTGTAGTTGACAACTTTTTACGAAAATCACAATCAAGTCAGTTATGTCGCGTTTAAAATCCAAAAACAATTTCGAAATTTGAACTGAAATACAAAGTTTTGATGTCGCGTAACTCACTTCACAGCAGTTTTTGTAAAAAGTTGTCAACTACAAAAATGAAGATCTAGAGTTGTTTAATACATTTATCAAGTCTTACATGAATCGAGTGATTGGAATATAATTTTTCAGCTGCTTAAAGTTGGCCATTTTGCATTGAAAATGGTCAAATTGCATATCTTATTAGAAGGTACTGTAGATTACTCAATCCAACGTTTGTAGAACAGGGATTTAATACAAAAAATAAGTTTGCCTGAAAACTTCAAATGATCGCAACTTGGCTCTGAATTGTTTCACAAACTTGCTTCTCTCGCCAAAATCTTTCAAAACTTTTTTTTTGTTTTTTGACTGAAATATATTTCATATTGTTTTTGGCTCAACAAGATGATTCCATACCAAGTATTAACAAATCTAAATTTGAAATTGGAGAGGAAACAGTTGGCATGAAATGTCTCACAATGAAATATCCCCCAATTTGAATTGAGAAATCAAAAAAGAAACCATACTTTTGGCAATGAATTACAACGAAAAAGTACAAATTGGGTATTCTAAACAACAACAAGGAATTTCACGACTTCAGTTGAACCTGCATCATCACATGTTCCGAAATTCAAAAGTGACGTCTTCTTCTTCTTCTTCCTTTTTTCCTCACCCAATTATGTCTCACTATTCACGTCTCAGAGATCATGGTCACTTTCCTTTTTTTTTCCTCGGTTCATGTCCTCCATCTGTCCCCCCATATGTAAACAGACCCATAGAAATTTGATTTGGTTTGGTGAATTTTAGACACTGGAAACAGTTTGGAAAACACATCCATTCAGTTCTTTCGAAAAGAGACTAGAGAATAGGTCGGATTATTTTAGTAAAATCAAAACAGTTTGAACCAATTTGATGAACTGTTGAAAATTTTCAACAAGATTTTGACTTTTTCAGTTTCCAGAGCAGAAAAGTGTCTTCATTTTGCTCAAAGTACCAAGATTCTAGCACCATTTTGAGCCAAGTTATGATAAGTTGAAGTTCCGCGACGAGATAGTGTGCAGAGGTGAAAGACGCAGACGAAGAGAGAACTCTCGTTGTCTGCGTCTCTCACAAACTTCAAACCGACATAACTCTGCTCAAAATTGTGCTAGAGAGCTCATGTTTTTTCGGATAAAATTAAAATTTTCTTCCAAATTTTTCGAAACTGAAATCAAGTTTCTAGGACAACTGGTCGCCGAGATATGATTGCTCGAAGTTGGCGTGGCGAGAGACCCAGACGACGAGAGCACTCTAGCCGTCTGCGTCTCCTCAAACTTTGACGAACCGTATCTTGGCTCAAAAATGATCTAGAGAGCTGATTTTTTCGCCGAGAAAGTTAGAATAGATTGTAGAATTTTCAAATTCAAAAATTTTTTGATTTTTTTGAAATTTTCAAAAAAAAACTCACACTATATCCAGCATTGTGTGATTTCATAGTTTTCACAGTAACGTCTAATTGGTCCAACAAAACGAAGTCAACCTTATTATCTTTTCTACCGCCCTCCAAATATCTTTTTTCTCTAAATCTCTCCATTTCCTGTACTCTCTTGTGTACTTCTGCAGAATGCCCCTCCTATCTTGTAAACAATGGCCATCAAAAAAACAGGTTTAAAAATTCAAAAAACGCTTTATAGAACAAAAAAAATGTTGTGATGAGAGAGACGAGATGGTGAAAAATGTAAAGGTTTGTGTGTGTGTTTTTTGTGGGCGTTTGTTAAAAAAAAGGGGCGGAGCCGAACAGGAAAAAAAAGAAAAGTTGAAAGTTTTGGGACCAAAAATAGGAGACAAAAAAAGAATCGGATGAGAGACAAGAAAAAAATGTGTGGTAGAAACAGGAGAAAACAGAGAAAAATTGTATAGTTTACACGTTGCATGGGGACAAAACATTCGGAGAGGGGGGAGGGCAAAGAGTTTGCGGGTGCCTACGGAGAGGAGGTTGGTCGAGGAAAAAATGTTTGATTCTTTGAACTGTTTAAGAAAAAAATTTTAAGAAGTTCAGTGAAAAAACCAAGTTTCTAGCACAATTTTGAGCCGAGTTATAGCCATTTGAAGTTTTGAGGCGAGACAGTGTGCAGGATTGAGAGACGCAGACGACGAGCGAGCACTCTCGCTGTCTGCGCCTCTGGCTTCCCCGCACTCTCTCGCCGTAATTTTCAAATGCCCATATCTCGGCTCTCCGGAGACCTAGAGAGCTGATTTTTTCACCAAAAGAATCAGAAAAATTTGTAAATTTTTTCAAGTTAAGAAAAACCAAAAAAATTCCTCATCAGTCTCTCCTAGAGAATCGATGAATGGGTGGACAGCTGCATATTATAAAAGACGGGGATTCAGCACAAGAAAAAAAAACAAAGAAAGGCAGATAGGGAGGGGAAGGACACAGGACAAATGTAACAATTTGCGAGGAGTATATATTTTTGAAGGCGTGACTAGGGCTTGGAAAATTAAAGGATTTGTTGTTGGGAAGAGAAAGCTTTTCGTTTGTGAGAGGATTGCAATAAATATTTGGAGGAGACAAAAAAATAGGATGGGTTTTTGAGACGGAAAAACAAGAGTAAAGCATGTGTATAGATAGAGAACAATTTTGAATTCTGAAAAAGAAAAAAATTCTGGAGATATTGGTGAAAAAACGAGGTTCATAGGACACCTGTGAGCCGAGTTATGATCAGTTGAAGTTTTGCGTCGAGAGAGTGTGTGCGGGCGAGAGACGCAGACGAAGAGACGACTCTCACTGTCTGCGTCTCTCACAAACTTCCAACCGTCATAACTCTGCTCAAAATTGTGCTAGAGAGTTGGTTATTTTTCAGACAAAATTGAAATTTTCTCGCAAAACTTTTGAGACTAAAATCAAGTTTCTAGGACAACTGGTAGTCGAGATATGATTGCTCGAAGTTTGGGGTGGCGAGAGACCCAGACGACGAGAGTTGCATTTCGGCTCCCCGTTATCCTAGAGACTTGATTTTCAACTCGAAATTTCCAGAATTTTTCGCTTTTTCAGATTCTAAAACGGAAGGCAAGCTTGCTTAATTGGGAATACATACGATTTCGTGGAATTGCAGACTTTTTGTGGTGGGTTAAGAGGTGTCGTTGTGCGGGGGGAAAGGGAGCATTTAGAGGGGGTTGAGAGGGGGCGGGGCTTAGAAGGGCGGGGGACAAAAATATCACAAAACTTCTTGAGCTTCGTGGCCGATGAATCGATTCCAGGTTTTAAAAGGGCGGGGCGAAGAAGAGGATCAGAAACTTTGGCATCTGGGAGTAGGGACCGACATCGGCCAGTCGGACTGAAAAGGGGCGGAGCGAGGAGGGGACGAAAGAAAACGCACATAAACGGCAAGAAAAAGCGATAAGGGGAGTGGGGGCGATTACGGTAGATGATTTTTTGGATAGGAGAGAGAGAGAAAGAGAATGAGAGGATCAGAGAAACGAGAGAGAGAGGGAACACAGTGCATACAAATAGATATAGAAGAACATGTGTTGTGTAGTTTGAAGGATTCAGAATCTTGAAAAAAGAGGAAGAATTGGGAGAGAGAGAACAACCGGCTTGAACACATACGGATCACACGCGGAGAAAAAAAATAATGGGGAGAGGGAAAACGAAGTAATTTCTCTCGGGGAAAGGATTCTCAGAAATCCCTGACTTAGAGAAGTTCGTATTGACGCAAATGGATGCGTTGAATGATGTCGCGACAGTCGTTGAACACTCGACGAATGTTCTCCGTGTCGACGGCGCACGTAAAGTGCGGGTAGCAGTGGTGCCGGCCGTCGCTGTTTGCCGTCGATATTCTCTGCAAAGTTTTTTCGTATGAAACCAAAAAATAGAAAAAATTCTGAATCTTTTGGTGAAAAAAGCAGCTCACTAGGACACCTGCCAGCGGAGATATGAGCGCTCTAAGTTTGGCGACGAGAGAGTGCGGGGAAGCGAGAGACGCAGACTCCATCGTCGTCTGCGTCTCTCACCCTTGCACACTGTCTCGCGTCGAAACTTCAAGTGACTGTAACTGAGCTCAAAATTGAGCTAGAATACTGGTTCTTTTAGCGAAATACGTAAAATTTTGTGTTTTTTGTGTTAAAATTGGAATAGAGGTTAAAAAACTTTTTTGAGTCAAGGCATGATAGTTCAAAGTTCGAACTCCAAATAGCTCAAACTTGGCATAAAGCAGGACTAGAAAAATGCTTTAAAAAAACAAAATCTAAGAACACCATAAAGAAGGACTAGAAAAATGTATCCAATTTCAAACTCTACTAGAAAGTTCAAGAACAAAATTAGCGAAAAAACACCGTGTCTAAGAATACCTATAAGCCAAAGCATAGTTAATCAAAACCTCACAAAATGATTACAAAAATCGGTAAAAGAAATCAATGCTTTACGACCATTTTAAAAGGAGTTATGAGCTGTCAAATTTAGAACCGCAGAGAGTTAGAGTGTGCGTCTCTAACTATCAAACTATGAAGGATCATAACTCGGCTCAAAATTGAGCTAGGAAGATGATTTCTGCTGGGATAAATCTTGAATCATGTACATCCTTTTGGTGCAAAAATCCACGTCTTAAACCCATTTTGAGCCAAGTTATGACTTTCCAAAATTGTACCAAGAGAACAGACATATTTTGAGTGTCTAGCTCTCTGCTTCTCTAATCTCTTGCTCCAGTCACAATGAATACGTAATCTTTTTATTCCATCTAGTTGTCTAGAAATATAATCTTCTAGTAATCCCTCCATCCAATATTTCATGAAGTTATATTTAGTGTTTCGGGATATTTTTAGACAATTTCAGTTTTCAAATTTTCAAAAAAACTCACCAAAAATTCTCCTCGAATGAAGTACTTGGCGCGGACGACGTCACGATCCTCTTGGTTGTCGTACACGGCGTCGTTCGGCAAATTGTAGCCTTCGAACTCGGGGAAGAAGGACTCGAGAAGGTAGCGTTTCGCCTTGATCTTCTCGGAGAGCAAGTCCTGCTTGTTCAGGAACAGAATCACTGAGATAGTCTTCAGCCATCGGTTGTTCCAGATGTTCTTGAACAGGGCCAGAGACTCGCGGAGTCTGAAATTTGGATTGGTGAGAATAAGCGGAAAATTTTAGATGGGTTCGTCGAAAAATCAAGTTTCTAGGAGCACGGGGAGGCGAGTTGTAGCCATTTGAAGTTTGATGAGTGTCTACGTCTCTCACTCTCTAGCTTTAACTTCAAACAACGATAACTCGGTTCAAAGTTGAGCTAGAGGAATGAAACTTTAACCAAAATGTAGAAAATTTCAATGGCTTTTAAACAACTAAGGAATTTCAGCTAGAGGACCATTTTGACACGAGTTATGGGCAGTCTAAGTTTGAAGGTTAGAGAATCAGACGACGAGAATGTCTGTGTCTCTAACCGACAAAAGAGACGCAGACAGTCAGATACCTACAAGTGCCCATAACTAAGCTCAAAGTTGAGCTAGAGAATTGGTTTTTTGACAGAAATTTTCAATTTTTTTTGCTCTACTAGCTATACAAAAAAAAAAAACACTCACCGATTCTGAGTGTTATCCTCCCAGAGAACGAGGTTATACGAGGACGAGGCGCACACGAAAATGATGGCCGTCACATCGTTGAAGCACTGAATCCATTTTCGTCTCTCGTCTCGCTGACCTCCCACATCGAACATGCTGCAAAAAGGGTGCTCTATTGATAACGGGTTTCCGGGCAAATAAGACTCACTGGAATCGGACTTTGTCCACTTCGAACTTGGTCTCGAAAATGCCCGTCGTCATCACACGACATCTGAGAATGTCCTGCTCGGTCGGGTCGTAGTTGTTCTGGCGGACAGTGTCCACTTTGTCGAGGAAGCTGCAACATTTCATACCTCACTATTAGTTGTGGTAAAACTACAGAAAATTTCGTTGTTTTCGGTGAAAAAATCATTATTCTAGCACCATTTTGAGCCGGGTTATAGCCATTTGAAGTTTCTAGCAGAGATAGTGTGCAAGGGTTGGGAGACGCAGACAACAAGATAACTCTCGCTGTCTGCGTCTCTCGTAATTTTTAAACGCTCATATCTCGGCTCAAAGTTGAGCTAGAGACTTGATTTTTAGACCAAAAAGTGTGAAATTTTGTGGGTTTTCTTTGACAAAAAGATTCAGCTGTTTAGCTCTAGTTTGAACAGAGATAAACGGGTTTGAAGTTTTAAAATAAGAGACGGAGACAATGAGATGGTCTCCTCGGGCTCAAAATCAAGCTAGAAACTTGCTTTTTTCTCGAAAATTAACACAAAAACTCACTATTGCGCGCAATCAATTAGCTGATACTCGCTGCTTCTCTCGTAGCACTGAATAACACCCTTGTCCTTCCAGCAGACTTGGATGTGGTCGTAGAATTCCTGAAAATTGATAGAAGGATTGTAAATTGGATTAAGAACATTTTTGAAAAAAATGAAGTTTCTAGGGTTCTTGGAAGTCTAGATATGATCGTTTAAAGTTTTGAGGCGAAATAGTGCGTAGAAGTGAGAGACACAGACAACGAGAGAGTCTGCGTCTTTTGCTCTCTCGATCTCTTCAATCGCCTGTATCTCGCTTCAAAATGACTCTAGAAACTTGATTTTTTCAACAAAAAATGCCAAAAAGTTTTCTAGTTTTGCAGAATCAATAAACTCACTTGAGGATAGTTATCCTCGGCGTCATAGTTGACACTCATCACGTAGTCACGGCTCGCCGCCGTGCTCGGATTGTCGAGGGAGAGTGGAGGGTCGATCTCTTCCATTGCCTTCAGCATCACCTGAAAATTAGGAGGGGTTGGAAGGGATTTCAGGTTTTGTGATCTGGGATTTTCAAAAATTTTCATGTTTTTGGTTTCTTCGCTTTTTTTATATACATGTATTTTTTGGTATTCAGATTTAAAATTTGATTCTCTGTCGATTGGTGCTGGTCACAAAGCGTTAGGTGTATTTTGAACCGAGTTATGGTCAAAATTACAAAATTACAAAATTAACGTGCACCTTGTACTTTGAAAACTATACCAATCGATAGCAAATTTAATTTTACATAATTTCATGTTATTTTTAGGAATTTGTAGAAACTCCTGGTTGAGAAATGTAGTTGATCCCAATAATCCAAAAATTTGAGTGTATCCCATCCATAGATTATCTGCATCTGGAACAATTTGAGAATCTTGAAAATTTTGATTTTTCGAAATTCAGGAGACTTCGTATTTTAGAATCTATTTATTGTATACTGACTCCAAGAATCGAAATAGTCCGAATAAAGTTTTGAAAATTGAAATTTTGTTAAAAAAATTTTTTTTTGTAAATTTCAGTTTTTTGACCATAACTTGGTTCATAGTGCACTCAAAGCCTTGAAAACACCACCAATCTTCAGTAAACCATATTCTACATGCCAATTATGATCTGTCTTTCTTGAAATCCAAAAACTACAGTAGTCTGAATTCCCAAATATTCCGATCCCCAATTTCCAGACCCCTTGGTGTTTGTGCTCTTCCTTCCTCTTTCCCTATTCTCAATTTCCAAAAAAAAAAAAAAAATCCAATTAATCATATTTCTCCTCCTCGCCTGTTTCAAGTGGTCCCCTCCCCTTCCAAAATCACTTCTCCTCTTTTTCGTCGCTTCTTTTTTCATCTCTTCTATCCCTTCTCTCACCCATCGGGGGTCCTCAACTCGTCTTCTCTCCCTTTCGCTTCTAGAAGACCCCTCCTCTCGAAAAAGGGGTCCCCTCTCCAAAAAAAGAAGAAAACAGCGCCAGCACACACACACACACACACACACACACATTTGTATGCATTATATGCCTTAAAATCGATAAGCGCGCAGTAAGCGGTCGAGAGGAAGAAGGAGAAGAAGAAGAAGACGGGCGGTGCTGAAGGGGAAAAGGGGGGAGCTAAAAATAGCTTTCAGCACATTTCGAGAAAGAGAGAGAGGGCAGAGACGCAGAGAGGAGAGAGAGACGAATGGTGGTGTGGAGGCTCCTGCTTGATTTGTTTATCAACCTTNCTCTCTCTCTCTCTCTCTCTCTCTCTCTCTCTCTCTCTCTCTCTCTCTCTCTCTCTCTCTCTCTCTCTCTCTCTCTCCTCTTCGAGCTGCCAATAACTAAAAATCGAGAGACGTTTTTATCACATCGACGGCGAGGACGACGAAAATGGGCAGGCAGGCATATATATTATTATTATTATTATTATTAGTATATGTATGCCTGTTGATATAAATAAGTTGAGATCTGGAGATCTCTAGAGAGAGAGAGACGTGGGAGCACGAAAACAATACGAATTTGTACAGTTTTTTTTTTGGGGAGAATTGGAAATTTTTGGGAATTGAATGGGATCGAGGGACACTGAAGGAGCATTACCCAAAATTTACAGACACATATTCAAAACCAGATCGAAGTTGGGATCAAAATTTTAAAATTTTTTTTAATTTGGGACCAATCCGAAAGCCGAGAACAAATTTTTTCAGACGAGAGGATTCTTTGGGTTTCGATTTCATAATCGAGGGACACTGAAAGAGCCCTTGGGAGTAAAGCCAAAATTTACAGGAAATTACGAAAACCAGATCGAAGTTGACATAAAAATTTTAAAATGTAAATATTTGGGACCAGAATCCGAAAATCGAAATCAATTTTTTTTTTCAGATGAGAGGATTTTTTGGGTTTCGATTTCATAATACTGGCTGACATCATCTTGGGAGCTGAAGTGGAAATTTCAGGTTTCAGTTAGCGATTTTTGAAGGGAGTACTGTACGTTTTGAGTTTTTGACCGTAACCCGGCTCAAATCGCACCTAGCGCTTTGAAAGTTATACCGAGAGTTCCAGAAATTTCGGGTTTGATAAAAATGTATCGGCAAAAAATTTTTTAATTAAGAGAATCTTCAGAAAGGTTAAATCCTTGAAAACCGCGAAATTTTTGATTTTTAATGCACGATGTCTCCCTGCCATTCTTAACCACAAATTTTCCAGGATTTCAAATGATTTCAGAAGGATTATCAAAATTTTGATTCATTTTTTCGAAATCAGAATCTTTTGAACCGAAATTGGAATCCTCGACTTCTGAAATTTCGTTTTCAGTTTTTTTTTTTTTTTTT
>LR545731.1:0-28027 GCA_900536305.3 Caenorhabditis sp. 40 LS-2015 | reverse complement strand
AATTTTATATCTGGATATCTGGGGATGATACCCATACAATTAGATTTTTGATTCGTTCAAAAATGAGGTCACAAAAACATAAGAAAGGGCCGGATGCCGGACGAAGAAGCGACAGACATCAAAAGAGAGAGAGTTAGGGCCGGAGGCCCTGACAAAAGAGCCAGAGGCTTCAGAGTTCCGGAGGGAAGGGCCGGGGGCCCTGAAAAAGAAGTCACAGGCTTCCGTGTTCAGGAGGGAAGGGCCGGAGGCCCTGACAATCAAGCCACAGGCTACAGAGTTCCGGAGGGAAGGTTCGGAGGCCCTGACAATAGAGCCGCAGGCTCAAGAACGCAGATGTAAGCGAACGCCAGGAGGTGGAGCCCCGCGTGAGCGGGGCGTAAACCAACTGGTATGACACAGTTTGGAGAATGTTCAAATTTCAATATTTTGGAGTGGTACTGTAACTTGACAATTTGTTGCTGACAAAGTATAACAGAGAACTGGTAAAAACCATCTTTGGTCATGTGTTCATAAAAATGATTAGTAAACCATATAGAATCTGCGCTATAGAACCATGTAGAATCTGAACTTCAGATATTCCCGTAATCATAAATTGAAAGTTTCCACGATCCGGAATGAATCTCAGCTCCAATATTTCGGAGTTATCGATTTGGTGTTGAAAATAGCAGCTGAAGTAGTATGAACAAAAGTCAGATGGTACTTTATACCAGATTTGCAGTTGAGATAAGATTTGGTCCAGACGGTAAATGTGGGTGAGTTGCTTGCATTGGATTTGAAAGTAGTGGAAGGTGGAGGAGTTAATGAAGATTTGTGAAAAGATTCAGAATCCCAAAATCTCAGAATCCCAGAAAACTCACATTTTTCAACAAGACCAAGTCGCTAGGCCACAATAGAATCATCATCACATTCACTCCCGGATACTTGGCCAGGTGCACCAACTCTTCGACCTTGACGTTGTTTCTAATCAAAAGTGACCGGAGATTCCGAATTCGATCTACCTTCAAAAGTAAAAAAAAATTTTGATCTACCTCCAAAGGGTTCTCCGAGAAATAGGTCCTCAAAATCGACGTTATCCAATAGTAGGGTCTTTTGACCGTATTCCACAGCCGTTGAGAAATATGAAATCATTGCGATTGCTACGCTTTTCTTCAGCTTTTAAAAAAAGAAATTCCTTTCGGAACAGCTCTGGGAGCAGTATAAAAGGGCTGGTAGTTTTTATTGCTTTATTCATTCATTTATCTCACTTGAAGAAAAGGGCAAAAAAAATGTTGAGAACTTTGAAAATGTTTTTCAAAAACTTGAAAAACTTTTCGACTTGAGCTCGAAAAAAAAAGAAAAACAAAATCTGCCCAAGTCGCAGTCGAACCAGCACCCCATATTTTGAACACATCCCTGCTATCCCCTTGGCCACCGCTGCTTGCTTTTTCTACTGAACTGCGAGGGTACAGAAAAGGGAGGGAAAGGGAAATTTAATCGAAGGAAAAATATGGTTAAAAATGGAGAAAATGCACCAAACTTTGGAGCAAAATATCTCGATTTCTAGAAATTTGTGCAGATATCTGAATAGCACACGTGCTAGCCCAGAATTCATTCTATATATGACCAAATTTAGAAAAAAATCTGAGAGAATTTCTAAACCGGTGGTCCTGGTGAGAAAGATAGCCGTCTCTCACTCGCGAAATACAAGACATCAAACTTAGCGAGCATTATTTTTGCCTAGAACTAACGATCCAGAATGCATCTTCCGTTATAGTTTCACAGTCGTTGCCTTTTACATTTCTTTTACAAAGCTTTAATCCTTTCGTTTCTTAATTATCTATCGATAAATACATGAAAAATATTNAAAAAAAATGTTGAGAACTTTGAAAATGTTTTTCAAAAACTTGAAAAACTTTTCGACTTGAGCTCGAAAAAAAAAGAAAAACAAAATCTGCCCAAGTCGCAGTCGAACCAGCACCTCATATTTTGAACACATCCCTGCTATCCCCTTGGCCACCGCTGCTTGCTTTTTCTACTGAACTGCGAGGGTACAGAAAAGGGAGGGAAAGGGAAATTTAATCGAAGGAAAAATATGGTTAAAAATGAAGAAAATGCACCAAACTTTGGAGCAAAATATCTCGATTTCTAGAAATTTGTGCAGATATCTGAATAGCACACGTGCTAGCCCAGAATTCATTCTATATATGACCAAATTTAGAAAAAAATCTGAGAGAATTTCTAAACCGGTGGTCCTGGTGAGAAAGATAGCCGTCTCTCACTCGCGAAATACAAGACATCAAACTTAGCGAGCATTATTTTTGCCTAGAACTAACGATCCAGAATGCATCTTCCGTTATAGTTTCACAGTCGTTGCCTTTTACATTTCTTTTACAAAGCTTTAATCCTTTCGTTTCTTAATTATCTATCGATAAATACATGAAAAATATGCTTCACTTGTCTCCTTTTTCACTATTTATGATATATTTATGATCCACCCAGATGATTCGAACAATGAGATGCACCCTCACTCATACTACCTATACAATCCGAGAACCGTGGGACACCCCTTGTAAAACACACAGGTTTGCGAGGGGCGGAGCTTGTACTCATCCGTCTGCAAACCCGCAGGTAAGACTTAAGAATCATTCATTCATTTGAGGATACTCAGATGGAGTATGAGACTGCAATGAGACTGGTCTGAATAGGGAAATCCAATGATTTCCTCATTGGGACCAGTTGCAGAACAGTTCATATTTTATTTGGTGTCCTCCACCCCTGGCTGTTGAGTGTTCAAAAACGGCCTTTGTCTCGTTATTTTCTCTAAAAGGTGAGTATCTCTATACCTTTTTTAGAAAATCGTCAAAACGTTTCAGACTATCCCCCTCCCCACCCTTTCGAGCCCAACCATCATCATCAATTTTGAGTACCTCCAGATGCAGTGAGGGCTCTTTGAGCTGGAAGCCCCAACCTCCCAAACTCGCTACNCGATCCAGAATGCATCTTCCGTTATAGTTTCACAGTCGTTGCCTTTTACATTTCTTTTACAAAGCTTTAATCCTTTCGTTTCTTAATTATCTATCGATAAATACATGAAAAATATGCTTCACTTGTCTCCTTTTTCACTATTTATGATATATTTATGATCCACCCAGATGATTCGAACAATGAGATGCACCCTCACTCATACTACCTATACAATCCGAGAACCGTGGGACACCCCTTGTAAAACACACAGGTTTGCGAGGGGCGGAGCTTGTACTCATCCGTCTGCAAACCCGCAGGTAAGACTTAAGAATCATTCATTCATTTGAGGATACTCAGATGGAGTATGAGGNAAAAATATTCTTCACTTGTCTCCTTTTTCACTATTTATGATATATTTATGATCCACCCAGATGATTCGAACAATGAGATGCACCCTCACTCATACTACCTATACAATCCGAGAACAGTGGGACACCCCTTGTAAAACACACAGGTTTGCGAGGGGCGGAGCTTGTACTCATCCGTCTGCAAACCCGCAGGTAAGACTTAAGAATCATTCATTCATTTGAGGATACTCAGATGGAGTATGAGACTGCAATGAGACTGGTCTGAATAGGGAAATCCAATGATTTCCTCATTGGGACCAGTTGCAGAACAGTTCATATTTTATTTGGTGTCCTCCACCCCTGGCTGTTGAGTGTTCAAAAACGGCCTTTGTCTCGTTATTTTCTCTAAAAGGTGAGTATCTCTATACCTTTTTTAGAAAATCGTCAAAAAGTTTCAGACTATCCCCCTCCCCACCCTTTCGAGCCCAACCATCATCATCAATTTTGAGTACCTCCAGATGCAGTGAGGGCTCTTTGAGCTGGAAGCCCCAACCTCCCAAACTCGCTATTTCAGACCCAACGATTTGATCCATTTGCACTACTTTTAAATTTGGGAGACTGGGGGAACCAGGTTCACGAGGTAATCCAACCAGTCCATTTGGTTTGTTTTTGAAAATTTGACTTTCCTAATGTATCACTTTTTTCAGGAAGCAGAAAAGTCGGTCAGTAGCTCTGAGCAGTCGGCTCATGAAGACCCCGCGGGTCCCACTGTGGGCGACTACTTGCGATTCCAGCAAGCGTCGGGTTACAAACCAAGAGTGATGAAAGGCAGAGTCTTCAAAGAGAGGCCAAAAAGAACCAAAACGGCTCCGAATCTCGTTATCATGATTGTCAATCAGAGAGCCTGAGACGGCTGAAAAGGTCACTTGTTTTCCAAGCCTCCATCTGGCGAGAGACATATGGAGAGAGACGCACTATTCGCTATGAATGTCATGAGAAAAAGAACATTGTCTTTCTTGCTCTCCACGCATCTGTGCGCGTCGACCATCGATTATTTTTGTTCTCTGCAAACACGAAATAGAAAAAGAGAATGGGACTTGACCTCCCTCTTCTGTCTATCTTCATAGAACAAAGAACGCATNAAGGCAGAGTCTTCAAAGAGAGGCCAAAAAGAACCAAAACGGCTCCGAATCTCGTTATCATGATTGTCAATCAGAGAGCCTGAGACGGCTGAAAAGGTCACTTGTTTTCCAAGCCGGACCCCCTTCCACATCCCTCCATCTGGCGAGAGACATATGGAGAGAGACGCACTATTCGCTATGAATGTCATGAGAAAAAGAACATTGTCTTTCTTGCTCTCCACGCATCTGTGCGCGTCGACCATCGATTATTTTTGTTCTCTGCAAACACGAAATAGAAAAAGAGAATGGGACTTGACCTCCCTCTTCTGTCTATCTTCATAGAACAAAGAACGCACGAGAGACGCTGACAGCTAGAGAGTGAGACGATAAGTAGAGATCGAGGAGAAGAGTGTGTCCCCTCCGGCCCCTACCCCCTTCCAATGCCTCATTCTGTCTTCTTCGTCATTCGACTGAGTGGACGTCTTTTTGACGAACATTCCAAGACACCTGACTGTTTAAAGGAGTCGGAATGTTTGTGTTTATTTTTCTGAAACTATTTTACTAAAAATTCGTATTCCTCTACTGTTCTACGTGAGGTGTACTTCTCTCATTCCTCTGGTCGTGGAAGATCTACAGCGTTGACCTCAAGACGAGGCAAGAGTCAATCGAAGGAAGCCGAAAAAGCTGCTTTGCGTAAGGAAATGCGTGTTTAAAAGATGCAGAAGGATCGGGAGCGAGCTAATAGGAAGGAAGGGCGCGCTCTTCCAGATGCTCAGGAGAGACATGGATCTTCAACACTACCAGTGGTAAGGTTTTGAAACAGATTCAAAGATATCTGCGCAGTTGGTTAGGCTTCATCTTACANCCTTCCAATGCCTCATTCTGTCTTCTTCGTCATTCGACTGAGTGGACGTCTTTTTGACGAACATTCCAAGACACCTGACTGTTTAAAGGAGTCGGAATGTTTGTGTTTATTTTTCCGAAACTATTTTACTAAAAATTCTTATTCCTCTACTGTTCTACGTGAGGTGTACTTGTCTCATTCCTCTGGTCGTGGAAGATCTACAGCGTTGACCTCAAGACGAGGCAAGAGTCGATCGAAGGAAGCCGAAAAAGCTGCTTTGCGTAAGGAAATGCGTGTTTAAAAGATGCAGAAGGATCGGGAGCGAGCTAATAGGAAGGAAGGGTGCGCTCTTCCAGATGCTCAGGAGAGACATGGATCTTCA
Organism: Caenorhabditis sp. 40 LS-2015; assembly: GCA_900536305.3. Lineage (NCBI taxonomy): Eukaryota > Metazoa > Nematoda > Chromadorea > Rhabditida > Rhabditidae > Caenorhabditis > Caenorhabditis tribulationis. The sequence continues at coordinate 22,390 of LR545731.1, read as the reverse complement.
ACACTACCAGTGGTAAGGTTTTGAAACAGATTCAAAGATATCTGCGCAGTTGGTTAGGCTTCCTCTTACCCCCGGAGATTCCAAGAATCTGAGTGTTCCAAAAACCGTATGAAAATTTTCCAGGCGCCACCAAGAAAAATTGCCACACTAACCGAGCTCAAAAAGGATTGGCGTTTGATGGGAGTGATGGACGATCTCTTCAAAAAACAACAGTTCTACTACCCGGATGAGCACGACGATATCATGCTGAAACTGTACTTTCAAGATCAAGTGGAACCAGACTTGGTAAGCTATACGAACATTGTATCAGGATTTTGAACCTTAGGATTTCAGGTGAAAGAAGTGTTCAGAAGAAAGAGAAGAAAGTTCTACCGGACGTCCGAGAAAGGCGACAAGTTTGATCTACCCACCCAGATGAGTGTGCTGCATCAATACNGAAACTGTACTTTCAAGATCAAGTGGAACCAGACTTGGTAAGCTATACGAACATTGTATCAGGATTTTGAACCTTAGGATTTCAGGTGAAAGAAGTGTTCAGAAGAAAGAGAAGAGAGGTCTACCGGACGTTCGAGAAAGGCGACAAGTTTGATCTACCCACCCAGATGAGTGTGCTACATCAATACTTCGACCACAATCCTAGGATGGATGTCGGGTACAGTGATTTTGGAACGAAACATCGGATATCCAATGAGGATGTGAGTTTTTCTTAGAATCTAGTCCGATGTAGGGAAATTTTGATGTTTTAGATTCACGAGCACTATACTTTCCGTCTGGCTCGTGTGGCTCCAGAGCAAGGCTATCGGGAGAGAACCGCTTGTGAGTACTTGTTTTGGTTTAGACGTTACTATGATTGTCAGATTCCAGATCGTCGATCATCCGAGCGAGTTGATGGCCCAGCACCCGACAACTTCGGTCAACGTCGGCGGCTGCTGCAGTAGTTCGAGGTGAGTGGCAACTTTGAAAGCTTGAAAAAGTGGTTCCCCACAAACCGATTTCTCAGAAAGTTTGAAAACTTCATGATTTATGTCGCGTTCAAAAAACATAACTAGTCACCTGCGGAAATACATACTCTGTAAAACGTTCATTTCCAGCTACCGCCTACAACTGCCGCAGCACCATGTCCAAATGTGGCTAAAAGAAGATCACGCCCACCGAAGAGAAAGCAGCCGACTTCGACCTGTTCGTCTTCTGCGCCTGCTGCTAAAAAAGCCAAGAGGATCTAATTAGTCTTGCTTGTAATAAACTCATATTCGTCTCCTCTCCTGCCAGCCATCTCATTCAGACAGCCTACTTGGCAGAACATTGACGAAAGGTATAATAGATCGTCTTCTTTTCTCTGGTCGTCGGCTCTTTTCACCTCACTCGACCAAATTCTCTTAGAACTCGGTCCAATGTAAACTTAAGTCTCGAGGTCCGAGGAGACTGGCCCACTTGTAGTTGCTTTGCAATTTGACTCCGGCCACGGTCACCTCTGTGTGTGAACTCCTCGATGAGCATTAATATACAACGATACACATTCTCTCTCTCTCTCTCTCTTGGGGTGTCGTTCCGGAACATGAGTCTAGTCCAAAGAACTCAAAAATCAAGAAAACGTCCAAAGAAGCGATTGTGCGGTATATTATTTTGATTTTTGATTGTCAATACACAATAAAAGTTGGATCCGGTTGGTCGAATTAGTAACCACTTGTTTTTCTTCAGAATGTCGAATAATTGCTTTGGAGACAAACATTTGGGGTGCAATGCGGTGCGGTTGGAGATGGAGAAGAAGGAGTGGGTGCTAGGGAATGAGGAGTTGAGAAAGAAAACGAAAGAGTTGTGGGAGGATTTGAAGTCGACCAAAATCCACGAGTGGGCTCGGTATGCGCTGCCCAAACGACTGAACGGGATAACAAAACTTTGACATTACGATTTTTAGTTATATCGTTTATTTTTTCATAAATATTTTTCTCAAGTTCCAGAAAATTGAAAGTTGAAAATTGACACATAGATTGCATTGAACATGCTCTTTCCAACGTCTCAAGTTCAGCGATAGCGTCTCTTCGAGAAGCTGCGTTTTTTATCATTTCCGAGTCGTCTTCGTTTGCTTCGTACAAATAGTACATCTCCGTGACGCCCAACTTCTTTTCCTACCGACAGTATTCAGAATGTAAATCTCCCCAATATTCCTGATAGTTGTTCGGCAAAATCAAAAAGAATCTGCCTTCACATGTCTTCTCTTTTCTTTTTATGATCCACTCTAGTTGTGGAAACGATGAGATTTCCCTTAACTCCCATTACCTTTACAATCCAACAGTGGTGGGAAACCCTTCGTAAAACACACTGGTCTGCGAGGGGCGGAGTTTGTACCCATTATCTTGCAAACTTACAGGTAAGACTTGAAAATCATCAATTCATTCGAGGATATCCAGATGGAGTATGTGGCTGCAATGAGACTGTTCTGAATGGAGAATTTCAATAATTTCCTTGTTTGGACCAGTAGCAGAGCAGTCCATATTTCATTTGGTGTCCTCCACCCCAGGCTGTTGATTGTTCGAAACGGCCCTTGTATTTCTATTTTCTTTAAAAGGTAAGAATTTCTATAGTTGTACTTTTCGTAAATTGTTAAAACATTTCAGATTTTTCCCTGCACCCGCCCGACCCAATGGAGGAGGTGATAACCGAAACTAGATGGTACTCCTGCGACGAGATCGAGTCTCTCAAACAAGTCGAGCTGTTTCAAGGTCTTCAAGGATGTCTTGATGACAAACATCGTTCAGTTGGAGTCGTTCTGGACCAGTGGATCAAAGCCTCCCATGACAACATATATTGAAGCTGTCGTCTATTACACGATGCAGCAAGTTCAACCCGAGGAAATGGTGCACATGTTTTCGAGGGAGTACCAAGGTGACACGAGCTGTGAGATGCAAAGAGAAACTCCGAACGGATCGCGACTTTTCGATTACATTTCTGCTCAACTAGATCAGAGTGTGACGTTGAGTGGACAATGTGTGACCAAGCTTCCCAGTGGAGAGATTTGTGGAGGAAATCTCACTCGACGACGTCAGATGCGATCGAAATCGAGATTTTTAGTGGAAATGACACTCTATATGTCTATCAGACGTTTATCATGAAAACGAGCTTTTTCCTGATCTTCGTGCAACGGCAATCCGTTTTCCAGTCGTGAAAGTGGCGTCTATCACACTTGGAATAAGGCGGAATTTCAAGGAAATTCTGGATGTGGTATGTTTCCAATATTCTTACTATGTATTAATTCCTCGCATTTTCAGACAGAAATCAACTCAGGAACACGAATTCTGATACAAACCGAAGACCGGCAGATCCATCATAAATTGGACAATATCTCGGTTCGACGATACATTTAGACTGCTTCATATCGGGACGGGTCGACATGGATATAACCAGTAATCTGGGAACGATTCCCCTTCACATTTTTGTTCTTCCGAAAGATTTTGATCTGTTCAACATTCCAAATAATAAATATTCATTCAAACCAAAAATTTTACGAATCTCTATTTCTACTAGCTTGAAATAGAAAAAAAAAACCGTAAAGATGGGGAGTTGGACGTTTTCGCTGCTCGAACTGCATAGTTTTCTAATTCGAGACGTCCAACATGTTGGGACCATTCTTTGCAATTGGCATTATCCAATTCTCAAAATGATGACGGCCAAAATAGTGAGACCATTCTTCATATGAGAACATTTTTCAAAGACCGTTTCCTTCGGTTGGACTTAAGCCTTTAGAGTCGCCGATTTTGCAGCACCTATGTACGATATCGAAAATCAAGTGTGTGACGTGTGCGATCGCTTCGCTACTGTAAGTCAAATGGCAAAACGTGATGAGAACTGACACGCCTGGAAAACTGCAAAAAATGACCAAAGTTTGTGAAAGTTAATTTTTGGAACTGAGTTCGGAAGACAGAAAAGTACAGCACAGAAAAAAAGGTTTTGCTCAAATAAATTATATTCATTGTATAGTCCATGACTATATCTGGAACATTTCCAGTACGCAGCCGGAAACCATGCTGAAAACGTCTGAAAATGACCAGAGTTTGTGAAAGTATATTTTTGGAACTGAGTTCGAAAGACAGAAAAGTACAGCACAGAAGAGAGGTTTTGCTCAAATAAATTTTATTCATTGTGTACATCATAGGGAAACAGTAAACATGTGGATTTCAGAAACGCAAAAATTACAACTTCTAGATAGGAAAAAACGTCTACTACTCCTCTTTGTCCTTCTTAATAAAGGCAGAATGCTTTCTTGCTTCGAACTCCTTGTACTTTTGGATGGTGAAGACGAATGTGTTTGCGGAGCGATGACGGATCCGTGTAGCGCTTCCTTTATCCTTTGAACCTCTTTCATCCGATCCTCCAGCTCCTTCTCCTCATTCAGCAAGCTAGTATATCCCTTCAACACCAGGGTTATATCGTCCCACGCTCCTCTCGATTCTTCTTTCAGGCGGCTCATGAAGGTTTTCCAAACTTCCGCGTTCGTAGACACTCCGAACTGTTCCAATATCTTCTCCTTGTTTCTCCACGGTATGAACAAACGAGAGAGTCGCGCATAATAATTCTCGCCACTCTCAATCTCGTTCCATACTAGCCGTGGAAGATAGAAACGGCCAATCTTCTGCTTGATTTTTCGAATCATTTTAGCCCTTTCCGTCTGGATTGTGAACCGTTCTCCTTGTGCAATGCCCGGATGGAAGAAGAATGGACTGAGTTCTTCGTAGATATTGAAGCGATCGTTGCCCTTTTCAGGATATCTACTTCGTCTTCCTCATCCTCTTCACTGTCACTCAATCCATCCTCTGCTTTGCGATTGTTTCTTCTCTTCGAGTTTTTCTTTCGCGCATCTCGTTCTTCTCGTTCTTTGTCAGTGATGTTCCGGTTGCGACGAGTTCTTGCGTCTGCAAAAATTAATGAAATTATTATGATTCAAATTTCCTGATAACTCACTACTGTTGGCAGTAACGATTTCGAAATTCGTCATCATGCTGTAGAGCGAGAAACCGTCGAAACGTTTTTGGCGATTCCGATAGTAGTTATCCAACCAGTTGGTCTCATAAACTACTTAATCATCTTTCAAATTTCTTTTCGGTTTGAGAATACGCAGCCTGACGTTCTTGGAGTCGATGGGGATGAAGATGTGGGCGGTGCCAAACTCGAAGTACTTGTGACCCAACGCATCATCGGCGTTTTCCAGCAGTCCCACTTCCCTCTGGATCTTTCTATCAAGTTGAGCATTCATCGATGGTAGTTTTGCTAGACGACTCGGCCGAGTGGAGTGATAAATCTGAAATGTTTTAACAATTTACAAAAAGTACAATTATAAAAATTCTTACCTTTTGGAGAAAATAGGAATACAATGGCCGTTTTGAACAGTCAACAGCCTTTGGTGGAGGACACCAAATAACACAAGGACTGCTCTGCTACTGGTCCAAACAAGGAAATTATTGAATTTCCCCATTCAGAACAGTCTCATTGCAGCCACATACTCCATCTGGATATCCTCGAATGAATGGATGATTCTTGAGTCTTACCTGTAGGTTTGCAGGATGATGGGTACAAACTCCGCCCCTTCCAGACCTGTGTGTTTTACGAGGGGACAAACAATGAAGACTCCCCCTCACACACACTACCTTTACAACACAACAATGATGATGAACCCCTCGTAAAACACACAGGTCTGCGAGGGGCGGAGTTTGTACCCACTCTCTTGCAAAACCACAGGTAGGACTCGAGAATCATTCATTCATTCGAGGATGTCCAGATGGAGTATGGCTATAATGAGACTGGTCTAAATGCGGAAAATCCAATAATTTCCTTGTTTGGACCAGTAGCAGAGCAGTCCATGTTTCATTTGGTGTCCTCCACCAAAGGCTGTTGACTGTTCAAAACGGCCTATCTTTTCTTATTTTCTCTAAAAGGTAAGAATTTTTATAGTTGTACTTTTCGTATTGTTGAAACATTTCAGATCATTCTCTCCACTCGACCAAGTCGTCTGTCCAAACCGCACCGAGTACCATCAATTTTCGGCTCAAAACTTTTAAGGTGAGAACGAAATCGTAGTTCTATAATATGACGACAAATTTGTAAAAATTCTTGTACCGGGCAGGTTTAAAGCCATTTTTTCGCGTTTGTAACCAGATTTCTAAATCTCGTCAAGGACCATCCTAGTTCAATTCCCCAGCTAGTACGTTTTTTTTTCGCTTTTCTTCTAGTAGGGAAACGCAAAAAAAAATTAGAAAATCCCAAAAGTTCCCTCGAGTTCTAGAGAAAGTTGAAATTAAGTGATAACGAAAATTCGTCTAGTTATTTTGTCAACCTACCGCTTGCCATTCAAATTAACAGAATAGAAAATTATCTTCTCCTACTTCAGATCGTCGATGACCCATTCCATAATATCACTCGTCAGCACAACTACAACTGCAGACGAGTCTTCGGATTTTTTGGACCCAACTCTGATGAGTTTCTGGACTCCTCTCACTCCATCAATTTTCTCTTCCAAAATCTGGTGGTGGAAATCGACAGGACCAAGGAAGAACAGAAGAATGGCACGATGAAAAAGAATATTCTGGAAGCTATGGAAAAGTGTAGAAAGTCTCGAGAGGAGTTCTTCATCAGCAAAACCCATCTTCTCTTTTTGATTGCTCCGATTAGAGCCTTCTTCTGGGACCTTCTGAAAGTCTCCGGAACACCTACATGTGCAATAATAGACTGGGAGACGTGGAATATCCCTCGAGTCAATATTTGGTGATCACGAAAAAGTTCAACCTTTCAGTATACACCAACTCCCAACCCGACGATAAAAAACTATTCTCACTGTCTGGATGACCAGATTCTTTTCGGCTCTCGGATAGACGGAAACCTTTTTCACGGGGCCCGAAACCGAAGTTCTCAAGAACTCGATGATAGTAGTGTTTTAAGGAGGACCACCCCCAGGACCGGATAGGACTGCACAGAGGAGCTGAAGGAGGTGACGACCCGCTTCGCCTCTGCCGCACAAGAAGCGGTGAACGGAAAGAAGGGCGGAATCTTGGAGACAATTCCAAAATGTTCGGTGTGCCTGTGTGGCTTCGACACCTGGAAAATCCGCACACTGCGTAAGTTGTCATTTTGAATTGCGGTTTTTCACAAGATTATAAAATTTTCAGGAGATCTCGCCCGTATCGGCAAGCCGGATGAATGAAGACATCATCGTCTTCCTCTCTTTTATCATTTACACGCAATCTATTATTATGTATTTTTCAATTTTACAATTTTGATTTTTCGAACTTTTTGTAATTTGTAATTTTTAAATTTTTTGTAATTTTTTGTATTTTGCGCAATAAACGTGATTTTGAAGTGGCGTTGTTTCCCCACTCCCCAAGACATGAGAATTCCTCCGAGCAGGCGTACCCAATGGTATAGGAGGACATCAGGGGGTTGAGGTGGAGGGGGTCGAAGGAGGAGTGAAAAATTTTGAGTTCAAAGTCAACCGGTTCAACTTTTGACGGGCTTTCGAATGAGCCTAAAATCAAATTCCTATCATCAAAACTAAGCCGACGGCGCTGAGAGGAACCAATGGGGTTCAGCAAATTTGTAGACTCCAACTTGATCATAATCGTTGAGGGTCACTTTCTGCACGCCGATCTCCACCTTCTTCCCGCTCGGCTGGTTTCTGAGCACCAAGGCTAGAAATCTCTCAGAACCGGCCGAACATCTAGGTGCTGGTCATAGATGGAGCGAACTGTTCATCATCAGTAGTGTTTTAAGGAGGACGACCCCCACCATCCCGAGATTCTCCCCAGCACAAATGTGAACAAAGCTGCCCGCAGAGACTTTCTCCCCACCAGTGTGTAAACAAAGCTGCTCCACCGCAACACTTGTGCCACCCATCTGACCGGGAAATTCAGAATCACGTTTATTGAGCAAATTACAGAAAATTTGAAAAGTAAAAATTACAAAAAGTTCGAAAAATCGAAATTACAAAATTGAAAAATACATAATAGTAAATTGTGTGTAAATAATAAAAGAGAGACAGACGATGATATCTTCATTCATCCGGCTTGCCGATACGGGCTAGATCTTCTGAAAATTTTTTAATCTTGTGAAATACCGCAATTCAAAATAACTTACTAGCGATTCTTCCAAGCAGGGAGTTTTTAGCGACAAATACATCGCTGTCGAACTCGTCCCACATGTCGGACACTTCGTGTCCTTCATTTCACGATCCGCGTTTTTTAGTAAAACACGGAAGCAGTTCATGCAAAAGGGGTGACCGTACGCTGAAAAAAAAATTAAAAAGATAATCATATGTAGTCGAAAAACATTACAAACTTACGCAATGTGCGGATTTTCAAGGTGTCGAAGCCACACAGGCACACCGGACATTTTGGAATTGTCTCCAAGATTTCGCCCTTCTTTCTGTTCACCGCCTCTTGTGCGGCTGAGGCGGAGCGAGTCGTCGCCTCCTTCAGCTCCTCTTCGCGGTCCTAGTTTTAAGAAGGACCGGTCCTGGGGTGGTCCTCCTTAAAAAACGACTATCATCGAGTTCTTGGGAACTTCGGTTTCGGGCCCCGTGAAAAAGGTTTCCGTCTATCCGAGAGCCGAAAAGAATCTGGTCATCCAGACAGGGAAACTAGTCTTTTTGGCGTCGGGTTGGGAGTTGGTGTATACTGGAAGAGTGAACTTCTTCGTAATCCCCATATATTGACTCGAGGGATATTCCACGTCTCCCAGTCTATTATTGCACATGTAGGTGTTCCGGAGGCCTTCAGAAGGTCCCAGAAAAAGGCTCTAATCGGAGCAATCAAAAAGAGAAGATAGGTTTTGCTGATGTAGAACTCCTCTCGAGACTTTCTACACTTTTCCATTGCTTCCAGAATATTCTTTTTCATTGTGCCATTCTTCTGTTCTTCCTTGGTCCTGTCGATTTCCACCGCCAGATTTTGGAAGAGATGGAGTGAGAGGAGTCCAGAAGCTTATCAGAGTTGGGTCCAAAGAATCCGGAGACTCGTCTGCAGTTGTAGTTGTCTTGACGAGTGATATCGTGGAATGGGTCATCGACGATCTGAAGTAGGAAAATACTATTCTTCTATTATGTTAGTTTGAATGGATAGCGGTAGGTTGACAGAATAACTAGACGAATTTTCGTTATCATTCAATTTCAACTGTCTCTAGAGCTCGAGAAAAAAATTTATGGCACACGAATCAAGGCAAACATGCTCTATACAGAAAAAAAACTCACAGTACAACCTATGAAAATGAAAGTTTAATGCGGAAAACTCGTCAGTAGTATAAAGGAATAATCCACCCCCCTCCCCTATGATTCTCCCCACTAGATTGTGTAAACAAAGATGCTCCACCGCAACACCAATGACCGGGAAATTCAAAGTCACATTTATCAGAGAAAATCAAAAATAGAAAAAGTTCGAAAATGAAGATACAAAAAGAGTATTAAAAAATACATAATATCAGATTGTGGGTAAATAATAAAAGAAAGGAAGACATCGACGTCTTCATTCACACAGTCGACCTATGTGCGCTAGATCTCCTGAAAATTTAACAATCTTGTAAAAAACCTCAATTCAAAATAACTCACTAGAGATTTTTTCTATAACATAATTCCTCGAGACATAGGTGTCTTGGTCAAAGGTGTCCCTGCACACCGGGCACTTCGGGTCCTGCATGTCACGATCTGCGTTTTTGAATAAAACGCTGAAGCAGACGTCGCACACTGGGTGACCGCACGCTGGAAAAAGATAATCATATTTAGTTGAAAAAACATCACAAACTTACTCAACGTGCGCACTTGTAGTGTGTCGAACCCGACGAGGCACACTGGGCATCTTGGACTCGATTCCAAGATCTCGGTCTTCTTCCTGTTTACGGCCTCTTGCGCCGCGGAGCCGAGGCGCCCCACCATCGCTCTCAGCTCCTCTTCGCGGTCCTAGAAAATGTTCATAAAGCGTCATGCGAGACTACAAAAATAACTCACTTTCAGCTTCCTCTGACATTTTTGGTGTTCCTCCACCTCGAGCGCATGCATTGTGCGCTGCCACCCGAGAGCTCTTTGTGCATCCTAAAAGTATATAAAGTTTAAAACGGTATTTTGGCAAAATACTCACCAGGAGTGTCACCTCGATGCTCTCCCAGTTCCGTCTTGCCAGCCGCGCTTCGCATGCGGCCGCGTGGAGACTTCCCTCCGATGTCTAAAATAAATTTCCTTTTCAAAATCTTTCACATGAATTTAAAAAAAAATCTCACCGTGTACTCGTTTTTGAGCTTATTATACTCATATTGCAGACCACGAAGCTCGGCGTTGATTCGGCTCAACTCGATTTCCAAAGATTCAACGGACATCTAAAAATGGATCGAGGTTCGGGGATAAATACTGGAAAACAAAAAGTGGTGCTGGACGTAAAAATAAAATCGAAACCACTGAAACGACCAGTTGGTGTTTTTCATTCAAGACAATGAATGACTGAATCAAATCGTTGGGGATGGTCCGCGTCTTGGGGACGGAGTCTGTTTGCGATGGTGGTGGGTGTTCCAGACCGGAAGGTCCACAGGTGTCCACACGTCGACGTTGTGCCCCTCCCCACCTACGTGGAAGCAGACGCCGAACATCTCAAAACTGGCGAGGGTGGTACTATGTACCATCAACACCCCAGACCTCACCATCTCCACCCGCGACAGACATCGTCTACCGCGGTCTCATCACCCGGTACAAGAATTTTTACAAATTTGTCGTCATCTTTTTGAACCACGCTTTGTTTCTCACCTGTGAAGTTTTCAGCCAAAAATCGATGGTAGTCGGTGCAGTTTAGCCAGGCGACTCGGCCTAGTGGCGAGAAAGATCTGAAATGTTTTAACAATTTATGAAAAGTACAACTATTGTAAATTCTTACCTTTTAGAAAAAATAAGAACAGAAGGCCGTTTTGAACAGTCAACAGCCTGGAGTGGAGGACACCTAATGGAACATGAACTGCTCTGCTACTGGTCCAAACGTGAAAATTATTGAATTTCTCCATTCAGAACAGTCTCATCGCAGCCATACTCCATCTGGATATCCTCAAATGAACGAATGATTCTCGAGTCTTACCTGTAAGTTTGCAAGATGATGGGTACAAACTCCGCCCCTCCCAGACCTGTGTGTTTTACAAGGGGTTCATCATCATTGTTGGGTTGTAAAGGTAGTGTGTGTGAGGGGGAGTCTTCATTGTTTGTCCTCTCGTAAACACACACAGGTCTGGGAGGGGCGGAGTTTGTTCACATCATCCTGCAAACCCACAATTAAGACTCAAGAATCATCCATTCATTTGAGGATATCCAGATGGAGTATGTGGCTGCAATGAGACTGGTCTAAATGCGGAAAATCCAATAATTTTCTTGTTTGGACCAGTAGCAGACCAGTTCATGTTCCATTAGGTGTCCTCCACCCCAGGCTGTTGATTGTTCAAAACGGCCCTCTCTTCTTATTTTCTCAAAAAAGTAAGAATTTTTTTAGTTGTACTTTTTGTAAATTGTTAAAACATTTCAGATTTACCAATCCACTCGGCCGAGTCGTCTGGCAAAACTACCATCGATGAATGCCTCAAGAATAGTGACGATGATGCGTAGGGTCACAAGAATTTTGAGTTTGACACCGCCCACATCTTCATCCCCATCGACTCCAAGAACGACAGGCTGCGTAGACCAGGATGAGGGAGGTCTATGAGAAGTCGTGAAACATCGACAGGACGAACGTTGGCAATGGAAGCAGTTTATGAGACCAACTGGTTAGACAACTACTATCGGAAACGCCAAAAACGTTTCGAAGGTTTCTCGCTCTACAACGTGATGACGAATTTCGAAATCGTTACTGCCAACAGTAGTGAGTTATCATTTCATTATGATCATCTCATTCGTGGAAATTTGAATCATAATAATTTCATTAATTTTTGCAGACGCAAGAACTCGTCGCAACCGTAACATCACTGACGAAGAACGAGAAGAACGAGATGCGCGAAAGAAGAACTCGAAGAGAAGAAACAATCGCAAAGCAGAGGATGGATTGAGTGACAGTGAAGAGGATGAGGAAGACGAAGTAGATATCCTGAAAAGGGTAAATATCGGCAACAATCGTTTCAATATCTACGAAGAACTCAGTCCATTCTACTTCCATCCGGACATTGCACAAGGAGAACGGTTCACAATCCAGACGGAAAGGGCAAAAATTATTCGAAAAATCAAGCAGAAGATTGGCCGTTTCTATCTTCCACGGCTAGTATGGAACGAGAATGAGAGTGTCAAGAATTATTATGTGCGACTCTCTCGTTCGTTCATACCGTGGAGAAACGAGGAAAAGTTCTTGGAACAGTTCGGAGTGTCTACGAACGCGGAAGTTTGGAAAACCTTCATGAGCGGCCTGAAAGAAGAATCGAGAGGAGCGTGGGACAATATAACCCTGGTGTTGAAGGGATATACTAGTTTGCTGAATAAGGAAAAGGAGCTGGAGGATCGGAAGAAAGAGATTCGAAGGATGAAGGAAGCGCTACACGGATCCGTCATCTCTCCGCAAACACATTCGTCTTCACCATCCAAAAGTACAATGAGTTCAAAGCAGGAAAGCATTCTGCCTTTATTAAGAAGGACAAAGAGGAGTAGTAGACGTTTTTTCTTATCTGGAAATTGTAATTTTTTGGTTTCTAAAAACCACATGTTCACTGTTTCTCTATGATGTACACAATGAATATAATCTATTTGAGCAAAACCTCTCTTCTGTGCTGTACTTTTCTGTCTTCCGAACTCAGTTCCAAAAATTAACTTTCACAAACTTTGGTCATTTTTTGCAGTTTTCCAGGCGTGTCAGATCTCATCACGTTTTGCCATTTGACTTACAGTAGCGAAGCAATCGCACACGTCACACACTTAATTTTGGATACCGTACATATGTGCTGTAAAATCGACGAGGAAGTAGAAAAGAATGGAAATTCAATCTCGAATCGTAGACCCGGATGCGCACAAAGTAAATAAGAACAACCTGAACAGCGGACAACACGATATCTCCGCAGCCATATTGAAGAGAATCGAAGAACAAGCCGAAATTGACGAGGAGAACAAGACGATTGAGGTGGAAAACGCGAATCTCGTGAGAACTGGAGAAAGCAGACAACCGCTGCATCGAAGATCCGATCCGATCCAGGATTAGAAAGAACCAACAGAAGCTCCTTTTTAAGCTTGCCATGGACATTTGTGACCAGAGAGAAGTGGGACCGCTGGAAATTACCGATGATGCGCTGGGTCACGAGAATTCCGAGTTTGACACCGCCCTCATAATTTCAGACAAAAGATGCAGCTCAACTGAATAAACTTGTTCCGTCTTTTTCGCCTATTTTTTGTACATTTTTAAACATCCAGGTTCAAGCGGCGCTGAAAAATAACACGGTCAGAAACTAATCTTGTCGGATTCTGATTCGATTTTCCCTGAAAACAACTCTTCAAAGCCTTACGAATTCATATTTGAATTCGCCGCGTAACTGCATTGGTGCAAGCGCGCTCTGTCGCACACGGGAATTTGAATTTCTCCAAGGGTTTTCTGGCCGATATCTCATCAGTTCTTAGGTTTTTCGCTTGAAGCGAGCAGACGCAATTGCTGTCTGTCTCGCCTAGAATCCTCTAAGCCTCGTTTGTAATAATTTGAGCAAGTTTGTAGCTCGGTTATTAGTTTTCTTTTGTTTCTTTTATCGGTCGGTGAGAAGAGAGCTCATCGATTCGATCTTGTGTTTGTGTTGAGTGTGAATAAACTGGGTTTGTTCATACGAAACGTTTTCTTCTCTTCGTTGTTCTCCGGGAGTTCTTCGTTGAAAACCGTGTGGATTGTTGGCGTGGGATTCGCTGATTGTCTACACACATCCGGTGTCTGAGAGTCTGTCTAGTCGGAACCCGGCTAGAAGATTCAAAGTATCCGACTTGGGGGCCGAACCGGCAGTACTTCAACTCGCCAAGCAACAATTATCAGTCAAATCCGTCGAACAAAAATTTCCAGTTTAGTTCGTCTTTCAATCAGTTTACTCCACCTAATCAGTCAAATCAGTTTTCTCAAGGGAAGAAATGCGGTGAAGAACCAAAAAGGAAGTTGGATGAAAGGAGTGAATCATCAACGGAAATGAATCCGTTTGAAGTTTTCAATATCCAGAAATCCGAAAAATCAGATGAAGTGTCCAGGAGAGTTCATGAACCCTCACCATCAGTCACCGAAGAACCGGGACTTAAAAAACAGGGGGATGACGCCTGTGGCGTTGTTTTTCGCAAAAACACCAGACTGCGGAGAAAACCTCGTCCAATGTCTGATCAATCGATGGAAATGTCGATGGATTGTCTGCAATCTCTGTCTACTCGAGTTCGGGAAGAATGGCGTCCAAGGAAGGATCCACCACATGTGTTCAATCGTGCCAGATCGAGTTCATGTCCAAAGAAGTCTCCAATGGAAAAGTCAATGTCTCCGGATACCAAGGATGGTCACTCGCACCAAGAGTTCCGACCTCGGAAAGATCCACCGGAATCAGTCCAAACACTGTATGGTCAATCTCCAATGATGGAACAGCACAAGGAAGTGACAAGTACATCTACAGGAAACAAATTCGCCATCACGGTACATTAATGATATCGCTGATAATCATTCATGTTTTGTTTGTTAATATTGTTATTCTATTTAATTAAAATTGTGTTAGGTTTTTCTTCTGAATTCCTCATCATCTTTTTATCTCCCCACCCTTTAAGTTAGGCAATTACCATCTTAACTGTATAGGTTCCCTTTCTTATTTTCTAAAGTAGTTTGTTAGGTCCCATAGTTCCCATTTTAAGATTTACCCCTTTTTTGTGTATATCCTATCGTGCCTATCTAACACCCACATCTTGTCAATTCTTTCCCAGTTTGCATTGCCATGTGGAGCGGGGCTCGAAAAGATCGGGGATGTCGGATTCTGATCCGATTTTCCCTGAAAACAACTCTTCAAAGCCTTACGAATTCATATTTGAATTCGCCGCGTAACTGCATTGGTGCAAGCGCGCTCTGTCGCACACGGGAATTTGAATTTCTCCAAGGGTTTTCTGGCCGATTTCTCATCAGTTCTTAGGTTTTTCGCTTGAAGCGAGCAGACGCAATTGCTGTCTGTCTCGTTAGAAACTTCTAGGCCTCGTTTGTAATAATTGAGCAAGTTGAAGCTCGGTTATTAGTTTTCTTTTGTTTCTTTTATCGGTCGGTGAGAAGAGAGCTCATCGATTCGATCTTGTGTTTGTGTTGAGTGTGAATAAACTGGGTTTGTTCATACGAAACGTTTTCTTTTCTTCGTTGTTCTCCGGGAGTTCTTCGTTGGAAACCATGTGGATTGTTGGCGTGGGATTCGCTGATTGTCTACACACATCCGGTGTCTGAGAGTCTGTCTAGTCGGAACCCGGCTAGAAGATTCAAAGTATCCGACTATCTTGGTATCATATGCCTTACCTTCTTTTTTTTCTAACTTTGTCGTTTGGAGTATTGATTTCCAAGATTGTTCCGGTAGCAGCCACTGTTAAGAGGCTCTATCGCTGATTCGATGATTTCTTCCCGCTCAACGACGAAATCGGATGGTGAGAGTGTGAATGAAAGTTTTCAGCTTCCTTTCAGATTTTTTTCCCAATTTTCACATAAAATTGTATCTTTAACTGTTTTGTGCCATTTTCCATATCAGGCTTTAAAAACCCCCAATGACCTACGTAAATCTGGCTTTTGGCCCTTCATTTAGAGCATAAGAAATTGCGGCTGCTCTTTCAAGACCTTTGGCCTTTTATTTGGAGCTTCGGAAATTGCGGCTCCTTTTTCAGGGCTTTGGACCGTTCACCTGTGGATCTGGAGCATGCGGATCCTTATTCAGGAAATCTGTTCTCGGCTCCTTCAGTTTATCGAGGTTTTCCGAATACATATTTTCAGAATTTCGAAAATTCAGAATTTTTGAATTTCACAAATTTTCAAGTTTCTGAATATTTTTGTATATGAATTTTCAAATTTCTAAATATCTTTTCCGAGTCGTCTTCGTTCGCTTCGTACATGTTATACATATCCGCAATACCCAAGTTCTTTTCCTTCTTCTCCTACAAACCGTATTCAGGTTGTAAATCACCCCAATATTCCTGATAACTGTTCGGCAATATCAAAAGGAATCAGCCTTCATATGTCTTTTCTTTCTTTTTATGGTCCACTCAGGTGGTACGAACAATGGGATTTCCCTTCACTCACGTTACCTTTACAACCCAACAGTGGTGGGAAACCCCTCGTAAAACACACTGGTCCGCGAGGGGCGGAGTTTGTACCCATCATATTGCAAATCCACAGGTAAGACTCGAGAATCATCCATTCATTTGAGGATCTCCAGATGGAGTATGTGGCTGAGAGGAGACTGGTCTGAATGAGGAAATTCAATAATTTCCTTGTTTGGACCAGTCGCTGAGCAATCCATGTTCCATTTGAGGTCCTCCACCCCAGGCTGTTGACTGTTCAAAACGGCCTTTGTATTCTTATTTTCTCTAAAAGGTAAGAATTTCAATAGTTGTACTTTTCGTAAATTGTTAAACCATTTCAGATTCTTCTCTCCACTCAGCCGAGTCGCATGGCCAACACTGGCAAGTTCTATCAGCGTCAAGAGAGCTTCATGACGAAATTGTTGGTCATGGCGTCTCAAACGTTTCAAGAGTCAATCGACGCGCTCGCCGACGATCTTCATCAAAGATGTCCAGACTGCAACGAATTCGCTCAGAAAACCGCTTTTCGTTTCGACAGTAACGCTCGCTACCACATTGTGACCGTTGCCAGAGGAGTCGATCAGAGATTTGAAAACTTTCTGTGAATGACTCTGTCTCCATGTTTGGTACACGGTGGAAACCGATAGCGTTTGTCGAATATTGACCCACACCACAAGACAAAACTCAGAAGCAACTCTCGGATAAAGATCAAGGTTCTTTGAGTGGACGACGGATGTGGCACGACTTGCGGAAATGGGCTCTTCATCTCCGACTTCGACGTGAATGCGATAGTTTTCGAGAGGACGGAAATCATTCCAGACGTGATGGATTCGAAAGATATGTCGGATGTTGAAGTGGCGAGCAACGCGACAGTAAGAGAAGACGAAGCTTCGGATGATCTCGCAAGTCGTTTGGATCAGATGGATGGCCATTTCAAGTCGCCAGAATGGAAGAAGGACGTCTTGGAAAAGCGAGCGAAGAAGTTGTTGGAAGCAGCGGAACGAAGTCCTCCAGAAGAAGTATTCAATGGGCACTTGCATCGATCCGTAGACGAAATGGCGGCGATACTGGGATTCTTTGATGGCGAAGAACTGGTGAATCGGGTCGACAGAGACGAAGGAGGAATCGTGTGAGAAAGACTGGGAAAGCTGACTCTGGCCAGACGATGCGCGGACACATGCCCTCCAATTGACGCAAAGTGAGTTTACTTGTAGCGAAGATTGTTCAAACTAATTTTTTTCTATTTCAGAGAGGCAGCTGCTGTTCGAGATGTTCTTCTGCTTGGATTGAAGAGGATGCATGGTCTAGTCGAGCAGTTCAAATTGGATAGTGTCACGTACACCTTCGTTGGTGAATCCCGAATGGTTCTAAAATGGCTCAACAAGTACGAGCAATGCTCCCAAGGTGTTCGCAGTTTGAAGAGGCGATATGCGGAAATGGAGAACCACAATCAGAGGTCATTGGCACAGCAGGAAAAGGAGGAAAGCGAGGAATATGATAAAGACTACCTCGAAGACAGGCTCCAAAACTGGAGAACACATTATAATTTTTGATTTCATTTTACTCTGGTATGTGAAAAACTGTAAATATTCAATAAACGTTATGAATTTAATTGGAATGTATCAGAAATACGAAAACGCGAGACAACAGAGCATTCAGCCTGCATTGACATTCATGGGGACGCTTAGCTCGTCATGGGACCACTAAAATCCCAAGGGTCAGATAGAGTCGAATTTTTCACTGTCGTCATTTCCAAATAAGTATCCATTCAAACCAAAATTTTTACAAAATTTACTAAGCCTGAAATACAGAAAAAAACTCCTTGAAGATGGAGAATTGACAACTTTCTCTCCTCGAACCAAGTAATTATCCAAGTTTAGATATCCAACATTCAGGAACCATTCTTTCGAAGTGAAACTTCTCCAGGCGGGGTAGACAGTATTTTTTTTTTTCGGTCTAGTTGTCACCATTTCAAAAATCGCATGCTGCGTGGCGAGAAGAATGCGAAGTATTTGACTGGTTCGCATCGTTCTCTAATCAGTTTTTTTCTTGTTTCTGAAATTTCAGAGGCTCAAATTTGTGTTTCAAGTTTCACCAGAATTTGGTTTTTTCAGTCATTCAACTTTTTTTGGATGATTTATTCATTCTCTTCGAACGTATTCCGACGGATTGGAAGAAACATTGTCGAATGAAAAAGTCTCGAAAAATTGCGTCTCTTAGAAACCGGTCGGGTCGCCAAGCACTGCTAGGATACGGAGACTCGGGGTTGACGGACTCGGCTCTTTTCATCAACTTCAAATTCATTTTTTGTCAGATCTTTTTCTCTAGCCCGTGTCCTGAAGTTGGACACTTCATTTCAAAGCACTTTCAGAATCCCATGTATTTGACGTGATAATTGTTTTTCTATGCTGGGAAGTTAAAAAGCAACTTTTGTATTTTAAGTTTGCAGGTAATTCTGCGTGTGCAATAATCATGAAAATTCTCCTAATCATAAAATTAACTCTATCCTATGTCATTTGCCATTCGTCACGTCAAACTCTGACAATACGCGAGAATGAAATTCGACTCGCTTCGTGTGGAGATCCGATGGGTTTGTGATAGTAGAAACGTCTCTGACAGTTCAATCGTTTTAGGTGAACTCCTCTGGCTTGTCACGGTTTATGAACAAGACGGATACAAACAGATGATTGAAGAGAGAAAGAGACCGAGAAGAAAGAAGATATCAAGGATTCCTGTGGTTGACACGACAACTGAAGTTGAGTGGGCATCGACAACGACTACCGAAAAGGAAGACTATGCAAATGAAGAGGATGAAGAGACGACGACCGATGTGGAAGGTTCTACGAATGACGACAAAACTTCGAAATCAACGACATTAGAAACTCTAATTGGAATGTCCACAATAATTGCTGAAAGAAGTGAGATAACAGAGTGGACATCGCCAACGACTGCGAAAAAGGATGACTATGAAGATGAAGAAGATGAAGAGACTACTACCGATTTGGAAGTTTCTACAAATGATAGTGAAACTTCGGAATCAACGACTTTTGAAACTTTAATTAAAATTACGACTACATCTGCTGAACAAAGTGAGATATTCAGATTTCAACTTGTTGGGATGAAATTTTCTCCGAAACTGGTTTTAGGCAGAATCAATTACAGATATTCAGTTTTTCAAGATATTGCACGAGTTGTGACTTCACCATGTCATATTTGAAACCTCTACCAACTATCATGAAAAAGTACCACAATAGAAACACACGAAATAGTACTTTAACACAAAATATGCATTTTTCCGCTTCAAAATTATGTTTCTCCTCAAATTTTCGATGTTCAATTATCAAGCAGAAATTGTATTCTATAGATATATGTACATTCTGTGCAGTTCCCACTCGCCAGTTCATGAGAAATGTCTCCCCAAAGGTTTTCTCGTAAAACAAAAAATCGAAAATTCAGAAGTCGTCTCATATAAAACCAGCAATGCAGTTTTCATCTCTCAAACTCACCTGTTAATACCATCTTTCTGGTTCCTTCAGTGGAAGTAAGAAAAGCTATTTCCTTCTGTTCCGACTTTTCATTTTAAGCGAGGACGAGGAATCCTGGTATTGGAGGAACACCACCACTCGAGTAGACGATTCCTTCTGTGGAACGAATAATAAGGGAAGTTTGACTACCAGAAAAACTGCCGACTACGTCAAGGATTATAGAGGAGATTGGAGGGAAGTGAAAGAGGTGAGAGATTCCAGAGGGTATTGCATGGATTTGTAGATTGGGTTTCAGGTCATATTTCTTCGTTTCTGCGAATTTAGATTTGAGAAGAGGGGAGTCCTTGCAGTGATTGTTGTTGATAGAACTATTCCACCGATGCCAACGATTTGTCTGCCGAAAGGTATTTCATTAGATGAAAATACTCTTTATGGTGTGAGTGGTGCCCAGGGTGAAAAAAAATGGTCCGAAGAGATAATTATGGTCCCAGAATTCTCAGGAAATATTCATTTCCAGGTTTATTAGTGAGGACCCGGAAAACTTCCGAGATGCTCACTAAATGAAGCTTCAAAATACAAGAAACTTGACTTATTTATGCATTTTTAGTGTAGGGAATGAAATTTTGAATTGAGATCAGTTTTTTTTCCACTCTTTTCCATTTAGGCCCACTCAAACCATAAACAGCAGAGGAAATATCTTCCAACAGTACATTTTCCAGCTATCGATAGGACAAGCACATCAAGTCTAGACTTTTACTGGTATCATTCGGTTAGGAAGCTCGCAAATCTGGGAAAGGTAACTTCCCCTCAATTACGTCTCACCGAATGTTCATAATTCTTGTAGGTTGTAAAGTGCGAAGGGAATCAAGGTGCTTTCTATAATGACAATGGATACTGCGGAGAGAAGAGGTTAGGAGCTCCTATGGTAGCTGATGATCAATTTGGAGTACAAAGACTCTATGGAATGATTGCAACAGGTAGTTCAAGGTGGTTCATGAACACCCTCACGAATGTATTGTGGTGGAATTCAAAAACTTCAGAAGTTTGTAGACTTCAGGGACAGGGCTGAGCCAAACATTTTCGAAACCGAGTTTTTTTCGTTTTCCGGCCATTTACCTAAAAAGTTCGGCCGAAAATTTTTCGAAACTGAAAACCGAATTTAACGAAACATTTTTCGGCGCATGGAACCGAAAACAATTCTGGGCGAAACATTTTTCGGCCCTCAAAACCGAGAAAAAAATGTACATTTTCTGAAATTTCGTGAGATGTTTGAATTCATACGATTTACAAGATGATTTTTAACTTTTTTCGAAATGCAGTTTTCGAAAGAAACAAAAACCTTCACAATCATAATAAATTCGATATGTTGGTTGGAAAATAACCATAATTTGACCGATGACCCAGAAAAACCTTTTTTTTTCGTTTTTTTTTTTGGAAGTCTTTAGTTTTGCTCAGCCCTGTTCTGGAACGGTTGGCCGGTTTTGAAAACGTGAGTATGATTTTCAAAGTCTCTATATTTTAATGATGCACCAAAAATCTATGCTACAGTTTGCAAAGTTTTCTAACAAACTGTCGCGGTGCCTTTTCTGGCTGGAAAATGGGCACGGTTTGGTTTCGGACCTTGAACTTTTTGTTCAGGTCGGAAGTTAGTCGGTGTTTCAGTAGTCTCATTGCTCACAGAACGACCATCATCGATCACAAAGTATCAACATTCGAGATTTTAATTTTTCAGATGAGAAATTTGATGGTCCATACTTTCACGTAATTCAAGCGTATATGGATGAGATGTGCAAATTGTTGAGAATATGTGCAAGAGAGATAGAGAAGACCGGTTTAACTTCTGAGAACAATGACAAGAAGTACAAAGGAACAATTGATGACGATTATGCGGAACAAGAAGAGGAGCCGGAGATTCAGGAATCCAAAATAAAAAACACTGATATTTTGAGCATTCTTTGAATGAATTTAGGCATATACCTATAAAAATGTCCGATTTTTATAACGTTATTTGCAATTCTGCAATCCCAAAGGTTCATTGGATCGAGTTTGCATCGAAAACTTCGAAAATTTCTAAATATTAACCATTTCAAATGTAAACTTTGATTTATAATCGGCTTAAAAAAAACCAAAAACTGGAAACGTTGTGACCAAAAGTTCATTGGAGCGCATTTGCATGCTTCCTATAATTTGCATGATTTTTGATGGAATTTTCAGCTGAAATCTCACTTTCACAATGATTCCCACACAAACTCCCCCCTATCTAACAACCAACCTACTCTTTTCCTGGCTCTTCCTCATCCCTTACCTCCATTGACTATTCTTTGCGTTCAGGAACAGGGGCTGCATTCAGTGCGCGTCATAACTTTGCGACAATCACCTTTTAGGAGGTTTGCACTCTTCCTGACGATTTTCGTGCAAATTATGAATGTGGATCGATTCACGCGTCAGTTTTGACACGAATCATATGAAAACTTGCGTCTATGGGTTTTTTAGGACGCTAAATCGATCTGCATTCATAAATTTGCATGAAAATCACCAGAAAGTGTGCAAACCTTTCAAAAGTGGTGTGTCGCAAAGTTATGACGCACGCTGTCGTTACCGCTACACGATCAATATTTGTATAATTTGAGTTAACCTTAATTCAAAACTACACCGCGGGTTA
>LR545728.1:0-51268 GCA_900536305.3 Caenorhabditis sp. 40 LS-2015 | reverse complement strand
CTGAAACTCGACTCGGTGGGAACCATCTCGAACAGTCATCTGCACAACGCCGACCAGTACGGACTCAACGCTCGCGTCTGCATGGACTTGGCCAAGAAGAACTGTCAGGCTGTGGATTTCACAAAGTCCGGACAACCGCCAGCCGAGTTGGAGAAGAAGTGGAGGAAGGGTTGGTCTTTTATGAAGAAGTTTTGTGTTATTTGAGGCTGAAAATGTTGTCAAGAAGGTCCAAGATCGTCTTGGAGGATTCTGAACCATTCGGAAGATCGTGAGGGATTCTGAAGG
The DNA here is from genome assembly GCA_900536305.3 of Caenorhabditis sp. 40 LS-2015. NCBI lineage: Eukaryota > Metazoa > Nematoda > Chromadorea > Rhabditida > Rhabditidae > Caenorhabditis > Caenorhabditis tribulationis. The sequence goes on along the minus strand of LR545728.1, from coordinate 50,983 downwards.
ACATTGGATGATTCTAATGGCTTCGGGTCGCTTCTGTTGATTCTGGAGGTCTTCCGAGGACCGTGGACGACATTCGAGTTTTCTAGACGATTTCAAAGGGTTCGAGGCGACTTTCTAGCGATTCGGAGGATTCTGAATAACTCTGCAAGATTCTTAGAGGTTTTAGAGCGGCTGATGACTCTGCTATAGGACTGTGATGAGCTCGAGAAGATTTTGAGCCATTCTACGAAATTTTTCGGCGTCGAGGAGAGTTTTGGAGATTTCTGGGGGATCCCGGACGATTCTGAAAGATTTCGAAGAACTATGGACGATTCTGAAGTGAGGGGCTGTGGAGGATTCTGTCTGTATTACTGCAAAGGATTCGAATATCTTCGGAAGGATTGTGGCTATATCGCGAGATTCTAGGCGATTTTAGGTGATTCTGTGATATTACGAGCAGATTCTAGAAGATTCTGAAGCCCGAGATCACCTAACCTTTGCTATACTAAAAAAGTTCCAGGCCATCTGAGTTCAAGTTGAAAATGCTCTACATCTCGTTGGAAATAAGGCTATTCTTCCGGGAGAGACTAGCTTTTCTACAGGAAGAAGTTAGGCCATAATTGAGATTCAAGCTGAGAGATAGTGACTCTAGAAGATTCGAGTCATAAGTTAGCGACTATACAGTTTTTTATATAATTACATATTTATTACATTATTAAATCATTAGGTACAATCGAAACAACAAAATAAAAAAAATGGATAAAATATAACACGAAATGAGAATGTGAGAAATTAGAAAGACGATTTTTTGAGATAATAGTTCTCGAACTGATCGGCGAACTTGGTCGGGGCCTTTCGGACTCTTTTTGGTGGAGGTGTAGTTGGAGCAGTTTCTTTGACGGCTACGGCGATTGGAGCAGAGATTTCCTCGGTGGGCGGAGCTAAGCGACGTTTGGCTGGTACTGTACGAACGACTGGAGCAGACAGAGCAAATGAAGCAACTTTTGGTTTCTTGGCCACATCAGTCGTCTTCTGTCCAACGATCCCGGCACAATTCTTAGCTCCACAACGGCACTCCATAGTCTTCGAGTAGTCCTCTCCATAATTGATGGTCAACTCCTCGCCATCCTCGATCCTCCGACAGGCGACGAATCCGACGGCTCGGTAGTTCTGCGGCGCTCCGTGCACACTCCACGTCTTGGCGACCATATTCGGGTTGCACGAGTGATTCACAAACTTTGCCTGGTTACCATAAGTGGTGGCGTCGTTGGTGTACTGACTCGAGCCGAAGAAGTAGGCGTGCTTGCCGTCCTTGGCGTACTCGACTCGTCGTCTCTGCTCCTCCGACTTGCTGATGACCTCGGCGATGAAGGCGATCACGAAGTCCTCATCGTTGATGGTTTGTCCGGCGAAGAGACCGCTTCCTTTGGATCCTGTCTCCTCCTTGACGACCCTGGCGTGGTTCTTGGTGCTGTGGAAGAACTCGTTGTGACAGTTCTTGCAGCTTGGCGGGCAACTGGTTCGGGTGTAGAATCTGGGACAGCCGTCCTCCTCGGTGCACTCGCAGTCTGGATGGCATGGCTTGACGATGTTGGCGCCAGTTGAGACGGTATCGACCGACTTGTGAAACTTGAGCTCGTTTGGATACATGGTAGAAGGGGAATAGGAAATAGAATCGATGAGTCGATGAATAGACAGCTAATAAGATGAGCTGGGGGTAACCCTAACTGTAATCTCCATTCCTTATATAGCCAAGGCTCAAGGGGGGCGGGACTTGAGATGATGACAAAATGTTGATGATGATTACAAATCGAGAGGTTGTAAATCTGGAACAGGGGGGATCCCTCCAATGTGCAGTGATGACAAGAGCAAGTATCTGGATCCTGTGTGTTTTAGGACCGGTTGTAAAATATACCAAATGTGAACAATGTATACTTTACGACGTGAACAGATTCTGGAACAGATGTCAAGGAAGCTTCTGGGAACCACCAAGAGGTCATAGCCTTCAGGAGGGTTCTGGATTTTTGAATGATTTCGGAAGATTCTGAATAGTTTCTGGCAAGTTCAGAGAAATTTCGAAGGATGTTGGCGGGATTCTAACCGGGATACCCGTTTTAGAGTACCTCTGAGAATTGTCTATAAATTGGCTCATATATAGAGCAGAATCAGGGCTCTCGAATGTGCTATGTGGCTATCTGCGCAAACTTCTAGAAGTCGAGATACAGTCTTCAAAAGATGGCCTTTTTCGCCGATCCCATGGTGGTTCACCATCTTTCGAAGACTGTATCTCGACTTCTAGAAGTTTTCGAAGATAGCCATATAGCACATTCGAGAGGCCCGATTCTGCTCTATATATGAGCCAATAGACAGTTCTCAGAGGTACTCTAAAATGGGTATCCTGGTAAAGGATCGAGGAGGATCCTGAAAGTTCTACCAGTTCACAGATTCTGAAACTAGAATTCGGAAGACTATAAAAAATGTGTAAACCCCTCATCATTTCCAGACGAAGTGACCGGCGAGATGATTCCACCGGAGCGCGCCGAACGTGTGCCCGACTATCACATGGGCAACGACCATACGCCGATGTACGTGTCGCCGAGGCTGTGCGGAAAGCTGTTCCGCGAGTTCAAGGCCATCGACGACGTGCTGAAGATCTCCGAGGAGCGCGACGAGCAAGTCGAGATCTCGATCGACGAGACGATCATGATCGACGGCTACAAGGAGTACATGCATAGTGCTCGCGAGGATCTGGCGAGATATAATGCACAGTTGAGAGTGAGTTTTTTTCGATTTCTGGGAAAATTTTGATCTCAAATTGGTCATTTGGAATCTGGAGAAGCTTCATTTCGACTCGGAAATTGGTCAAGTTGAAACTAAGCATGGAATATTTTGGCCTGAAAAAGCCAAATTTTGATTCAAAAATGCTCAATTTCGATCCTGAAAAAGGCTGATTTGAAAAGAGCTTCTCCGCCGAAAAAGTTCAGCATCTGTATCGCAAAACACCCCCTCTTTGCAGTCAATGATGGAGAACTACGGTATCAAGACGGAAGGCGAGGTGTTCTCGGGCTGCATCGTCGACATGCGAAACCGCATCTCCGACAAGGACCAGGACGACATGTCGTTCTACAACACGAACCAGATGATCGAGACGAAGGTGACGAATCTGTACAAAAAGTATCGCGAGCACTTCTTCGACGAGTTCCCCGGCAACTGGGCGGCGAACACGGAGGGCACGTCGCGAAGCGGCAGCGACACGAACATTCTTCAGCGACACTGTCGCGCGCCGACGACCGAGATGATGAAGAAGGCGGTGGCGTGGTATCGAGCGTGTTATGGTGAGTTTTTTGGAGTCTGGAGGGTTCTGGAAGAGTCTGGGGGCTTCTGTAGGTTCTCAATGCGTAAAGGAGAATTGTGGAGAATTTCGGAAAACTTTGAGCATTTCTGAACGATTCTGGAGAACTCTAACAATCTCAGGTGGATTCTAGGGTACTCGGAGGACGTTTGTTCTTCAGATTCTCAATTTAAGGATTCTGAAGCACAAGTAATCTATGCAGAAGGAAAATACTGAACTCTAACCCAAGATCTCACTCCCTCAATCCCATTTTTTGCAGAAGAAGCGCGAATCACACGTGAGAACAAGAAGCTCTCGTTCGCATGGCTCATGTACGACGTCCTAGCCATGGTGAAGCAGGCCAAGTGTCTCTCCAGCGACAACATCCAGATGGGCGGCTCGAATCCGCTCTACACAATGCTCGACGCGCACCGACAACAATATCTGCTCGATAACTCTCGACCATTCAACGACTTCCGTCGATTCCAAACAACCGAAAGTCAAGGAGAGCAAGTGGAAAGAGCCCATGAGATCATACGAATGTACGTCGAGACGAATCCCGGAGTGGACGAGGTGCTGTTCCTGCTCAACGAGTGGGCTCGCGCGTCGAAACTTTTCGAGAATCAACCGGTTCGAGAGTATCACTTCTCGTTGCTCTTCGTGCTATTCGCCACTCGACAATTCTCGTCGGTGGATGGAAACGCGGCGGCGTTCTTCAACAAGATTGAGGAGACCGAGTGGAGACGCAGCAAAACGGATGGAGAGTTCGAGCCGAATCATGCGCTGAGTGATAAGGAGAAGTCGCAGATGGTAAGCGAAGGAGAGAACTGGCTGAAAATCCCAGTTCGTGGGTAGAAAAGGTCTGAGACACCTTGGATATAGAAAATTTGCTCAAAATTCGAGGGTTGCATTGAAAAAATGCTCCAAAAAGATTCAAAGCGTGTTAAAGACGAAGAAAAGTGAACGGTGACCGAGTTATTGCTTCTGAGAAAAGCTATGCCATAACTTTGAGCCTACGAGCAAGGTTTTCGTGTTTCGGAGGATCCAAGATTTTTAGATGCTTCGGATTCAGGATATCCTAGAATCTCATGAAAAATTACGATTCTCCGTAGATGTTGACCACCGCTTTGGAAGGCTTGAAAATGGGCTGAAAGCCAAGAAAATGACTGCGATGGCAGAGTTTTCACTCATGGTGGAAGTTAGGCCACCATCGACATGTTCGCCTCGTTTTCAGCTCACGAGCTGGTTTTTAGCGTTTTGGAGCATCTTTTTGAGCTTCTGGAGCTTTTTTAGATTCCTTGATTTGAGCATTTTGAGATTCTGAAATTCCGAGTCAGAGAATGAGGGTTCTGAGGACTTGGAGATGCTGATTCTTAGCTTCTTTCAAAACTCCATTCTTTTCAGACCGTCAAATTCCTGGAATTCCTGGCGTCCCGCAAGTTCCGCAAAATGCTGAATCTCTCGTTCCGCCCGCTTCAGTTCTCGTCGATCTTCATGCGTGGCGAGTGGCAACTGTTCCACGTCGCAGCACTCAAAACATACTACAACGTGCTGTTCAACCTGCGCTTCGAGGAGTTGCCGGTGTCCACGGATCCGACGATGACCGTCCGGTCGATAATCAGGGAGAACGAGCCGTTCGTCATTGAGTTGCCAGGTGAGATGGGCGGGGTTGTGGAGGATTCTGGAGGATTCTGGAGAATCCTGGAGAGCTCTAAAGAGTTGCGGGGGTTTTGGAGGATTCTGGAGAATCAAGAAGTCTGATCGACTTCAAATGAATGCCCTAAAACCTACCATACATTTCAGCCGACGCCGATCGCTCGCTCGTCCACCGCAAACTCGTCGAGCACACCGGCGTCAAGGAGATCATCATGCGAAACATGGAGAAGTCGGTGCGCGGCGCCGAGCAGGAGCAGAAGCCGAATGGTGAGTTTTTGAGTTGGAGAAGGTCAGGGAATTCTGAAGACGTCAGAAACCTTCGGGAGGATACTGATAGTTCCCGAAGTTTTTCGATGAATTCTGAAGACATGGGAAAGATTCTGAATCAATATGAAGGGTCTAAAAGCATCCTAGACGATTCTGAAGACGTCAGAACGAAGAAATTCTGAGCCGATAAAATTCATCTGAAGACTCAGGATTCCTGAACTTCAACTGAGGATTCAAGGACTCCACGTTCCTTATTAGGTCTGAAAATCTAAGATTCCGAATCTCCTAATGATTCTGAACCCTTAGCTCCTGGAATATTGGTGATTTCCGGAATCCCAGCATCCCAGATTTTCAGATTCTTCTAGGCTGTTCTGGACTCCTGTTCTGAGGCTCAAGCTTCTTTCTAGGTTCTGAGATTCTGAGACTCTGAGACATTGAGATTCTGAATCTCTCAGTATCCCAGAACCAGAATCTCCGCATCTAGAATCAGTAGCCCAAAATCCGGTATTCTCCGAATCCACCATCACCCTAAGCTCTCATCAACCAACCTTCCCCCAAATTTCCAGTCCGCTACCTGGTCTCCACCCGTGGCACCCTCGAAGCCATGTACAAACTCCGTCAACTGGTCGCCGTCAAAGTGCCCATCAAGACGTACGTCACCGGCCAGGAGATCTCCACGCAAATGGCTCGTCTGTGCTATGAGAAGATCGTGAAGGGACACATCAACACTTGAAGATTCTCTAATAGTGTTTTGTCTGAGATTTGACCCCCCCTCACAGCCCAACAAAAATTATTGTCTATTTCTAAATGTTTTACACTTTCCTCCCCCTGTTCTTCTATCTGGACCCATAAGCCCCGCCCCCCATGTTTTTGTTGTATAATGAGCACTTCTTAAAAATGCTCAATTTTTGTTACTGTTTTCCTTTCTTTTCTCTGCTCCTCTCATTTCGGGCCTCCTCGAATTTTGACATTTTCTCTTTTCTGTCTTTCTCTCCTGAAGATTCCCCCCACCCATTCATCAGGATCTCTTCAGTTGTGTTGTTTTTTTTTCCCCTCTCTCTGACTGACTGCTCGTCCTGTTCCGGTTATCTGCTTCAATGAATTGTCATGTTTTATTTGTCGAGAGTTTGCTTTTTTTTGGAAACTACGGAATCATTTTACTGTAAACCACACCGATCCTAAGATTTCGAGAGTCTCAGAATCAGATTCTGAGATTTCAAAGGATTTATCCGAAATTGCCTGACTGAGAATAACAGACAGATTCTCTACTCCGAAAAACAATCTAGGATTTCAGAAATTCTGAATCTCAAAATCCAGGAGTATTAGATTTAGCGAAATGTCGGGAATCGAAGTCCCAAATTCAATGATTTTTTTTTTCAAAATTTCGAACTCCTTTTGATTTTTTGAGGATTCTGAGCTCTTCAGATGTTGAGCTTTTCAAAATATTCGCCGAATCTGAAAGTCGGAGAGTTTTCAAAAAATGAGATTCCTAGATTTCTAAGATTTTAAGAATCTCAAAATGATGAAATTTCAGCTTCTAGGTTCCCAGAATCTTAGAAACCTAAAGTCCAAAGGATGCCTCGAAGTCCTGGAACCTCCAGAAGTTTGATTCATTTAAAGGAGGATTCCGAGCAAAATTTTTTATTGCTTTAAAAGATGTAATCAAGTGTGCTGATTCCGAATATCATAATAAAAACGCTCAAAAACTGCTCTAAATACCCGAAAAACCGCCTCAAAGAGGCCATTTTTGAAGAAAGTGGTCCATTTTGGCCACAACTGTTTTTGCCTATTTTTCGCCGTTTTTTTCGATTTCTCTGGTTAAATTGACGATTTGTTGCTTCTTTATGCATTTTTATTGCTTTTTTTTCATGTTTGAACTTTAAAATATCGAAAAAACGGCGAAAAAATAGGCAAAAACAGTTGTGGCCAAAATGGGCCACTTTCTTCAAAAATAGCCTCTTTGAGGCGGTTTTTCGGGTATTTAGAGCAGTTTTTGAGCGTTTTCATTATGATTTTCGGAATCAGCACACTTGATTACATCTTTTAAAGCAATAAAAAATTTTGCTCGGAATCCTCCTTTAAAAGATCACAGGTCAATTAATTTCCCGTGCTGTTTTCGCATAGAGTTTTTTCCTGTCGCTCGGTGGAACTTTCTTGAAAATCGGTTCACCGTCCTCATTTTTCCAGGCTAAGTACTGGCCAAAAAGAATGCGAATTTGTTGATATTCAGTGCAAAACGGTCTTCTTTGAAGACTTGTAGGTCAGTTCTCAACTGACCGATTTTTCTGAAAATTTGTGGATGTGTCAAGCATCTCTAGATCTTTATTTTTGTAGTTGACAACTATTTACGAAAATTACAATCTAGTCAGTTATGTTCCGCACAGTCACACGACTTTGAAATTCGGTACGTTTCAGTGCAAATTTCGACCTTTTTCGGAACCATGATCTTTACGCAACTAATTCGATTGTGATTTTCATAAAAAGTTGTCAACTACAAAAATGAACATCTAGAGTTGCTTGATACATCCACAAATTTTCAGAAAAATCGATTGATTGGAACATGCTTTTTCAACTGCTCAAAGTAGACTGTTTTGTACTGAAAATCAAAAAATTTGCATTCTTTTTGACCAGTACTGTATATCTCTCTCCGATCCTCATAGCCCTCCGAAATGAAACTTTCTCCCTTCCTCTTTGCACTTTCCCGGAATCAAGATGTGTCGAGAGGGGAAAAGTTCAACGTGGGAGGTCGGAAACCAGTTTCGAGAGTCTCGTTCCGGCAGAACGAGACTGCCGAAACGGGTTTGTTCTAAAAGGGCAACATTTCGGATGTGTACATCGGTTTATGACCCTCTCCATCTGCTAGATACTGCAACACGATGAACAACGGAAATTTGGACAGACTTGAAACGAAAGTTCTACGGAGATAATAAGCCATGTCTGGCATGTTTGGTGTTATGAAGTGTTATGTCTTTTCCCAAACCGCCTGGAATTAGCAGATCCGCACAAGTTTCGAAATCTTGAATTCAAGTGTACAATTTTTTTTGGTGGAGCTGAAAATCGAGAATTTCGACTTTTTTGGACGTCTAGGCTTTTTTGGACGTCATTGCCTCAGAATGAGGACTCTCGAGATTCTGATTCTCCTAAATTTCGATTGATTTCAAGTCTTGGTAACCAGCTAGGATTACTGTACTTCTCCATCACTCACATCTGAAGACTCTAAAATGATTCGAGTTGTGATCTCGCAAAGTTGAATCCTATTGTGAGGTTTGGTCGTGAAAACTCATCTTCTTAAAAGTGTACCTTCATTATTACTAAAGCATTCAGCTTCGCGAGATCATACTAACTAGACATACGTGAGTTTTCTGCTGATTGTTATTGCAGATTCTGAATCCACAGAGTCGATTTCACTTTGACCGAGAATATGAGAAAAATCTCCTCGTAACATTTCCAATACCCACTGATTCCAGATCCCCCAGCTCTTCCATTTCGTTCCTGTTCAAATGATCTCTATCTTCACCATATCCCCCTTATCAAGATTGTTAATGTCTCCCGTGCCGCCAGGGTGGTCTCCCGTGAACACCTGTCCATGCTATACAAGAAAAAAAACCGGGTAATAGTAGGTGTCACCGTCGGGAAGGCTAACAAAAGCCACCACCGAGAATAGGAAAAAAACCCGATTTTTTCATTAACCCAAAGAGATTCGCCTTCCTCGCTAATTGATAAATTGCCATTCTTGCATTAGAATCCGGAAAACAAATTGTCCGATTTTCCAGGATTCCTCCGAATCCCTTTTGCTGATCATCCATGTACAAGAAAAGTGTGTATTACGTAGAGAAGGCTAGACACCGTCGAGTAGTAGTGATAACAGGAATCTTCATCAAAGATTTGGGGATCTCTCTGCGTCTCTTGGATCTCAATGCTCTCTCGCCAATCACGTTCTGTGTTTTACTACTATAGAAGAATGGTAGTAATATGAGTGTTGTGATTCACTTTCACTGAAATGGGAATTGTTACTTTTTGAGAGAAAAAAAAGTGAAACTGTTTTTGGTGATTAATGATCTACTCTCGTGGGGCATGGATGTGTGTCAGTGTTGAATGATTCTAATATGTGAAGGGATGACTTTTTGATCTACCATTTGCGAAATGGTAGATCAAATGGAGGGGCTGAAAATAGAGAAGTCACAAAAAAAGAGTTGACATTCGAAAGTGGTGAGAACCTAACACAGTGTACATGAGATACATGGGATACCACTGATGGCGACTTCTCGGATTCGAGGCCATCGACTGACTTTTTTTCAGATTCGCATGGAATGTGGTAGCGTTGGTGATTACGAGTTTGAGTAGTTTTTCGTGGCTTATGAGAGGGTCTGCAATTGCTCAAAGATGCCCTTTTATGGATTCGGAATTCAGGAGACGTCTGAAAAGATTATGATTTTCATTTTCGTAGCTTAGAATATGGAATTTTTGATTCTGAAACAAACTTGAGAATCGGTGAAACTCGAGGTTCGAATCAAGGTTTTTCGTGAGATTCTGAGATTCTGAGATTCCGAGATTGTGAAACTCCAAGAATCTGAGATTTTAGAAGTATCAGAGGTTCTGATGGATCCTAAAAATCTAAATTCAGGGTCTTCTTTAGTTTACCGATTTCTCCAACTTCTTTCAGATGTCAAGATTCTTGAAAACTCCCCAAAATTTTCCGCGCCTCCAGATCCCAAGCCTTCCAAACTCTGTATTCTCCATCTACAGTGTTATCCTCAGGAAACCAGCACCCGCCGTCCTGTCACTTTTACCAACTTTATCTCGGTTCCTGTAACAGCTATCAAAAAGTTGTCAACTAACAAAATGTTAAGAAGAACAAGAAAAACATTTTGTTAGTTGTCAACTTTTTGATAGCTAGCACAGGAACCGAGATAAAGTTGGTGAAAGTGACAGGGCAGGGAATCTATGTTTCTGTTCTTCCAGATGTCCAACTTTTCAATCTGAAACCAAGACTTCTTGATTCCTTCACACTTTATTAGTCTGTTATTCTTTCATTCCAAGTCCACATTCAAAAATGAAACATTTCAAATCTTCCTAAATCCAAAAGTCTAGTCTCCGATCCCCAAGTTTCTTCGTTTCCTCGTCCTCAATCCCCAGTACATTCCTTTCTTTTTTCTTTGTTTTCAAAACTTCCCAACACATGTTCCCCTCACTTTTAAATCTCTATTATCTATATGTTTTTTAGTGTTTTTTCAGGCACAGGAAAATCGAGACTTGAGTCAAAGTGTATGACATCTGTCAAGAGATTCTAGGAATCTGAATCCGAAAACCAAAAAAAAAAAAGTTGGGAAGAACATTTTTGATGTATGACAATTCGGAAGCATGTGTCTCCCTTCTCACTGACAGCTGGCAGCAAAAATCGTCAAAACTTTTTTTTTCTGGAAAAAAAAGTTCTTCGGAGAATCTGGATTTTTCTCCGTTTTCTTCTTGTTCAGATGCCGATGTCGCAATGGATTGCATAACATGGGAGATATGATTCAAAATGCAACAAAAAAAGTGGTCCTGGAAGTGGTCTGGATCAGGGGAAGACAGTTTTTGGGGACAATGATAAAAGATTCAGAAGACACATGTGTAGGAAGGAAAAAAGAGGAGAAGAAGGAAGATCACGAAGAATCTTTTGGTGGTGTGATCATTGGAGACTTCTTGCTTCGGACGGTAGATCAAGATTCGAGAGGATTAGAAGGGGGTTCGGGATACAGGGTGTAGTTGGGGTACTGGAGGATTCTCAAAAAGCTTCAAGCAGAAAAACAGACAGAGGGAAAGTTGAGAATCTGGAAACATAGGGTTGTCGGAAGCTGGAAACTGAAGATTTTGGTTTCTAGAATGAAAAGACATTTTTTGGCTAACTGAAAATATCGGAAACTTGGATTCTAGAACTCTCGGAATCCTAAAAACCCCGAACTGAACATTTCTGAACCCGCCAAAGTTTCAAAATCGCAAAATGTGGAATGCCATCAGATCAATCTGAAATCGAAAATTCAAATTTCACTAGACTCTGAAAGTCCAAAAGAGTCTAGATATTCGAGTTTCTGACATATCTTGGAAGTGTCGAATTTCTGATTTTTTACTTTTGTAGAAACCGAAAGCTAAAACCTTCCAAGAATCTCCAAGATTTGTTAAAGTGAGTGTTGCGTGACTATTGGTTTGAGGGGATTCCGAAGGATTCTAAAATTCTGAGATTCAATTTTTCCAGGATTCTGCAATTCGCCAAATCCAATTTTCGAGATTTTTCCGAACCCCTTTAAAGTGTGAAGTTGAGATTCGATGATTGTTCAAAATTGAAGTATCTTCAAGCTCTCAAAGATTTTGAAATTCTTCAAAGCAAACTCTAAGATTTTCAAATCTGAAAACTCTTTCTCAAAAATCTGAGTTTCTAAGATTTTCAATACCCAAACCTCCCGGCTCCCCAATTTTCCAAGTTTTCTGTTTTCCCTTTGTCTGTAATACTGATTTTCGTGATGTCCAAGTTCTCAGAGATTCTCAGATTCCAGGATCCCTCTTCTCTTCAAATCCCAATATCACAAAAAAACCAGAAAGTATTCTGCAAAAAAAAATTCCGAATCCAAAAAAAGGCAATCCGTTCCTTTTTCAATTATCCTAATCGAGATGGGAAAATCTTACTTTTCTACCAATCTTTTTTCATTTTTTTTTCATTTTTTTCAGTTATTTTCTCATTCCACCTAATCCTCTTTTCATGGCCAATCCGTGCGGTTTTTTGAGCCAAAAATCCTCCGAGTTGTTGAAAAAAAAGAAGTAAATAAAAAACATTAGACATTTTTAAACACCCCAAAGCCCCCCTCCCCGTCAATCATTCCAAGTGGTCAGGTGTTACGGATTTCTAAGATTTTCAGATATACATGATAATAAAAAAAGAAACATGATATGTATTTGGATTTGTGGAAAAGGAAAGAGGAAAAATGGAGAATAACAAAAATTCATTATCATTATCAAAAAAGTTTGAACACTGATGCGTTTTTTTTCGTCGAGATTTTTCGTACGAGTTCTGAATTCTGAGAAGATTTTCCGGTCAGAAGACGATGTTTGAGTTTTCCAGATTTTCAAGAAAAATGTCAACAAAAGGGGGGTTGATAGAGAGATGAAATCATCTCTAGTGAATCGAACGGGTGGGTGGATTTTGGGTTTTCGAAAAGTTGGGAGACAAACAGTATGACAGACAGACAAGTGGGATCAGGAAGAACTGGGTGGACAAAAGTACAGTTCCGGACTAAAAGATATCACATAATTGTTTTTTGTTTATAGAAATTTCAATTTTGGAATACCAGAAACCAAAAATTCAAATTTTCCATTTGAACATTCGTCTACCATAGCTTCAACAAAGCCAATTTCGAAACCTCAGATTGTGTCTATTTTCAGTTTTGATTTGATTCTCAAAATTCAATTTTTTCACGATCATAACACAACAACACATAAATCTTCCAATTTTGTCTCCATAAACCATTCACCTTGATCATCAGAAGACCTCCCCGACGTCTTCTTCCAAAAGTATAGAAAAAGTTGTTTTCAACTTTTCTTCTCTCTTTTCAACTTGTTATGATCTCTTCTCCTTTTTCTGGTAGCATCGTTTCGTCCTTGACATGGGTCCCCTCTGTCCAGACTGATCAGTGACTTTTCGCGTTGCGGGAAAAGTTGAAATTTATTATAGTACAGTTAGTATTCTTCAATTTATGATGTTTGTGCGGAGGAAAAATTCAAAGTTGTTCTAATTTCTAGGTGATCGGTAGAGCGATCAGGGATGACGTGAGTTTGGTGAAGTTTGAATGTAAAAGTTCCGAGGGACTGGAAACTTTGAGAAAGTGAAGCTTTTTGCGCCATTTTCAGCTCTTGTAGATCAAAATCTGATAGTTTCTTCGAAAGTTCCATTTGATCTACTTTATAGTACATTATAGTAGATCAAATGAAACTCTCGAGGAAACTATCAGATTTTGATCTACAAGAGCTGAAAATGGCGCAAAAAACTTCACCTTTCCCTTTCTCAAAATTTCCAGTCCCTCGAAACTTTTCCATTCGAACTTCACCAAACCCACTTCATCTCTGATCGCTCTACCATCTACCGATCACCTAGAAATTAGAACTTTGAATTTTTGGCATCAGATTGGACCCAAAAATGAAAATTGAAGGATCGAGTTTTAGATCTACCATCTGAATTTGGTAGCAATTTTTCGAGTTTTCCGTCTTCTTGTGTGCCTGGACGTCCGAACTTGTGGACGTTTGCAACTTGTTTCGGATTCTCAGATTTCGAACATCGCATTTTTCTTCGGATTCGCCGAATCTCAAATCGTAGGTTTCCGGGTTTTCTTGAGATTCTAAGGTTCATACCTTCATGATTCACCCCTTCTCAACCAAATGCTCAGCTGACTCAAAAACCCCATTCACAAGTTTCAAAAACCCCATAAGCGTGTTTTCCAAATGTTCTTCTTCCTCGAAAACCGGGGTGACAATCCCCAAAATCCCATCCAGAAACGTCAAAGATGTCAAACCCCCCGCATAATTCTTTTACACTTTTCTCTTTATGCTTCGTACATTTCTTTTTATTCGGTTTTATGACTCTAAACATCAGCGGAAAACATATGATTTCTGGAAGAAGAAAAAAATACGAGTGGGTGGATCTTGGATTTTGAGAATTTCGGGAAGAAAGAAATACTAATCGGAATCAGAATCTTTGAAACCTTCAAACTCTTTTGATCCTCAAAAACCTAATTGGAAAAAAAATCACACTCCGAAAAAACGCGCTACGCTCAATTTAACGGAAAGTCGGAGATTCTTTGAAAATGAGTTTTAAAAAATCGAGAAAAAAAAAAGTTTTTTAAGATCCCGGGGTATCTGGACAAACCGAAATACAGAGTGACACAGAGAACTGGAAGACTGGAAAATTGAAGGATATGAGATTTTGGGTTTTGAGAAAAATAATTCGGAGAAATTCAATTGCTCTAAGTTAAGAAAACTAAGAAACTCAAAGTCTGTAGCTTAAGGATACAGGGGCTTTTGAATGGTTTGGAATAATTCTGAAACTCGTTTATTTCGGTTCTGAATCTCAATTATTTTTCCATTTATTTCCTTCGAAGTTTGCACTGAAATGTACCAAGTTTTGCTGTCGCGTGACTATACACGACGTAACTGAATTAATTGTGGTTTTCAAAAAAAGTTGTCAACTACAAAAATGAAGATCTATGATTTTTTGATACGTCCATCAAGTTTCAATGAAATCGATTGATTGGAACATACTTTTTCAACTGCTGAATGTTGACCATTTTGCACTGAAAACCACCACCGAAGTTCATTAAGTTTTGACCAACGCTCTATCCGTTTTTTATTTTGGGTCCCCTGAAATGAGAGCACCATTTTTTTTACCAGACTCTTAACTCTCAACTATTCAAGAACATCATGAAAACTATAAGAAACCAGAAACCAAATCCTCGCCCCTGAACCCAAACATCAGCTCCTCTTCTATCATGTGCGTACGATTTCCGCCCTATTATCCGTTTCTGTTTTCAACCTGCATGGTTGATTTCTTGGAATTAAATCTCGAAAAACTGGTGTGCTTGTTTGTTTTGTTATCCAGAAATAAACCCCGCACCTGGAATGGTGGAACACCAAACTCTGATTTATGACGTTTTGGGATGATGAAAGATGAGAATGAAAGTAAAAACAGACAACAAGATGGTATAACGAAAATAAGTACTTGTACAAGTACAAGTACTTAGGAGAGAGGATCTGTATATAAGGGCAGAAGATTTTCAAAGGCTAGTTGGAAATCTAGACGGTTTTCTGTATTTTTCAAAGATTTTTGCCAGGTTCAAACTCTGAGATCCTAGAGTTGAAGATTTTGAGATTTTGAGGCTCTTTGACGATTCTCTCTAAAATATCAGGACTCTGGAGGAATCTGAAAATGCAATAATCTCAGAATCTCTCTTGGCTAGGGTTAGTGCTTAATGTTGGATTTTTAGACTATATTGAGATCTTTTGATAGTTTCAAGATGCAGATATCTCGTTCAGATTTTTCACAGTCTAAGTTTTTGACGTTTTTCATAAGGATCAGAGTGAGCGAACTCTCAGGACTTTCAATTTCTAATGCGGTATTGTAGAATTTTCCAAAATCCTTTGGAATACTTCAGAACTCTTTGAAGAAATCTGTTTTTTCTAAATCCTCCTGAAACTATCAGAAGTCTACGGGATTGTCCAGAATCCTCCGAAAAGTTTTGAGACTTCTCCAGGATCCTTCAACACTTTCCACAGCACAATGGAAGCCTTCAGAATGCCCAGAGTCCTCCAGAATCGTCCTGGGTTCCAAGTATTCCTACAGAACGGTTCAGTTCCCTTTAGAGTCCTACAGAATTTCCGAGCATTGCTCTGATAAGATCCCAAGATTCTGCAATCCTTCTAGAACCATCAAAAACCCTCCGCACCACATGAAAAACAATCCAAATGTCTTCCAGATTTTCGTTTCCATTTAATTTCTCGAATTGCCTAGTTTCATGTTTTGTTGGAGACATCGTCTCTATAATCTATCCAAAATCATCTGTTTTGGATTTTTCCGATTCTCTGCCTCCGCGCTTCTCAACGTCTTCTGGATTGGCCAGATTCTCCAAAATAATTGACGTCGACTGGATTTTCTCCGCAAAGAAGATTAGGCTCCGTTTATGATGTTTCTTTATGTTTCCAGTGGTCAGAACAACTGAAAAAATCCAAAAATCCTTATTTTTTCCTTTGTTTTTTTTTCGGATCATCTCAAAATCTCCTCAGGATCCCAAAAATATCCATAAATGTGCTCATTGAGCTCATCAACCCCCTGAAAATCCAAGACGGAGGATTTTTTATTGTTTCGGATGTTTTGATTACGTCAGAGCTGAAAGGACCCCTGAGTCTGGACGAACCAAAAATTCAATTCTATCATCGTGACTTTTTTGGAAGTACTATTAGTCATCTGAATCCTGGCGACGTCATCTGTGGAAAAGTGGAGGCGGTGGATCGAAATTGGAGAATTGATTATAGGGACAAGGGCAATCCAGTCTGTGTTTTGGCCAATGGAATTGGATTTTTTTTTTGGTTGCAAAATACTTAGGGTGGATATTTTGGGATTCTGGAGAGAGAAGGACAGAGAACAATTTTTGGGTGGGTGAAAGGAACAAAAATTGAAAAAAAAAATAGACACTTGGATATTTGGAAATTGGCTCAGGAAATGAGCTTGAAACGTTTTAATCGTCGCCACCTGGAGATTTTTAAATCGGAACAGAAATCGATAAGAATTGAAATTTCAGAATTTTTGGAAGTTTTGAAACTCCCAGATTCTGAGATTTTCAAAAACTTCGAGATTAGAAAAAGTTTGAAAATCCAAAGAAAGAAATTTGCCACCAGAAACTCAAACTTTTCGTTTAAAGGAGGATTCCGACCAAAAATTTTTATTGCTTCAATACATGTAATCGAGTGTGCTGATTCCGAATATCATAATGATAACGCTCAAAAATGTCTCTAAACATCTGAAAACCTGCCTCAAAGTGGCCATTTTTTGAAAAAGTTACTTATTCTAGTTTTCGCCTATTTTTCATGATTTTTTTTTGTTTTTTTACACTAAAATAGGTAATTTATTAACCTTTTCATTTTTTTCAACGTTTTTAGTGAGAAAAAATTAGAAAAACCCATGAAAAATGAGCAAAAACTCGGTGGCCGAAGTGAAAATTCTAGGCCAGCATCAGTAACTTTTTCAAAAAAAAATGACCACTTTGAGGCGGGTTTTCAGGTGCTTAGAGGCATTTTTGAGCTTTTTCATTATGATATTCGGAATCAGCACACTTTATTACATCTTTTAAAGCAATAAAAATTTTTGCTCGGAATCCTTCTTTAAAATTTCTTCGTCCAAACTTTTTTTTTCCTTTTTTCAGTATCCTCTCCATGACGTCTTCAGATTCTAATTCCAGAAATCCGGAATCTTCAACGTCTTCAGATTCTTTCCTGAAAAGATGTTTTTCCTGACAAGCACTGCTTTGAGTTTTCAGATTCCCCGAAAACCAATCGCTCCCCTCAGAGACTCCCAGATGTCAATTCTGAAATTTTCAAGAAAAATTTTCAGAATCCTCACGTCTTCTAACTTCTTCTCCCGACGTCGAACCTCTGTTCCCAAAATAGGCCTAAATAATCGTCGTCTGAAATCCAAAAATGCAATTATTTTTTTTCCCGCGAGGGCTCCCCATGGACGACATCCAACGTCATCCGGTGCTTGTCCCATTGTCATCTGGAAATTCCACGTCATCTGAATCCAAAAAAAACATCTCCTGAGAAAAACGAGTCTTGTGCTTTCCCTGACTCACATATATACATATACACATAATTGGTCTCCCCGAAAATCACGAGGGGTCCCCCTGGTCTTGAGGAAAAAAAAAGTGACATAACCAAAAAATTGTGTGAATGGAGTTCAATATGTTTTTTTCAATTTTCCCTTCTGATCCACTAGTAGTATAGTTTCAGAAGACCTCCTTCTCCAGAGGGGCTGCTCGCGGCGGAGCCCATCCAAAAAATTTAATTAAAAGGGCATCCCACTCGTCGTACTAGTCATGCCCTTTTAAATGAGCAAATTTTCGCGCGCGTTTTTCCTCATTTTCGGCGCCGAAAAACAACAACAATCTTGTTTAGTAAACACTCACGAGTGTGAGACCCTCGTCACGAGGCTTCTGGATAAAAAGGTCAGATTTTTTTCGCTTCCGGATCAAGTTATACATGGATATTTATCTAGTCTCATCTGGAAGTTAATGTCATCATTATCGTCATTTTCTTCCATCCTTTTTTTTTCGTTAGAAAGTTTTTTGATCTACTTCCTGGAGTAGGTGGATCTCCCCGCGCTCCATCTCGATTCCCGCGCGTTTTTGCAACGGTAGATCAAATTCGGCTCAAAACCGGAGATTTCAATTTTGATCTACCATTAGTGGGTGAAATAGTGCGCGGGTCGTCAGCACTCGGATCTTCTTGAAATTCGAAATTCATCTGCTCCACGATTCTGATGCTCCACGTCATCTCAATTGCGTCATTCTTGTACTACCAGTGCTCTTCTTCAATTGTTTTGCAATATTGCATCATGTTTTCAGGGTTTCGGGGTGAACTTTTAAGAGGGGTCCCAGTTTTCGAGGGTCTCCTTGAGAAGGGTCTCTTTTTTTCGAGCGCGGGGTACTTCATTATTCGTTGTGCTCGTTTTTATCATGACCGGCTTGCCTAATTTTTGAGAATCTGTGAATTTTTAAGTTCCATCTCCATCAAATGTCAAAGATTTTCTATGTGTATATCAACGTTTTATTCAGTTTTACTATTTTCGTAAAATCCTCGCATCCTTCCTTATTTAGGTGTATTCTGGATAATCGAATTTCCTCAAAATTACTACAACTGGGAAGAAAAGTTTACATAAAGTTCTTCAATTTTTGGTTTTCTGAATCTTTGCTTTCTTGGTTTCTTTCGGTGTTTCTGGCTTTCAGAATACATTTGTTTCTTTTTGATATTCGAAAAAAAGTGTTCAAAATTCCGACAACACAAAAATGATCTACAAAAACTTATATTCTTATGATACAATTTTCGTAGCAATTAACCACCTGGCTAGGGTGCTATAGGGCGTTTAGATTTGAAAACTGTTTCGAAGGTAGGGCTCCGTTGGGAAGCTCGACTGATGTTCAATATCCCAACTTCAAGATGTTTCAAAAATTGAAAGTGATCTATAAGAAATTTCCTCTCGATTGGTATCAAATTCATAAAAATTGGCCAACTGGCTGTCTTCCTTGGGACGACCCCCGCATTAAAGCTCAGTACGTGCTCAAAATTGCGATCTCTGCAAAATTCCCATATTTGAAATGATCTACAAGAAATTCCCTCTCGATTGGTATAAATTTCATAAAAATCGCAGCACTGGCTGGCGCGCTGTTGGCGCGTTAGGTTTTGCTTTCTGTTCTGGACGGCGCAGGAAAGTGCTAGGCCAGAGGAAAAACTACAGTAGCCCTCACTTTGAGGCAGCTATTCTAGAAAATCAGTAAATTTCTTCCAGGTGGTCTAGGAAAGTCCTAGGTCGTCGATAGAAACCTTAGTCCCTGGACCCTATAATCCCATCAACGACACAGTTTCGATTTTCGACCCCTTCTCTCTACGTATTCCTCCTCCACTTTGAATACGTATCCTGACGTCTTCGGGCATCACGAAATTCCGAATAATTTCTATTTACCGCTCCCTTAATTCGAGATGAAAATCAAACTTCATCGAGAAGAAAACGGGGATGTTTTAAAGTTTATTTATTTCCCCTCTTTTTAATTCCTGTTTACGACTCTAAAATACACATAACTGAGGATACGTCAAGAAGATTCCCATGATCGGTGGGAAATCGCGCGTACATAGTTTGAATTTTTTTCAGTATTCGAAAATTTTAATGTGAGAGGCGAGGCTTTGAAACTGATATCATGATATCATATTGGTAGATCAAAAATAGAACATATCTGCTCTAAAGAGAAATTTGGATGCGCCGATTGCGCGCCAGCCAGTGAGCGGATACTTATGAAAGTTACACCAATCGAAAGGAAATTTCTTGTAGATCATTTAGGTATTTCACATTTTTCAAAAAAATTGGTTTCTAGCACCTATTGAGCTCTGAAGTGGAGTGCCTTCTCGAAATTCAGCAAATGAGACTAAACGCGCTTATAGCACACTAACCAGCCGTGCGATTTCTAAGAAAGTTGCGCCAATCGAAAGGAAACTTCTTGTAGATTGTTATAGTTTTTTGAATTTTTGAGAACGTTCCTGTTTTTTTTAGCCAGGGCTCAAAAAGGTGCCGAGGTGCGACGAATTTCAGGGAAACTTTCAACTTTTTAAGGATTTTTCAAAATTTTGAGGCCCAACCTACCCTAAGGAGATTTTTAGACGTCCCGAATAGTGTGGTCAAAAAAAAAATCAACTTTGAGTTTTCTAGTCCCCTGCTCTTTAATTGCGTACCCTTCTCCTAATAAGGTCGCCTCTCGACCTCTATAACATTTCACATTCTTTTTTTCATTTTTTTTCTCTGAAAGAAGTAGGTCAAAATACGGTAGACCCCTTGACCCTGGTGCACTTCAGTTTCAGTTTTTTTTTCGACCTGCACTCGAGACACCCTGTCTAGGTCAATGTCCTCTATAGTAGTTTTTTAGACCTCCATGCGCTTACTGGAGTACTTGAACAGATAATAAGAACAGCGAAACTTTTTCTTTCAAATTTAGGTACTTTAACGCTCGAATGGGTGAAGTGTTCAAGGTTCCCTTTTGCAGAAAAAAAACTCCGCGGACGAAAAAACTGAGCAATTCGATATGCTGAGCAATATGCAATTAGTCATCATTTTTTTTTCGAGTGTTGTTTACGTCTAGGGGTCCACTCGATTAGCATATTAATACACACCCTGCAGACGGGGTGGAAAACAAAAATACCTATATAGTGGTGGGGTTGGCTAATAGTGCAGGTCCCCTTTTTTTGGGGTGGGAGGTAGATCATATGGTAGATCAACTACAGAAGAAGAGTACAAAGATGGTCAAGTTTGATAAGATAGCGGGTATTATTAGAGTATGCGGGAATTCCTGGGGGTTAGTGGTGATAAGAAAAGGGGGACCCCCCCGGGGGGAAGGGGGTCATTCACGTGAAGAGGGCGATGGGCGGCACATGGAAGGAATAGGGTTTGGGGGTTACTGTAGGATTGGATGGCCTAGGTGAATTGGACTATGAGAACGTTAGTCCCTCCTGGGTGTTAATGATTTTTTTAACTTTTTTGAAGTTCGTTTTTTGAAAACTTCGAGTTTTCAGAGTTCTCGAGGTTTTGCATGTCACAAGAATCGTTTCCAATTGAAAGTTTTCAAAATTTGAGATTATAAAACATTTGAAATTCCGAATATTTATGTTTTGACTTTCGTGCCATTTTGTGAAGCCATGTCTACTACTCGTGAAAAAAACTGGAAATTGGAAGATTTAGAGTTTCTGAAGAATTCCAAAATTCAGTGATTCAAAAACTTTGAGAATCTCGAAACCCCAAAAGTCTCGATTTTTTGAGGTTTTCTCAAAATTCATCAGAAATTTTCGAAAAATTATTAGCACTTTCAAAAACCCATAAATTTCCCCCCGAGAACAAAGCGGAGCAATCTAGAACCACTTCTTTTCCTCCAATGAAAGAAATGCCAAAAATACATAAAAAGGAAAAGTGTGTGCAAAAAGTAATCATTTAGAGTTGTTGATGGGTTGAGAAGCTTTTACTTATACTTATACATATTAACAACTACACCAAAAAAAAAGTACATAGGTAGATCAAAAATCCGAAGGCGCCCGAAAATCCAAAGTCGGCTCAAAACGCACTATGTTATATAACTCCCTACTCTATGTGTATATTTTTGTGTTGTTTTCAATGCTACTCACCCTCTGTGAGGGCGGTAGATCAAAAATCTGACATTTCTGTATTTTTGGCTTTCAAGATTCTGGAACGGTTTCAGTGATGGTAGATCAAAAATCCATCTATTTCGGTACTCCTAATAAGTCCAAAAATAGACAAGAGGAGGGGTTCAAGGAGCCCCCCATTCTCAAGTTTTTTTTTTCGAAATTCACGTCACTTTTTTTCAACGCAAAAAGTTCCCGTTTTGGAACAACTGCGGGGGGACCTTGGAAAAAGTACTAGTTTTTGTGTTGTTGACTTGTTTCACTGGCTCCCTGCAAATGGCATATTATGTGCTTCATTTTTTTTTCACTCTATTTTTTGCTAAAAGGTCGTTCTTTTTTTTCACTTGTTTTAATGGGGTTGGTTGGGATAGTAGTAGAGTTTTCTGCAGAAAAAATGAGACGGAAGTAGAAGTTTTGGAAGATAGAACTTTTTGAGATTCTGAGATTCTGAGATTCTGAAGCTTGTTATCAAAAACGTTTTGCAAAATCGAAGGTTTGAGATCCCGATTTCAGGATAGAAAACAGCGAATCTGAAAACCATCAAACCTTCAAATTCAGAATTTTCGAAAACCTGAAAACTTCAAAACTCGAAAATCACCGGATCTTCCGAATCATCAAATTCTGAAATTACGAAAAATTCAAATTCTTCATTTTCCTGGCATGTTTAAATTTTGACCAAGTTTTTCTGCCAGTGGCCTAGGATCCGATAACTCGGGCGTGAGCAACATCTCCAAATTAGAGACGCAGACAAGCAGACACTCTAACTCTCTGCGCTTCCCTCTCCGTCGTGTTTCCTGTTAGAGACGCAGAAAGTCAGAGTGTCTGGTCGTCTGCGTCTCTAACCTTCAAAATACCGATAGTTGCGGCTCCACCACCATTCAATTTTCTCTTCCGAATGTTCTGCTCATCTTTCAAGAACCCATTCAATCCTATTTCCCAAGTTTGGACCCCAAATTTTTCAGAAAAGAAAGGTTTCAATTTTTTGTTGTTTTCTTCGATTCCGAATGTTTCTTGCGATTTGAAGCATAATCTATCCATCCCTATAATCTACTCATTTATACCAGTTTGACGTTATTTCTTATTATCCAAATGCATTAGAGGAAACGGAAAAATAGAAAATCTCAAAGTTTCTTTCCATGTACATCTTAACTGATACGATTGGTATCCCTAAATACATGTAGGGGGATAAGCCATTTTTTCATATGTATCTTTATGTATTGCGACTTTTTTCTCCTAAGCTGGATGAGAGATCAAAAACGGACGGTTTCGATTTGGGGGTAAGTTTGATCTACCAGTCAGAAAAGCGAGCGGAAACATGTCAGTCTTCAGTGCAAACTTTTTCCCGCGCTTTTCTACCACTGGTAGATCAAACACCTAACCCCTTTCCAATATGATCTACCAATAATGCTAAAGCGCGCCACAAAATTTTCCTGGCTCATACGTAACACAAGATCTGTGCGATTACTTTGGAACGGGACGTAACTTTTCGAACGAAAAAAGAAGATTAATTTTGGGTACCTACACCTGGTACCCCCTGGAAAATCAGATTATCCCTGGTTTAGATACTTTTAAAGACGGTTAGGGTGACTAAGAGCCCAGGCACGGAACTCGCCACACTGGTCAAGTTAAGAGGTTTAATCCGTTGAATCCTAGAAATCTGGGATATGTTTTGACGATGGTCAACTGTTTGATCTTGAAATTTTGGACTCGATGAAACTTTTGGAATGTGGAGCCTAGAAGTGATCAATGAGGGCGACGCAACTGAACAATAAAACGTCTCTCAAGACATGAAAAATATTCAACAAAACGTTTCCTATCCAACGATATAATTTTCATAAAAATCGGTTCAGTGGCTGTCGCGCTTTGAGCGCGATTTGTCCCGACTACTCTTAGGCTTTGGCGTTGGCTGAACAACGGTCGTTCGATGACGTCAAATATGAAGTTCTCAAAGTTGTACTATGTGAAAATGATCTACGAAAAATTTCCTATCGATTTCTATTATTTTCGTCGAAATCGGTACTCTGACTGGCGTGCTATGGGCGCGCTTAGTTTCGCTTCGAATTTCCCTGGAAGCGCTTCTCGAGAGACTTTGAAGAGCCATAGCTTGGCTCTGACTGAAAATATAAACATTTTACCAATATTTTTGAAATTGTCATAATTTTAGCTTCCGATTGGTGTAAAATTCGTCCTATTCTAAGGCCTAGATTAGAATCTACCACCTCCTTAAAACTACTCTTCTCTCGATTTCAGAACTTGGAAATTTCGAAAATTTCGGAAATTTTTTTTTTGATATCATCATCATCACAATTTTGTTGCTTTAGAAAGGTAAAGTCAAATAAAAAGTACGATTTTTCGTAACATTCGTGTCAATATTGACCCACGCCAGCCTGGGTGGCCATAAAATGGGAGGAGTCGTTTTTTGCTCTGGATTTTCGAAAATTTTCGCAATTTGTTATCATCCGAAAATTTCCTGCTTTTTTACTCTCTGGGAGATCAAAACTATATCAATATCGAAGGTCCGGATTTTTGATCTACCAGACAAAATTTTTCCGGCGCGCTTTGTCCGTACTGGTCGATCAAAACTCCTAAGTTTGGTCTTCCAGTGCAAAATTTTACGCAGGCCTTTTCATCGACGGTAGATCAAATGCTCTCAAAATTGAACTGTCGCATTTCTGATCTCTCATCAGAATTTTTCTAATCTACAAATTCCAAAAAAGCGCGCGAAACTTTACATTTCCGAAACATCACTCCGTGGTACTGATACTTTGCTCTCAGGTTTGATGTGTTGAGCTAGACAAGTCTCCGAAAAGCTAATTTTGTTCCAATTTTTTTTCTCGTTCGACAGAAATCTCATGACACTCGGAAAAACAAAAAGTACAGAGCAAAAAGTTTCGTCTAGTGTCTGGCGAAAAGTGACATAAATCAGAAAAACGTCGTATAGTTGAACTCGGGTACCTCGAGTTGATTAGCAACTCAACGAGCAGGCACAGAATCGAAGATCAGGGAAACCTGTTTTGTGAAGGAAATGGGTTTTTGCCATTTTATTGACTAAAAGGATTTCACATTAGAAGTTTTCGAGAATTTTAAGAACTGAAAATGATCTACAAAAAATTTCCTTTCGATTGACATAATTTTCATAAAAATTGACCCAGTGGCAGGCGCGCTATTCAATATGAAGTTTAATGTCACGGTTACAAAATGTCACTAACAACTCACAAGGCTTTCAAATTCTTAAACCATCCGGCAATTTTCAAGATTTTAAACTTTCGTTTTTTCCAAGTTCAGTGTCGTTACAAACTTCTTTAACAGGCTCCTCGAGCAACTTTAAAGACCCATAACTCGGCTAAAGTGTGCGATAGGTGAAATTTGACCTGATTTTTGAAATCCTCACAATTTCAGCATTCGATTGGTATCACTATTGCCAATCTTCTCTTTTTTCAAGATCTCAAACTCCCGCCATTTTTTCCTCCGAGAGACCTCTCTAACAGGCGGGTGGCCTCAAAACCCGCAAACCCAGTGTGGCGGCGGCATAGGCCAGGCCACCCATAAGAAAACAACAAAATTGGAGGTGTTTGTTCGTATTGCTTTCCATTTCTCAAGGCCTCCTTCTATAATAGCCCGCACAATTCAAATTTTCCCTTTTTTTTTTACTTGGTTCTCCTTCTGTGTTAATCCCCCCTCCCCACCCTTCGGTTTCGTACTTTGAGGTGCTAGCCTCCTTTTTTATACGTTGCCTATATATGGTATGGTACTCATCTTACTAAGGAGGAGGAAACACGAAGCGAAATTTCGATTTCATCCTTGGCACCGTGCCACCGCCTGGCGCGCGGGCAATTGCCCTTGGGTGTGGAGACAGAGAGAGTGTGTGTTGCTGATTTTCAAAAAAAAAAAAAGGAAGCGCGCGAAATTGAAAAAAAAGAACCACCTTCTCCTCTTCTGAGTCATCGTTTGTCACCTTGAGGATGTGTCTCCGTTTTATTACCCAATGTATCGTTAGTTTTTTCGCCATGGGTGGCCCCCGGCGGGTCTTGTTTCGAAAGATTTCGTAGTAGTAGTAGTTGGGGTACTTCTGAGGAAATTGGTTCTTGTGGGTTTGTGGGTTGAGATTATTCTGGAGAGGGTGAGGAGGTCAAAACTTGAGAAATTGAGAAAGTTGAAAGTGGTCAGGGGGCAAACGGATTTTTGAAAGTACGATTGTGGAGATTTTGGGGTTCTGATAGAACCTGGAGGTTTTTTAGAGATCCCGAAGGGTTCTAGAATCGAATGTCCCTGGGATTCCGAGATGATTGAGATTCAACGGTTTTGAATAATAGTAAACCGGGTGTGCTCAGTTTTCAGAGTCTGGAGATTTTCGGAGTTTCTGGAATGCGACGATTCTGAAGTCCTGGGGTCTTGGATTTGGGTCTCAGAAATTGTGAAATCCTGTTGCTTGAGATTTGGTATTTTGAGTTTGAGAGATTCTTTTAGACTTCAAGATTCCGCTGGATTTTGAAATGTTGAAGCTCTGAGATTCAGGTGTAGATATTATGGACGAAATCTGTGAAATGGAGAGATCTCAAACTTCCAAATTCTGGAATTTTGGGTTCCTTATCTTTCTGAGTTATTAGGCAAACGGCGGTAAACGCTACCGCGCCCGGCCGTACTAGGCCCCCCGCGAAGTTTGAAACGCCCGCGAAATTTGAATTCAAAAGTTATTTTCAGACAATTTTCGATTTATTTTTCAGCGTTTTTCTTAATAAGTCATCAAAATAGTTTCTTTTTCGTTTTAAAAATGTATCGAAGAAATTAACCGAAATTTGCCTGAAAATAACTTTTGAATTTAAATTTCGCGGGCGTTTCAAACTTCGCGGGGGGCCTAGTACGGCCGGGCGCGGTAGCGTTTACCGCCGTTTGGCTAATATCTGAATTTTGAGTGAATAAAATATTTAGAAATAACTGTGGATTCAGAAGAATTTCGAAGAGTTTTGAAAGTTCAGAAACTTTGAGATCTTGGCTTATCCTTGAATGTTCTGAAATTCGTTAAGTTTCCAAGTTCTCGAAATTTTGAACTTATCGGATTTTGAGAATTCAAAATTTTTTGGGAGATTCAAAGTTTTGAAGTTCTGGAATATTAAAGAGGTCTTGATCGACTTCAAATATCCTAGAACTTTTGACATCTTAAACTGAGAGATTTCGAGTCTCTTCATTTGAAAATCTCAGACCCACCAGACTCATTGCTCATTCCTAGACCATATTATAAGATCTCCACCCAAACTTTCAAAGATCTTGGCGTCATTGTTTTTAGTACTTTTTTGCCGAGGAGGTCAAGAAGATTATGCTGTCAGATACTTTCTAGGCGGATGTGTGTGTGAGTCTCTGGAAAGAAAGAGAAGGAAGCAAAAGTGCCCACGGATTTTTTTGTTTCAATGACCATGTTTTGAGGATCAGGTGGGTTTTCAGATGGATCGGGCTATTTTTGGAGGTAGCCAAGAACATTGGGAGATTAGAGTTTGAGAATCTTAGAATTCCAGAATTTCAGAGTCTCACTGCCAGGAGAAACGAAATGGGATTACTATATCTAGAATGTGTGAAAAATCAAACATTTGGGAGGTAAAATCTTCAGAAAATTTTAAAATTTGGAGAAGATGCAAGTTTGAAGTTCTCAACTTTGAATATTAGATTTTGGGAATCTTTAGAACTTTCAGAATCTTCCGCAGATACCATCTTGATTAGTCTTAGATTCTCGAAAGTTCAAAATGTGGAGAAACTCAGAAATCTGAGAAACTGTTTGAATCTCTGAATCTCTGAATCTCTGAACCTCTGAATCTCTGAACCTCTGAATCTCAGAATCCTTGAAAACCTCAAACATCCAGAAGACACCCAGAAAGTCTAGACATCTGAATCCACCATCTATCTCCAAGGAAAAAAAAATATCGGAAACAAAAACCAAAGACACAAAAAAAGGAGAATACCGCAACTATGCCTTCTTCTTCATTCTCCGAATGCTAACTTTGCTGTTTTCTCCGATTCGCCTCCTCCCGAGATTCTTATCTTTCTCTCTATTACCTGCCCATTCCTTTTTCTCGCCACATACAGGTTCATAAACTCGTAAACAATTAGAAGAACACACGGTCAGCGAAAATTCCCCCCTCTCAGAGGCTCCGCCCACTTTTTACGTTTTTCCTGCAAAATTTTTGTCTCCTTATCAGTGCCTAAAAATCACGGCGTAAGTTTCACTCTTTTCACTTTTATAACTCGCTGCCTGCCAATGTATTATGTATTCCGGGTGTAGGTCTCGGTCTCGACGAGAAAGTTCAAATTTTTTGTTGTTCCTCTTCTTATCTTATCTTATCTCGAACTTGTTTTTACTTTGACATTCACCCTAATTTAGGTCATAAAAACAATATACACTTTTTTGTTTTTGTTCCAATGTTTCTTCTTCTCGTTTCCCTCTTAAGCCCATCTCTCTTCCCCACCACATCATCATCATCATCCGCCAACAGCCCTCCTCCTCCTCCTTCCTTCCGAACACGCTCTCGCTCTCTGCGCCTCTTCTCTATCCTCTTTCATCCGCCCGTTCTCTGTTCGGGCGCCGCCCCTCCCCCCTCTTCCTCCCCGAGACGCCCGCCCCGGCTGCCATCCTAAGAGGGGCGGGGCGCGAGACACGGTGGGCGTGGCCTCCCGCTTGGTGATCCACCGCCACCGCCACGGCATCAAGGCAATCCTCATCATTCGAACTCTCTTCAGACTTCGACAACAGCCGAACACTCTCCTCTCCTCTCAAAGCCCACTTTCAAATTCCACTATGAAGTTCGTGTTCATCGCCTTCCTCCTCTGCTCAATGCTCCTCACCAGTACACTTGCCCGGCCGCAGTATAAAGGTGAGTATGGGTGGTCTACAGGGAGGTCTATGTGGGGGGTGGACACTTTTTGTCTAAGTCTAAGCGTATATGGTCTAAGTTTGCGGGGTCTATATGAGATCTTAAGCCAAAGGTGGGGTCTAGAAGTTCTTGCACACAAGTCACATAACAAAGGTCAGAGGTCTACTGGGGGAGTCTAACATTAGCCAACCTTTGCAGAGTTTAGGTTTTGGGTAGGGCGGCCAACCTTGAAAAATCCTAGTTGCTCAGAGCCCAAAAATAGAGCCTCCTTGCTAGCTCCAAAACCACTAGATAATCCATAGACTAACGACTGAGGAATTAGAGAATTAGGGGAGTTATCTGACCGTGAGGTGTGACGATTTCTCGCTTTTTTTTTCTCCATGGATGCATCTAGTTTGTAGCCTTTCTGACCTCCCAGTCTAGAGCTTAGTCACTACTAGTCAAGCGTGAATACTTAATAGGACCCAAAAATGTGAGTCCATCCTCTAACCCTCCATATTTCCAGAAGTCGACTTCAAACTATACGGAGACGACGACGCGGGCGTGGCCGTCGACGCCGTCTACGAGATCGTCAACGAGGACGACGCAGCGCAAAAGCACCACCATCACCACCACCACAAGAAGATGGCCAAGTCGAACCGTCTCGATCGTCTAAAGAGATACCTCCGTGGATTCGAGGAGCGAGCGCAGCTCTTCTAAAACGTCTCTTCTTTCCGGACATCTGATGTCCTTCATGGTCCCACAAGATCTGTCGTGCCACACCCATATCTGCATATATTTGACTTGCTCTCTTTCGCAACAACAAAAACACCTTCATGACTCTCTGACCCTCGACTTTCTTCTGATACCCCACCCCCACGTACCCTCTTCTCTTCCTTTTTTCTAACTACACACTTCGGTCTTTCGTTTCCTTGCGGTTTTCCAGGATCTCACCTTTCCCCCTTTGTCCCTTCCAAATCTTTCTTATCGCCTCCGTCCCCCAAAAAACAATCTTTAAAACTTTCGGTGTCATCTTCGTCTACCCCTGGATTCTTTCACAAAACACAGAACACATACTATTATTTTTACAAAACATATTCTATTGCTCACCATCCAGAATTTTATCAGATTTTCTATATGATATTTTTGATATATTTATACATTTATACAGATCTCTATTTTTTCGTTGAGTAATAAAGTTCTATTTTGAGATTACATATTTCGCAACTCTCTTGGCCTCCGAGAAAAGTATGTACTACGTGTAGTAAGTTTGACCTTGGCGCCAATACTACTACTACTATTACTATTGTATAGTAATCATCATCCATCTGATCAGATGATAAGAGGGGGGTGATGTCATGAGGAACCATGAGTCAAAGAAAGGATAATAAGGGATGGACAAAAGTACAAGAAGCCGTTGTTTTTCAAACACAAAAAAAATGCGTTCATTTGGAACAGAAAAATGTGATGTGTCTCTCTCCTCATACTAGTTGAACTTTAGTTCCCAATTACTCTTTGGTTTTACTTGGCTTCGTGCCAAAAAAAAATCCCCAGAGAGAAAGTTGATCTCCGTGTGACTTTGTAGAGTTTGTGTAGTCCTATGTGGGTGGTCTGGGGGACACGGTCAAGAGGGTGAGAAAATGAGGGAAACTAGTGAACCTGAAAGTTTCTTGCGGGGTGGTCTAGTGGGTTTGGTTTGTGGGGGGTTACGGTTCAATAATGGGACGTAGTTTGGTCGGAAAATGGAATGTTTTAAACATTGACCCCAAATTTTGACCCCCTGTAACAAAACTTCCAATAAACCGATTTCGGAAAGGTATACCAACCAAAAGGAACGTTTGTGGAGATCATTGTTTATAGTAGATAAGTTTCTGTTTTCTGATCAAAGTTTTGTACCTGGTGGCGATTTTTGACCGGAAAGAACTTCTGAAAAAGATTTTCCAAAAAAAAAAGAAGTTTTTTCGATGTGTTAATCTACTGTATTTCCATTTCCAGAAGACCGATTTTGATAAAAGGTATACCATTGCATAAGAAATTTTATGTAGATTTGATTTAGTTTTTAATCTTTTTTAAAATTGTTATTTTGACGTTTTTCACAGCTCTTTAAATGAAAGTACCAGACCTGTCTTAACCACAGAACTTTGACTTCCTCTATCTGAATATTGAGTGCTCTGATTTTGATGAAAGTTATACCGTTTGATAGGAAATTTCTTATAGTGCACTATAGTGTATTTTTACGTTTTGAAAATTTTATTCACTGATTCTGGTCTACCCCTCGACTTCAGTGTGTTTTAATCTCCCTCTAGTTTTCTTGCGCGCACTTTCAGTCCCTGGTAAGTCAACTTGAACTCGAGTTGAAGCTTCATATTTTTGATCTACTAAACTTTTGCACCACCGCAAAAGGCTCCGAAACATCTTGACCGCAAAACCAATCTGTGCTAGTCTCCATTATCCAATCTCCAATCCGCAAATCCCAAATTGACGCTCTGTTCCTGCTTCCCAAAAAAAACCAATCATTTAGAGTGGTTTCTATCAACTTTGCGAACACCACAAGCACACAGTAATCCGCCTCAAAAAACACCCGAAAAGTTTCATTTCTCGCGGCTTGGCGGTAATTCGAATTCTTTTCTTATAAGCGTGTTTCATCGTCGCCGCGATTCGTAGTAATCCTCGGAGAATCCGGCCCAAAGACTTTAAGCATACGGAATAAGAAACACTGAGCCCATTCTAAATCCGACGGCTACCTCATCGGGGTGTTCTTCGGGGGCTAGAGCAGAGGGGGTCACTAGGCACTAGTTGGTACGGACAAATAGGCATTTATTCGAATGTGAGAGAGCTCTAAATGAGCGCAAAAATAAAATACATTCTTGTTTTTGGATAGTCGTGACGTAATGGGCTTTGAGAGAAGGCTTTGTTTGGAAACAGTGGGGGTGAAAAAAGAACAAAGTTAGAGGGCGCACCCTGACCAGGTCGATAAAACTTTTTGCCATGAAAATATTTAAGTATTTTAGGTATGATTCGAACCGCTTTTTTGTGCTGATTCTAACAACCTAAAGTTCTTTCAATTTGGTTGAAAACTCGATGAGTTACAGGCAAATGTTTTTTTTTCGTGTCGAGACCCAAAATATGAAAATTTTCAGATCTGTCATGATTATGCTCATTTTGACCGCCAAAGCACGCTGATTCGATACGTACTAATTAGACGTTACTATTCAAATTCTACGCGGAGTTATGACTCGTTTTGTGATTCTGAAGTTTTCGCGTCGGGACCCAGAAGAACACGATGTTTCTAGAAATCGTGACATGTTTATACTTATTTTAACCATCAGAAAACGCTGGTTCGATTGACGCAATGTGCATTGTCCCCGGTCTGAAACTTTCCGAGATATGGTTCAATTTCTGAAATTCCAGATTTTCGGTTTCACGTTAGAACTGGACTGTCAATGAGGCGCCCTTAGGATAAAGATGATTTTGCGTCAACGATGCGCCAGCTATCTTTTTTTCTGCTCCATTGGCTCTCACATTGAACTCCTGGTCTTTCCCTCCTACCCCTCCCCTCCTATTGACCGTCTTGGCACAGTGCCAACTCTTTTCTCTCTTATCAGTAGGTCAACAGAGAAGAGAGAGACACGAGCGGGAGTAGATGAAGGGGGGTGGGAAACTAACGTAATGTTGCATTTTGTCAAAAACTGACTATCGAGCGGTTTCAGGAAACACGAAAACGGTGCGATGATAAGGAAAAAAAGAGCGGCGGGGGGAAATTGATGATCTAATAGTGGTAGTAGTAGTAGTATGACCGTTTCGATCACGTTTCGACTGTGTGATCAGCTGGAGAAAGGGATCAGACCCCGACGGGATCACGGAGGGGAAAGTGATGGAGATGAATGAAGACGGGGTGGTGACTAGTTGTTTTGTCAGACTTTTGAGAATGGGACAGAGATCGGGAGAGAAGGACATGATGGGGCAGCCTATCTTCAGAATTCTTTTTCAGACGTTTCTATACGTCCATAACGAACCCATCCATGAAAGATGCAACTAAACGGATCAATCTGTTTACTGTCCGTTAGGTCGGCGAATAGGAACCAATAACGGGCCAGTATGCGATAGTTCGCAAAAAATCCTTAAGGGCTCTGTTACGTATCAGAAACAGGACAAACTTATGTGTCATTTCTATCCGGTCCGTTATGGACTGTTCGTGATTCACATGTGTTCTGAGATTTCATGGAAGAGTATATTGATGTTGGAGAAGTTCCCCCTGTCTTTTGACCATAGTTTTTTGAGATTTCAATCGTTTCGGAATTTATGAGGTTGACACATAAATCTTGGGGTTATTTTTCTGAAAAATCGTTTTGTGAGTTTTTGGTCTAGGCCAATGACAGTATCAATATTATATTTAAAAAAACAAGATCTTGCGGTCAGAATGAGTATAAGTATAACCTATGAGAAAATTGTCATACTTTTGGGTCTCACCGCGATAATCTGGCAATCCGCATAGTCAATGGTGCAAGGTTTTTGTTGTTTTAATTACTGGTAGATCAAAAATATAGCCGTTCACAATTGAGTGCAGTTTGATCTACCTGAGCGATGAACCCGCGGCACTTTTCCCTCTGGTCGTCTGGCCGGAACTACAAAATCTGATTCCAACGAAAAACCTTGGCACCTTGCCAAGTTTTCTACCGTATACCTCCCATTTCCACTTGTTTTTTACAACTTCAACGATTCAGAAAGCCCCCAAACACTTGAACCCTTCTCCAAGACACACCAATTCCCAAAAATAACCGGTTCGAATTAAAAATGTCCAAGTTAAACTATGTGATTTTTTTTTCCTTCCAATTTTCGCCGCCCGATCGGTTCAAAAACAAGTACACACATTTGACAATGGCGATTCGAACACGTGACAATGAAGGAAGGGAGAAGGAAATCAGAAGACCCCACGACGTCTTCTGGTCGACGGCGTCGCCGCACGTGGGGAGCGATGCCGCCGGCGCCCCCCGTCTCCCACACTCTCGGAAATAGAAGCGGTGGGACTCTCAGAAGACGTCAGCTGAAACCAGAATTCATTCTAGAGGATTCTAGATGGATTGTATCGGATTATGATTGTCAGAAGTACAAAGAGTTGTGGTACTCATGGCACGCGCTGACAATAGAGGGCGATGTTAGAATTATGAAGAGGGGGGACTAGAATTTAGGAAGGGGGTCCGAGGTTTAGATGGTTCGTGGGGGATGTGAAAGTCTGAAATAATCGATGATTTTTGAACCAAAATGTAGAGCTCAACGAGTTTTATAGAATGGTCTAAAACAAAATAAGGTTTGAAATTCGAATTGGAAATTTTTGAAGCGTTCAACAATTGTGTGTCAAGCTAAAACTAATTGATCGAGCCGACGAAAACGGTTGTATCTTCCTTCAAACTCAATGCTTTCTGACGATCTTTGTACCAAAATGTAGAACTCAATGAGCTTTGAAAAATGGTATAAAACACAACAAAAGTTGAGTTTTGGATTAAGGTTTTCGAAGCGTTTAAAGATTGCGAGTCAAGTGAAGTACTCGACCAAATCCGATGGAAACGCTTGTATCTCCTTTCATGATGAACATTTTCCAACGATTTTGGTATCCAGGGATAGAGCACAATAAGACCTACAAAATTACTACAAAATCCACTATCTGATTTTCGGTTTACTCTGTGTCACTGATAGGGAGTAGTATATCATCCAGCTCATCCCACATTGAGCCGAGGTACGAGTGTTTAGTGACTTGTAGTCAGATATTAAACCAGCAAATCTTGTTACATTGCTTACCATGTTGTAGATCTTGTCATGAGCTACATCTCGGTGTATTTTTTTGGCGGGAAAACTTTGGTATTGGCGGGAGATAGACAGAAAACTCTAGACTGTAGTTCGAACCTCTAACATTTATACATCATACTCAGAAATGACCCACTGGTTTTCGAGATAGGGTATAAAGCGGTCGATCACCGGTTGTCTGGAAAGCCTGTTTTATGTCCAAAACATCTTCTTCAAAACTGTATAGTTTTGCCACCAACAAGGCCACTGGTTGCTGAAACATGGTGAATTGAAAAAAGCTCAAAAAAAACCTTGAACCACCAAGCTTTAGACCAAAACAACCAATGTCCAAAGACGTGCCCTTCTAACAAAGTTCCTCAATAGAAGAACATTGAGTTGTTTTTCACATTAGCCAACCAAGAAACCCAATTTCCTCGTCTCCCCGTGACCCGTTTGTACTACTTTTCCTATCTCTTCGAGCCCTTTTCTCGGTGAGCGGTCGACCGACCCGGTAGTTCCGCACCGCTCGCTAAAGTTCCTCTCTTGAGCAGAAAAGGGCATCTGGTTTTGGGTCCACTAGACACTACTATGGGTCTCGTTTTTCAATTTGTACGAGTTTGCGAGGTCTGGGACAATGTTTTGCAGAGAGGTCTATATCCATTGGAGAGTAATTCCACTGGGAATTCTGGTTTTTAAATCTGTTTGCTTTGATTGCCGGAAGCGGAACCGGGCAAAGACTTGAAATTGAAACCTTGCGGCAAACTGCAAGTTCGAAAGTGGGCGTGGCCAAAAATCTACAACGTTCATTTTCAGCGGTTTTCAATCGACCATATCTCAAGAACCAGTTTTCCAATTTGGGTGAAAAGTATACGGTTGGAAAGGGAATTTCCTGGAAAAAAAACTATAAATAATGAATTTTTGAAAATTCAGTTTTACAGAACGTAATTCTCAAGTCGAACGTAATCTTTTGTGATGGTAGACTGGAAAACGTTCTATCACAAAAACTGGTGGGTAGATTCGGATGAAAATGGTATGAATTTGAAGAGAATTTTTGGGAGATGTCAACAAAACGTTGAAAATAGTTCCTAACAATGGCACAGTGCGAGTACTCTGCGCTAACCCAGGAAACGGTAGGGTAGGATTTTTCTGAAAATTATAGCGTTCGAAAGGAAATTCTTGGGAAATTTTTTCAATGTAGGCAACTTGTGTAGGTTGGAAGCGTCTATAGTACGATTTAGCCGTTAACAAAACTGGAACATCTGGTTTTTTTGAAATGTGGTGAGTCTAGTTTGATCGGCAACGGGTCTGAAGATCAAAGGTCCTGAAAACCGATTATACCGCTTCCAAACTCAAGATTCCTAAGATTCTGATGTACTTCATACTCCTGACTGCGATTCTGAAAAGCTCATACTTCCGAAATCGTTCACTTTTCTCTTACAGCTCCGAAAACTTGCATCACTAATCACTGTTCTCCTTCAAACCCACAGTTCTGTTTTCGCGCTCTATCCTCTTTCTCCGTTCTCTCTCATTTGACCCACCGTATCCATACCCGAGCCTTTCACTTTCTTCTTTAGCATTTCACCGCTATCTTGCCCCCGCATTCCATATTACCATTGTTCTCCTCCTCCTCCTCCTCCTCCTCCTCAGATGATGATGCAAATTCCTAGGGAATACGTGATGTCAACGAAAGGGGGACCCCTCTCGTTTATCGAGTAAGGTTATCAGTTGGATCCCTCTCCGTTCGTTTCGCTGTATATCATTATCACCGGGTGATCTTCAAAAGAGATTGCATAATCGGATAGCGGCACACACGCACACATACCGCATATTGGATCTTTGCCGCTATTTTTGGACAGAGGGGGGAGGGTTCACCCGGTGCTGGAGTTTGGAGGCTACAGATTAGGAATTAGGAAAAGTTTGGAAGGGGAAAAATGTGCAGTGGAGCATTAAATTAAGAGGAGTGATGACCTACAAGTACTGAAAGATCGACAAAGTCACAGGACTTCCCGAAAACTACGGTAGATCCTAAATGTGAAAAATATTGAGTTTCGAAAAATGAGCGTTAATTAGCTCACTAAACCGTGTCAATTTCAATAATCTCCGTTTATGTTGTTTTGGTTGAAAATTGAGTTAGTTGCAGTTGTTTTCGTGTTGAGACCAGAAAAAATCAAACAATTTTCCACATATTATTACCCATAATTTAGAGATTATTGCGTCGAGACCCAAAAATATGACAATTTTCAGTTAATTCATCCTTATACTCATTTTGACCGCCAGAAATCGCTGATTCCAGTGATACTGTATTCATTGTTTGAAGCCTAAAACTGAACGAGTTATGATCAATTTTCGCGGCGAGACCTAAAAATACAAATTTCAATTAATTCATGATTATACTCATTTTGACCGCTTAATTTCACTGTTTCAAACCAAAAACTAATCGAGTCAAGACCCTTTACATGATTTTGAGGTATTCTCGGATTTCGAGGTTTTCTTGAGACTCAAAACTTTTTGAAAATTGGCGATTTCAAAACGTTCACTTTGATTCTACTCGTTTAGACCGTCAAACAACGCTAACTCAAATATCACGGTTTTCCTTCTCACATACCGAAAACTTGCCGAAATATGGTCAGTTTTTTGAATTCTCAGATTTTTATGAATTCTCACAACTCAACAACCAATAGGCGAATTGCAGTGAAAAACATAGGCATTAACTGAAAGTTTGTTGAAAATGATTTGTGTTTCTGTTTTTGTTTGAAAAATTCGATTTTGGAAATTTCAATTTTTACAGTATACCGAGTGGGACGGACTGGAAACTGACGCGTCGTCAGCTACTTTTTTCTTTCTATTGGCTGATGTTGAGCAGCTGCTTTCCTCTGGCACCGTGCCAACTCCACTCCATTCAAATCTGCCTGAAATTCCAAGACTCAATCTGTTCCGTATTTCTTCCGAAGGAGACAGACTATATGATATCACTTCCCGCTACAAGTTCATTGTTGCACTTTTCTTGGTAGTGCTCTTTGAAAACGGTGTTTCCTTTCCTCCACGCCCAAAAGTTCAAAAACATTAAAGACACACACTGAGATGGCATTGTCAGATAGTCAGTCATCAGCAAAAACGGAGCGTGTGTGACCGTGAAAAGAAAGTCAAATTTTTGAGTGACAGAGAAGAATGTGAGATAGAAACCTCGGGGGAAGGAAATGATTGTCAAATGGGAGGACAAAAACAGCTGGGTGGTCTTGAAGAAGACACAAGTGTATGTGGGTAGGTGGTCTTCACAAAACACCATCACAAACTACGGTACTCGTTGGTAGGGAATAGTTGTGTGGACCAGGGCTGGAAAAAAGGATCAAGTTTCGAGAAAGGACAATCGGGGAAGAGTCAAGAGACGTAGATTTCTGGTGCGTTTACAGGAACTAGATCGCCATAGCGCTATTTCATGATGCGGAGATTCAGAGAACCCGCGGTCTCCGTCCGTGAAAACTTTAGTAAATGGAAGAAGAGACTAACTTTTTATGATTCTTCCCAAAGGTTTTTCGTGTAATCTAGAGGTTCTTGGTTACTGTAGTTCTCTTCGCAATATTGATGACTCAAAGTGAAACTGCTTTTTAGTGCTCTGTCAATCCTTGGTCTCGACCGTGAGGATTGCAGACCACAGAAAAATTCCGACTATAAGGAGGGTCTCCCCCTGCTGAACCCACTAACACTTGTTACCGTACCCTAGGGACAGGTGACAACACTCACTTGAACTTTGAACTCTCTTGAATAATGTGACAAAATGGAATGACTAGAGAGAAGTTTCAAGTGTGACAGGGGGTTTCGTTTGTAGTTTGGAATCATACGGTGGAGGAATACTATATTTGTTGTTTTCATATGGGTGAAGTGTCAAATTTTGAGAAGGAAAGCAGGGTTTCCGGCTTAGAAATTTCTGACTACTGAGACGATTCAGATCCCGAGGAGGACGTCAAAATTGAAGGCCTCGAATGGCATTAGAAAGTTCGAGTGGCTGGAACTGTCGGATCTTCTTCAAATCCATTCAACAGTCGAGACACTTCCAAAAATGAGAAAATTTCATAAGGTTGGTGTGGAGGTACACTTTCGCCCCCAGTTCGTGCATTTACATACAGGGTGGCTTTTAAATACTGCAACGCAGGTTTGGCGCCATGGCACAGGCTGCTGATTCAATTTGCGGGCACAACTGTTTCAAAATTTTGTTCATTATATCATTGTTAATGGTTTTGCCAAGTTTCAGAAAAATCGGTTATTTTAGAGCCCGATGGTGAAGCCCAACGTTCATCGCTCTACCATTATGAAGCTTCAAATGGNATTTTAGAGCCCGATGGTGAAGCCCAACGTTCATCGCTCTACCATTATGAAGCTTCAAATGGGTAGAGAGAAGCTGCGTAAGAGCGCAAAGTTGTTCACTTTGAAGGCTGAGTTCAACCTTCAAAATCATTTTTTTATTTCCCACAACAGCCAGGCTGCTTCCTATGAAGGAAAAACCTTCCTATCGATCATCCCACCCAGCGAGCGTCAAGGTGTTTGGTGAAATTTGCTCCGTGTCAACAGGGTTTTGCCGATAAAGGTGTCAAAATCAAGAAATATTATTAAGTGGAAGAAATTTTGAAGAAGAACTTGCTTCCGTGGTCCCAAAGATTATTTTTCCAATCAAAACCGCATCTTCCAACAAATTGGGGCACCGGCCCATACTACGAAGTTTACTCAAGATTGGTGCGAGCGCCACTTTCCGGAAATCATCGAGAAGGATGGAGGCCTGCTTTCTCGCCGATTCTGAATCATCTCGACTTCTCCGTCTGGAAAGTTCTTCAATAAGGTCTGTGCTAGACCCCAATCAAGTGTTGAGGCATTGAAGAAAAAATTGGTAGAGGAACGGGACTAATTGTCGGTGGAATACCTGCGTGCCACAGTCGACCTTTACCCAACACGACTTCGTGCTGTCATTGCAGCAAACGGAGGCACAATCAATGAATTTCTTTTTTTATTTGTTCTCATAGACATGAATAAGGATTTTGTTGAGTTACATCGATTTTCGTATTTTACTTTTCGAGATACGCTCGTTTTAGTGCGTTGCAGTATATAAAAGCCACCCTGTACATCGGAGCCTCAAGAGCGTCAGTTATGTAGAAATGGTCTCCCGAAAATTCCCTTTCGATCTATATAATTTTCTAAAAAATCGGCTCGATAGTGGTGAAGAGACCTGAAGAGACCTTATTTCAAGGATCCACGGAAAAAAACATACAATTATGAAGAGTCTCAAAACTTTTTGATCTACTGCCAACTGGGCAGCGCAATTTGAAACCCTATTGTTTCTCTTTTTCATCACTCGTTTGGTTAGAAGTTCCATAAGTTTTCGCTTGATCTACCAGTGGTAAAACCGTCTCTCTTTCCTTTCCCATGGACCAGTCTGCACTTTTCCTCTTTCTTGCCGAATTTCTTCCTGTTCCGTTCGTCAAATTAAGAACACCTGGCTAGGTGTCACAAAATAAATCAGCCAACGGAGTCCTCCTCTTTTTCTGTTCTTTCCCATCACACCCTCATCTCTCTGTTTCTCTCACTAAACAGGAACTAAACCACCCGGAAAACTTTTTATGCGGGGTGGTCTCCTTGGTGTAGGGTGGCACTAGGGGCACTATTTCCCAAAATTAATGGGCGGTAAGAAAAATGGTAATGGGGGAAGAAAGAATGGAAAAGTGCAGGTGTACTGTTAGGAATGAATGGAATGAGGAAAAGTTTCGTAACTTTTCGAAACGTATGTGGGAATGATGGTGCTACTGGTAAGTGGCGAGGAATACTAAGAATCTAGGGATTTTGACCTGAATTATCAGAAAATCGCTTGTATCTCGAACAATCTTGGGCCTGGAATAGTGAAATTTATACGATTCGAATCTACATTTCATGACGGTCAAAATGAATATAAACATGCTTGCCTTGAAAATTTCAAAATTTTTGGGTTTCGTGAAATGGGTCATAACTTGATCTGTTTTCCATTTGGAATCGTGAAAAGCGTTTGATTCAAATCTGTGTTCTTAGACGGTCAAAATAAGTATAAAATCACTGATTTTCCAGAATTTGAAAATTTGAAATTTTCGGGTCTCAAAACCATATAATGAGTCAACATTTTGTCTAGAACCCGGAAATCATAACCCATTCAAATCAGTGGTCAGAATGAATATTTTCTACGGAAATTTAGAGAAAGAGAAATTTCGGAAAGATTGGATACAGTAATCAACAGAAAGAACCATTTCCCTTCCCTCCGTGGGTGGTCTAAAAGTGATAACAAGAGCATGTGCTCTTTCTTGGAGCACAACAGTTTGCATGACGTCAATTGATGTGTGCACTATCCAGGAAGTACACTGCCGTCTCCTGATTCTGATCGCCAATCACATGAAAATGTTTGATTTGAAACAAACAATTCTCCAGGTTTCAGGTAGTCTTTTTATGTTCTATTGTGCTCTTTATGGAATGATAACAGTGTCATTTTTAAGACGGGTGTACTATTTTTGACGATGGGGTTGTTAGTTGTAAACAACTCTGAATGAGAAAGATGGAGATCACTTCTAGTAGAAGCGTACATTACGTAATACGACTGAAAAAGAGGGAAGAAAAGTGATAAGAAAAGTGAGAGGAAGAATTTGAGAAAGGGAGGAAGGTTTTCAGGGTTTCTGGAATTTCGACATTTTCACAAGTTTCAAAATTCAAGAATTTTGGGATTTCAAGTTTTCTCGAACCTCCAGATATCTCTATTTCCAGGATCATCTCGTTTCAAGAATTTCAGATTTTGAAGATTTCAAATTTTTCAGTTTCCAGATTTACAAAAGCTTGATGATTTTTGAATTTAAAGTTTCCAAAGAGTTCAAAGAGTTCAAAACTCCGGGGTTTCCGAGATTTCTCGAATCACAAAGTTCTCGAGAATTCAGAAGTCTGGAAATGTTTAATTTTTTTTTGACTTTCGAGATTTCTAGACTTTGAAATTCAGATTTCATGATTTTCAAACTCTTTTTTTTTTAGTTCTCCGAAAAATTTTCGAGAGATTGAGCGTTTTGGAACTTTCCTAGATTCCTGAAATTCCAAGGCTCCAAAAGTGCTAAAAATTTCAAAATGTGCCCGATCTCAAAATTTTTTAAACCTATCCTTTAAGGTTACATCATAAGATCCAAATTCCAAAAGTTGAACTCCCCATTGTTTTGTCAAATAAGATGAAAAAAAACTCATCGAGATCAAAAAGAAATCAAGGAAAACGATGGGAAATGATGTCACTAAGTTTTTTCTTCCGAGTAGAATGTTCTCGAATTCGTTAAACCCTATAGATAGTGTGTACAGTTTGAAAATCGAAAATTCCGTGTTTTGGTTTGTTTTCGTTCGGTGAAAAAAAGGGGAACTCACTTGGTCTAGGTTTCGAACACTACTAATCAAGTTAGTTCATTAGAAAAATTCAGGGAAAAAATGGGAGAAAAGTGAGAAAACAAGAAGAGAGACAGATAGGCACCATAGGATAGCTAATTTGCAGGAAAAAATTCTTGTAGTTTGAAATTATAAGGCTAATTGATGAGAAGAGATGTGTTTACTGTTCCATCTCAATTATTGGTACCAAACTTTTCGCGCGCGTTTGTATTTGGAGATCAAATGGAACTTCAAGTGAAAATGATCTACCAGCGCAAAAATATCAACCAACGTATTTCTTTGCGCCAAGTGCAATACAGCATGTTTTCTCGAGGTGGATAGAACGGACCACTGGGTCTCAGGTCTATTGTGGAGCCAGCCAAAAGTTACAGAATATATCTCTAAGTTCACATTGATTCAACACAAGGGTAGTCTGCAAAAAGCACTTTAAGAATGAGGTCATATTGTGCTCTGGAGGAATCTTCGCGAATCCGGACGGCGTTGGCCTAGTTTTCCCGCTTCAATTTTGTTTTTAAGCCCAGTTAAAGAGCCCTGGACATCTTTGTTCAAAGCGTGGAAAAAAAGCTCGGATAAAAGGAACCCATTAGTTTTGGATCTAGCTTGGTTTTCAGGCCCCAGATTACACTTTTGGCTCATACAAGAGCTCGTAAAAAACTACATAAGGCACTTCAGGGCCACCTGAATCTAACGCATAGATCGATGTAAAAAAGTGCCTCAAAAATATGGAAGCTCTTCTTTCTCAAACATCATCAGTCATTGTTTCCTGTACAATTTTTCCGATTCTCCAAATTCCAAGACTGCACTTTAGCCACCTCCAGACAGACTCCTCGAGCCTACAAAAATCCCATTCAAAAATAACCCCAATATCCATGCACTTTTCCTCGGGATCCACGTTCTGTCTTATTCCGATCCGTGACTTTTGTTAAGAAACCGATTCAAAGGGCACTATACGAAATACAAAACTGTTTGAAAAATGCCGGAAATTGTGTCAAAGGGCAGGATTAGAATCATGGGAATTCGAAATTTCTAGCAAGATGATGTTTCAAAAGAGAGCCTAGAAGATCAACGAAATCAGGAGTCAAATGACGTGTGTGTCTGTAAATCCAAGGTTTGAAGTACTGTAACTGTTTGAAACAGATAATAGAAGGTCGCAAGGGGCCATCTCAGCGAATCGCAGATTTTGTCCAACTCTAGAAAGCCGGCGAAACTGAAAACTTTCAAAACCAGTATGCACCTTTAAATTTTTCCACTAGCCTGTTTTTCCAGATGTCCGACTTTTTGTAAGATCTCCAATCTCCGAGCACAAATGAACCATGTGCTCTCTGCAAAATCCTCTCTCCATGTTCTTGTGACCTACTCCAAATACCTCCAACTTTTTCAAAACATCTTCTGATTTTCAAACTTCCAGTTCATTTGGCTGGAAAATTCGAATCTTCTTCAAGTAAAACGAAGAAAACGGGCAATGTTCTCGACCATGACGACACCTGAGAGAGACGGACTGGTGGTGGTACCTACGTGCACATGGGGGTAGATCAAAAGTCGAGAGTATGTAAAAGAGGGTCTGCATTTAGAACATGAAGATGATGATCATGAGATTCTGCAAAATAGAAAACAGGGTTTTTGATCGTGATTTTTGTGGAAGTCTGGAAATCGGGATATACAGATGGACACGGATGGAACAAAAAGACGACTGACTGGATCCGAAATGCTGAATTTGAAGGAGAAGAGTCTGAAATTTCTATACTTCTCCAGGTGCTTAGACTTTCAGGTTATCAGGTTTTTGGAATACGAACTTTTTCAGATTTTCAGATCTTCTGAGATTCTGAGATCCCGAGATTTTGAGATTCTGAATTTCTGAAAATCTCATATTCCGAGTTTTACAGATGCTCAGATTCTCAAATTCTCAGATTCTCAGATGCTCAGATTCTGAGAT
Organism: Caenorhabditis sp. 40 LS-2015; assembly: GCA_900536305.3. NCBI lineage: Eukaryota > Metazoa > Nematoda > Chromadorea > Rhabditida > Rhabditidae > Caenorhabditis > Caenorhabditis tribulationis. The sequence goes on along the minus strand of LR545728.1, from coordinate 7,314 downwards.
TCTGAGATTCTGAGATTCTGAGATTTTCAGATTCTCAGATTCTCAGATATTCAAGTTTTTAGATTCTCAGATTCTGATGGATTCAGGATTCTGAAATTCTGAGATTCCGAGTTTCTGAGATTCTCAGTTTCTGAGATTCTGAGATTCTCAAATTCTCAAGTTCTCCGATTATCGGATTTTCAGATTTTCAGATTTTAAGATTCTGAGAATCTGAGATTTTCCAGGAACTCATAAAATCTCTACTTCTCAGTTTCTCTGACGTTCCAAAAGCTCCAAACTTCGATTCTGTAAGTTTGAATTATTCTTACTCCTGGTTTTTTTCTAGAATTTTCTAGATTCTTTGAAATCCTGAAATTACGTAATTCCCAAGTAACTTTTCTATTTCCGTACTGTTTACCCACTCTCTCTGACCACTAGACCATGTAATTTTTCTACACTTTTTTTCTGCCGTCGAAAAACCAAACAATGGTTAGTTTGAACAAATACAGATGACATGAGAAAAAGATTTAATAACTTTTCTAGAAGATTCCGATGTCTGTACAGAAGTCTCAAGGAAATGTGAGGGTGACATTTCGAAATCTAAAGATTTTCAAGGATTCTCTTCTCAGGAATCTGAAGAATGATGAGAATTCAAAAAATTATGTGGGATTTTGAAATATTTCCTCATTTTTTTTTCAAACGGAAGCGCGAAAAGTAGGAAAAGTAACTACTGGTAATTGGCGAATTGTCATTGTTCGATGAGTCAACATCGGAGAGAGAAAGAGAGAGAGACTGGTTTCGAAAAATATTGGGAAATTTTTTTTCGGAAAAAAAAACAGGTTGGAAAATTTTAAAATTGAAAAATGGAGGGACCAAACGACGGTACGATACTTGATGGGATTTTCGAAGTAGAATTTCAGAATCTTAGAATCTCAGAATCTCAAGAATCCTTTCGAATTCATGAAGCTTGGCTAAAATCCACCAGAACTCTCCAGAACGTCAAGAATAATTCAAAGTCATCCAGCCGGCTTCAGAGAGCCACAAAATCCTCTTGAAAGTTCCAGAACTTTTCCTAGCCGTTCCGAATCATTCAGAATCCAGAATTTTCCAGTTCTCCGATCTTGAATTCCACCCTTTACAGAATCGAGAATTTCGAGACTCAAAGAATCTGAGATTTTCCGGACTATCCAATTCTCGGAGTCCTCCAAAATTTCAAAATCATTAACCTTCTATTTTTTTTTGTGATAATTGACTTGTGGAATCTACAAGTTTCAGATTCTCCAACTTTTCAGCACTTTTGTGCTCATGATTCAAAACTTGTTTTTGTTTGTCACTTATCATCACCCACATATTAATCATAAGTACATGTCCTCATTGATGAAAAAGTCACACTTTTTTTCGTATTCATTCAAAATGCCCTTTTTGTTTTTGAGTTTCCACCCGGAACTTTAAGAGGTGAAAAGGCTCTCATTAAAATTGTTTTGGTCTAGATAAGGGTGAAAAATAGAGAAAAGCGTTATGACTTGAAAAAAGTACTGGAAATCAGTGAGGCTGAAAATTTGGAGTTGAGAGAAAACGGGAGAAAAAACAACAACATGAATCATACAAATTTGATCATTTATTTAACGAGGAAATAGAGCTTGAAAAGGGATGAATTTCGGGATTTGAAGGGTTTACGATCGGTAATTCAGATGACGTCAAAATTATGGGAAAACTTTTCGCTCCATCTTTACTAATAACATTTGAAAACTTCCGTATGTTTGTCCGTGTGTCCGGCTCTGGATCTCAGCTCCTACTGAACCAATTTTCGTGAATCTTGGACCAGAAGACTGGAACTGGGGTCAGGTTGATGCCCGTGTGTTTAGATTTTTGATATCACAAAAATGAACCAAGTTACAGCTGTTCTCCCACTTTTCCAGTACTAATTTTTAGAAATTTCGGAACGACAAATGTGTCGCGCAACTTTTCTCATACTCAAAGTTGACCGATCTTTTTGAAATTCACACAGTTTATTCCTGAATATCTGGGGATGATGCCCTTCTATTTCGATTTTCGATTTATCAAAAAATGAGGTCACAAGGACGTAAAACTCCCATATTTAGGCTCGATCAGTAGATTCAGTTTTGAGAAGCGAGAGTGACAAGTTCACGGAAATATTTTTCACGTTTTCGAATTTTTCGAAGCTTCTCATTTTGAAAAGTTTCAATGTGAAATTTTGGAGAAAATTGGTTGAATTACAAAAACGAGTAAGAACGGAGCCACGGGCTCCACTCCAGATTTCAGTTAGAAGGGCCGAAGGCCCTGATAGTGGAGCCGCAGGCTCCAGATTTCAGTTGGAAGGGCCGGAGGCCCTGACAGTGGAGCCGCAGGCTCCATACTTTTGTTGGAATGGCCGGAGGCCCTGACAGTGGAGCCGCAGGCTCCAGATTTCCGTTGGAAGGGCCGCAGGCCCTGAGAAAGGAGCCGCAGGCTCCATACTTTTGTTGGAAGGGCCGGAGGCCCTGACAGTGGAGCCGCAGGCTCCAGAACGGGGATGTAAGCGAAGGCCAGGAGGTGGAGCCCCGCGTCAGCGGGGCGTAAACCGACTGGTTTTTCAACACTGGTAGATCAAACATTCAGTCTCTGAATTTGCAGTTCACGTTGATCCACCAGTACTAAAAAAGAGCAACAAACATTTTGCATCTTCAACTTTTGTAGATTTCCAGATGGTAAAAATCTGGAAAAGCAGTCAATACAACTGCAGTAATCTGATTCTGAGCTCACTAGCGAAGTCACGTTTAGTGCTACGATCTTGATTTTTAAGTCATTAGAAAGCCCTTGAAAAGTTGCATAGGTCACGATGAGTTGAGCCGAATCCAAATCTTCAATCGCCTAAAAAAGTACTTTGAAGTTAGGATAGTGTTCGTTTTGGTACATTTTCGTGACCATCTCCGAAAGAAACATCTCGAGGGGTACAACTTTACAGATTTTCGAAAATCCAACTGTTGCACTTTACATGTTTTCCTCTATTTTCAGCCATCTCTAGACAGACTGCTCCAGCCACCAAACCTACAAAAAATTGTCTACAGAATCCAAAAATCCGCACGAAAATAACCACCAAATCCATGCACTTTTCCTCGGGATCTACGTTCTGTCTTCTTCCGTTTCGTGACTTTTGTCAAGAAGCCCATTCAAAGGGCAGTATGCGAAATACGAAACTGGTGTGAAAAAATACGAGAAGTTGTGTCAAACGGCAGGTTTAGCATCACTGGACTCCTTTAGGTCTGCAGCCACATTTCATCAAGAATTTCTGACATCCATTCGTGATTTTAGGCCCATTTAAAAGCTCTCGAAAAGTTACATCATCTACTCAATGTTGGGCCAGATTCAAGACAGAGAATTTTGCAGTTTGAAAATAGAGCTCGATTGAAATCGGCAACGGTTCGATTTCATCAGACGGCTTGGGCAATTCCTACGTAGACTCGGTAGGGAAGGGCGAAAATTGTTGGCTGCAAAAAATGCTTCTCGGAAATTTTAGCTTGTTTCTCTCAAGTTTCAATTAGAAATGAAAAAAATCAAATTATTGTGCCTCAGTCAATTTTTGAGTTTTTAAAATGACTAACAAGGAGGTTACACAAGTTCTTGGGTTGAACTTTTTCTCATAATATGAGACAAGGTAAAATCAATCCCGCAGATTCAGATACAGAAGTAAAAATCACCAAAATGCTCACGTAATTTGAGTTATGACCTCGCAAAGTTGATTCCTGTAGTGATATTGGAGGTAAATCTTTGGGACGAAGGAGTTTCACGTCAAATATCACTATAGGATTCAACTTCATGAGGTCATAACTCGGATGACGTGAGCATTTTGCTGATTTTTACTTCTGTATCTGAATCTGCGAGATCGATTTTACCTTGGCTCAGATTATGAGAAAAATTTCAACCCAAGAACTTATGCAATCTCCTTGTAAGGTTGGAAAAATTTTCACTTTTTTCTCCAAAAATGTTTTGTCGGCCTAGCCCGGCAAGTCACAAGTCTGAATTTCTCAATTCGGGAACTCCAAAAAGGGAACCCAGTAAGATTTTTCATGACATCATGGGAAGTACGGTATGAAAGGTTCAAGACACTAAAAACCAACCTTATGATGAGGTGTGGATGGATCAAAAACACCAACACAAGTAGGATGATCAAGTGTTCAGAAACTACTAATTGATCAAACTGAACTGATTATATGTATGTCTCGGACTAACGATGAAGGTCAGAATTCAGAATCAGGAGAAGAAAACAAAGTAGAGGGGATAAGGAAACAGATGATGTTTCGGAGATTGAAGGTGTTAAAAAGTTAGTGAAAACTTGAAAAAGGAAAGTTTTGAAGAGCTGGAAAATTGTAAATTTCGGACTCTGAAAATTTTCGAACATCGGAAAGTTGAGATTTCTAACAAGGAGATTACTCGAGTTCTTGGGTTGAACTTTTTCTCATAATTTGGGTCAAGGTAAAATCGACCCTCTAGTTTCAGATTCTGAAATGAAAATCGGCAAAATGCTCACGTGATTCGAGTTATGACCCCTCAAAGTTGCCCCTATGGTTAAGCATTTTTCACGTGAAAGTTCATCCACCGAAATGTGTATATCAATTGTTTCTATGGATTTCATCAGCACGTTTGGTTCAGTGGTTGTTGTTCAGTATGGTATCAGAAAGGTCATGGGTTCGATTCCCCCCATGGAAAATATTTTTTTGCAACTTTTTTGATCAATGTTCCAGTACCAAAAAAAGCTCCAAAATGGATTTTTCGGTATTTCGAGTCCTATACAGTGGAAAATATGGGGCTAGGAATGATTTAAAGTCGAAAAAAGGAGATGTTATTTTTTCGAGATTTTCAAAGTTTTGCCCATGGTGGGCAAAATTTTTCAAAATTTTTTTTTCAAAGTTTCGATGTTTTTTGGTTTGTTGAATCATAGTTTGATGTTCTCATTGGTTTTTGACTGTTGGATCTCCCTAGTTTGATACTTACAAAGCATCGATGGCGAATGAAACCGCATGTCGTGTTAATTGAATGGTTCTACATAGTACCCATTCCAGATTTTTATGATAAAGTAGTACTGACTTCAATTGACTATATGGATGACTTCTATCTCGTTAGAGTGTTTTGGTAACAAAGTCAATCACGGACCGATGAGCTCAATCCGCTCTTCAAGTCGTTCTCACTAGTCAAAAACCACTATATGATTCAACTTTGCGAGGTTCTAACTCGAATCACGTGAGCATTTTGCCGATTTTCATTTCAGAATCTGAAACTAGAGGGTCGATTTTACCTTGACCCAAATTATGAGAAAAAGTTCAACCCAAGAACTCGAGTAATCTCCTTGTAAGGAAATTGTGAACTTCAAAGTAGGAACTTCGAAGTCGAATTCTCGAAGTTTTGAAAATTGAGATTTGACAACTTTCCGATTCTTCACAACTTCTGACGTTTTGATATTTTTTAATTTCGGGGCTTCAGAAGTTGTAAAAGGTTTTTACTTTTTTGGATTACCCAAAAATTTTCAGAAGCATTTTCGGAGAACCACAGATTTTCACACCCAAAGAATGACTGAAAAAAGATGGTTAAATTTAAGATTCGGGGTCTAACTCTGTGATAACAACGCGGAATCAAGTATGTTGAACTTCCGAAAGTCAAAAGTTTTCAGATTTTCGCATGTCGAAAAATTTCAAGATTTAGAAGTTTTGAAGATTGAAAGGTTCCAAGATTCTAAGACTCTGAGATTCAAAGACTCTGAGATTCTGGGACTCTAAAACTCTAAGACTCTAAGACTCAGAACTTCCTAGATTTCAAGATTCTGAAACTCCGAGACTCTGATTCCAGGGTCTAATCCCTAAGCCTCCTACCGTACTCCCCTTGGAGTTTTCACCTCCAAGACATACAGTACCCCCGGGGATTCGTCACTGCTCCTCGGAATTGCATCATGCCTCATTCCTTTTCCCATCCCACCACCATCAACCACCCCCATTCTCCGACGCTAACTATTCGCTGCACTTTTCACCCGTCTTTTGTCCTTTGTCTACCCTCCACAGACACCTTCGATGACTCACACGATTTCTGCAAAAAAAACGGCACACAAAAAAAAGGTGGTGTTGGCACGGCGCCAGGGGGTACCCTGCACCACCACTAGTATGTTATTTCGAATCGTTTCGAAAAGTATTGGCGCACCAGCGTGTCCTTCTTCTTCTTCTTCTTCCTCTGATTGAGGGTCGAATGGCCGTGAGGAAGAGGGTGCCCTTTTGGTCACTGTGTGATGACGTCACACAGAGCGACTACTGTCATTTTGTAAGGAGGAGAGGGAGACAAATGTACCGCAGGGTGCCAGGTTAAAAAGTGCAATTAATGGGTGGCGGGTGAGTGGTGGGAGGGATGGATGAGACTACGTCATCAGCGCCAATGAGAATGAGGGGAATTTGTTGGGAACGGAGAGGGATCTAGAGGGGTCCTGGGATTTTGAAGAGAGTTTTTTTGTTGATATTTTGATCTACTGAAGATCAACAGGGATTTCGAACTGTGTTACTCTCACAGGGAGATTGCTCGACTTTTTGCGTTAAACTTTTTTTTTTGGCGATTTTCAGTGAAAAACTGTCAACTTTGAGCAGTTGAAAAAGTAAGTTCCAATCACTCGATTTTCATAAAACTTGGTGAGTGTATCAAGCAACTCTAGATCTTTCATTTTATAGTTAACAAGATTTTACGAAATTCACAATCAAGTAAGTTATGTCGCGTTTAAAAACTTTGTTCCGAAAAGGTTCGAAACTCAGTTTTGATGTAGTACTTCAAAGCTATTTTCGAAGAAAGTTGTCAACTTCAAAAATGAAGATCCAGAATTGCTTCATACATTCCTCAAGTTTTATAGAAATCGAGTGATGTTGGCCATTTTGTACTGAAAATCACCCAAAAAAAAGACCAACGCAAGAAGTCGAGCAATCTCCTTGTGAGAATAACACAGTTCGCAATCCCTTTGATTTTGAGAAAAATTGAGGAATGTATCAAGCAACTCTAGATCTTCATTTTTGTAGTTGACAACGTTTTACGAAATTTACAATCAAGTCAGTTATGACACGTTGAAGATCAATGGTCCGGAAAAGGTAGAAATTAAAACTCAGTCTTGACTTCGCGTGACTATAACTCACTTCATAGCAATTTCCGTGAAAAGTTGTCAACTACAAAAATGAAGATCTAGAGTTGTTTGATACATTCCTCAATTTTCCTCAAAATCAAAGGGATTGCGAACTGTGTTATTCTCACAAGGAGATTGCTCGACTTCTTGCGTTGGTCTTTTTTTTGGGTGATTTTCAGTACAAAATGGCCAAC